>CM061231.1:45949705-46366689 GCA_030844895.1 Ambrosia x helenae | reverse complement strand
TAATAAATTGATGATGTGTTGTGTGTATCTAGGGACCAACATTTGGGGCAATGATGATATCTGGACAAAAGGCGGCTCATTTGGCGTTGAAGGCGTTGGGCTACCAAATGCCTTGGAACGAACACTAGTCGGAACCATACAACCAAGTTGATGCTAGCAGCTGCTGATTCCAGTGAGAGTGTGGATGCCTAGATGAAGTAGTCAATATTCTAGAGGATGAAATTGGGGTTTGAATAAATCAATGTCGTTTGATAGGACATTGTGTTTTTTATAAATGGTTAATGAATGGAGAATGATGTTTGTGTTTTCGTTTTATGTTCTTGTCTATGTCTGGTAAAGTTGGTTTGGGGATCTAAAATAATGACGATAAAATAAGGATAATGTTATTTCCACATGGTGAATTTTTAGGGTTTCACGGGTCTTTGCGGCCTATATGGGCTCTACGGTCGCAGAGATATCAGAGCAATAAATGCCCACAGAAAACACAACCCTATAACGACCCGTAGAGGCCTCTACAGGTCGTAAAGGTGTGTTGACCTAAAAAGCTGAACCTTATACAGCCCGTAGAGGCCTCTACGGTCGTATACATGTGTCAGGCTAAACATTCAATGATCAAACTGAATATGCAGGTTGCCAGCTGACCTCTACGACCCATAGAGATCTCAAGGAGTCGCAAAGGTCTGGTAGTTGGGTGCATTTAAACCCTATACGACACGTGAAGTTCCATGCGAGTCATATAGTGTTAGAAGGTATGAGGAATCCAAATGACAGACTGAAAATTTAGATTGAATCAGCTCTCTGTGGCCCATAGAGGTCGATACGGGTCGCATACATCGGTAGTTAGGAGCATTTATAAACATTTATTTATATAAATGTTTGTTTTACACTTACACGCTTATCGAGACGACAACGGAAACAAAAAACCGCTTACACGCATTTCAAGACGATAATGGTAACAAAGTAAAAGCCTAATATATAAATGTTTGTTTTACGCTTACACGCTTATCGAGACAACGAAAACAAAAAACCGCTTACACACATTTCGAGACGATAATGGTAACCCAGTAAAAACCTTTAACGCAAATAACGAAGCAGAGAAGACCTATTGTTTTTCATTCCAACCCAAATGAAGCTGAAAGAATTCATATGCATCCCTACGACTCGTATGGGCCTCTACAGGCTGCATGGTTCACGTGTCAATCATTGCCAATCATTGGCAATGATTGACAATGATTGGGACACTCTATACGACCCGAAGAGGCCTGTGCGACCCGCAGAGAAGCCTATACGGCCCGTAGGGGCCTCTACGACCCGCAGAGACCCGTGCAAATATGGGTATATGTCTGCACCAATAAGAGGTCAGGAATGCCTTTTTAAGTGAAAGGTCTTCCAAAAATGTGCGACCCGCAGAGAAGCCTATACGGCCCGTAGGGGCCTCTACGACCCGCAGAGACCCGTGCAAATATTGGTATATGTCTGCACCAATAAGAGGTCAGAAATGCCTTTTTAAGTGAAAGGTCTTCCAAAAAAACAAACAGGCTGCAGGAGTTCAACGGTTGCTTGCTTCTGCGCGGTGCGGACAGAAGAGGCTAGGAAGCACTTCTGGAAAAAAAAAAATATAAACACCAACTTAGTGATAAAAGTGTAAATTAGAAAAAAAAAAAAAAAGAGTTAACTACCAATTTCATCCCTAAGGTTTGGTCCAATTTGCTGCTTCAATCCAAAAAAGTTTTTTTTTTTTTTTTTTTTTTGCAATGTAACCCCTGAAGTTTGGATTTTAATGCTATTTTCTTCCATTTCACTAATTGGGTTAAAAAGTGATGTTTAGTCAAGGGCATTTTTTATCATTTTACATAGTTTAAATGAGGGCAATTTGGACATTTTGTCTATGATTATTTTAATCACAAATATATTGTCATCTTCCCCCATCTACATCTTAACCTGTATCTTTCTTTCTCCGTTCTCTAAATCCTGCATCTATCTCCAAACCATAACTCCCACCACCATGAACTCACTTACCCACCTCCATACCACATCATCCCCACACACCAAACCACTATTGTCCCAGCCACCACGCCACCATCACCCATCACTTAACCACTTTAAAACCACCACTGCCACACTACCTGCACCTTACACCCACCATCGCTGCAACACCTCATCCTTAAACCCACTATCGCTACACTACATCCTCCTGAAAACCAACCGCCGCTGCACCAACTCCGGATACCACAACCACTTAACACCAAGGACCAAAGTGTGAGTCCACCTGATCTACCACCTAACACCACAAACACCTAACACCAACGGCAACCACCCTCACAGCTAACCACCACCACCATGAGAAAAACCCCCCAATTTAGCAAAAATTAACAAAACCCTAATCTAGCCTAAGAACACTATCCACCTGATCCACCACCACCATTTGAAATCACCAACAAAGAGATGTCGACGACAACCACCCTCACAGCTAACCACCACCTCAACGAGAAAAAAAACCCAATTTAGCATAAATCAACAAAACCCTAATCTAGCCTAAGAACACTGTTTCGACTGATTTTGATCTTCGTCGGTTATGGTGGAAACTAGAGAAGGCGCGTATGTTTGATGGTGGAGGTCGTCGACAAAATGGTTTTGGAAAGAGATGCAGGATTGTGTGGTGGTGGTGATGGTGTAGTGTTAGAGATGCAAGATTTGTGTGAAGGTGGTGTAGTGTTAGATAGGTGTGAGAGTATGTGGGTTTTATATGTAGAATTTGTTTGCTTTTTTGTTTCTGTATAAAAAGAGAGCAAAAGAATAAAAAAATACAAAAATAAATAGGTAAAATGACTACAATATTCCTGACTTGACGTAAACATAAACCTAGTAAGTGAAATTCCATTAAAAAAAAAAAATTAATTTTAAACTAAAGCAGAACAAATTAAAAGTTAAAACAAAAAAACACAAAAAACCCAACTCGAAACCCGAAATCGCCCCCTCTCGATCGCGCTGTGTGTTTTTTTCAACAAATTGGTTCATCTTCCTGAATTTTCTCCTGATTCGGCATCTTGCGTGCAAACCCTAATAAGGTTTTTTGACATTAATCTTATTCACACTTCAGTTACACGCACGCTTCATTTCTTCTTAATTTTACAATTTTGAACTCAATTATTGTTTTCTACTCAATATTATTTAAAACTAATTAAAAAATTGGTTTGTGTTGTCTGATCAGAAAACATGGATGATATATTCGTAGCAATCCTTTCAAATGCTTCTTCTTGTTGCCTTAATTCCACTTTACCTTTGGAAACGCCGTCAGGTTCCCCAGTCACGTGACGACCACGATGAACAACCCCAGGTAGGGTTTTGTACTTTTGTAATAAGTGTTGTATTAATATTATTATTAATTACAGTTTAAATTATGTTGATTGTGATGTTGAAAATATTTTAGCAGATTCAGCAGAGGGAAGCTGTTGTTAGACCTACTGGTGCCCGAAGCCGAATGCGAAGAAGAATACGTCGGCAGCCAGCTCATCTTCTGCTCCACAAACTGTTGAAGGTTTTTGATGCTTTCATGTTGTCATGACTCAGTTTATATAGGCTAACCTAGACTCGTAACTCGTTAGACTATAATACGGATTGCGTAATTTGAATTATGAACATTAAAGACTCCTAACCGACTTGTTTGCATATTCAATCCTAATCCATCGACATATGGATGATAAGTAGACCCAAACCCTGCTTGGTTGAGTTGGTAATTATTGATTTAATTCCAACATGTAATAGTGGTATATGTAATCTCTGACAAATGATGCGGGTTGAAGCAGAAACTGAGGATGGAAGTGATGAAGAAGAGGTTGAAGGGGAGTACTATAATGCGAAAGCGTCGAAGAAGAAAGGAAGGAAGAAAGAGGAACGCCAGGCACAGCGACAAGCTGAAGAGGCTGCAAGGGAGTCGAGAAACACAAAACAAGATCGTTATGCAGAAATGCGCAGGAGGAAAGATGAGGAGCATGAAGCAAGGGAACGGATGCTGGTTGGTTTATATTCTCCACTTATGATTATGTTTTGAACTTTTAATGATTTATATGTTCTTGAATACAATGTTTAAATAATTAAAATTATTCACTTAGGAAGAAGAAGCCGAGGCTCGAAAGGCTAAAAGGAGGAAGCAGCAGCTTTAGAGTTTGAGAAATGGAAAGGGAGTTTTCAGTAGATGCTGAAGGTACTACAGAAAATGAAGTTCAAGATGGAACACATGGTTTGCTTTTTGATTTTGTGGAGTACATTAAGGTATGTCTATGGTCTTATTAACATATAATTAATAGACTTTAATGTGTGAATTGTTATCTGAAGGTAATGAATGGATTATAAAATGTGTTTATAATCACGGTTGTTACTGGTTACTGAACTTGCAGAAACAGAAATGTGTTCCATTGGAAGATCTTGCTGCAGAATTTAAACTAAGGACTCAGGTGAGTTTTGTGCTCTAGTTAAAGTGGTTTGTTTTACCTTTAGAAATTTGTAAGTCTATTTTTATATCTGAATGTGCAAGAATTGATAACTGTAAAAACATAGTTGTCAGTATCGAACCATTTAGTTTTATGTAGGTTGATTCGGGTCACCAAAGTTCTTTAATGCATATAGTTTTATTAACCATTTTATTCAAAGATTAAGATTCTTATTGTAATAATATCGCTTTTGTGATCACAACCAGTGTTGTAAAAGGCGCTAGGCGCTAGGCGGGCGTGAGGTCCAGCCTAGGGACTAGTCGGGACTAGGCGAAAATTAGGCGGAATTAGGCGTTTTGGTATTTTATACGTATTATATATATATATATAATATATATATATATACACAAATTTAGGGGTTTTTTGAAAAATATGTTAAGATATATACACATAATACTTAGATATATACACATAATACTAAGAAATACCTAGAAATACTTAAAAATTTAATAAAAAAAATTAAAAAATAACACCGCCTAGGCCCGCCTAGGCTCCGCCTAACTGCCAAATCGCCCAGGAATCCGCCTAGGGCAAAATTCCTAGTTTTCCTTCAGCCTAGCGCCTAGGCGGCCGCCTAGGGCGCCTTTTACAACACTGATCACAGCCTTTGAATTTGTTCATAATAAAAAGTAAAAGGTTTGGATGAAAAACATGTTGTGAGTCAAACCGACCTGTTACCAACCCGCTAACTGAATGCCTCTATTTCTGAACTCATGTAGTGTTTTAGACGGTAACCAACTGTTATGGTTTTTAATGAAATTCTTATGCTACTTTGTTTTATACAACAGGATTGTATCAATCGAATCACCTCATTGGAAGATATGGGTATGATAAGTCGACATCTATCATTCTTTTTTTCGTTTGTCTTAGAAGTTAAATAATCAGATTATCATTCTTTTTTCGTTTGTCTTAGAAGTTAAAATAATCAAATTATCGAACATCACTTTGTTCAATGTAATCTTTAGATAAGCAGTCCTTTTTTTATTTAGTGGCTGTTTGGTAAGCCTCTTAATGAGGCTCTGAAACCATTCAGAGTTGAATGATTCAGCATTCAGCGCGTTTGTTTCAGCTTCTGAATAGAATGGTTAAGGCTGAACCATTAAGATTTGGGATGTTGCTGAACCATTAAGCACTGAACTAGGCTAAACCTTAATGAGACTCTCCTACCAATGTGGGACAAGAAAATTAACCATTAAGAGGTCAAACTTAATGATTCAACACTTAACCATTCAGACCTCTTAACCATTCAGACATCTTAGATATTATTTTGATCTTGATGCAGGGAGATTGTCGGGTGTGATGGACGATAGAGGAAAGTACATATACATCTCTCATGAAGAAATGCAGGCAGTTGCAGACTACATCAAGCGCGAAGGTCGTGTCAGCATTGCACATCTAGCAAGCCAGTCAAATCAGTTCATAGATCTGGAACCCAAACCACAGTTTGTTGAGGATTTAAGCACTGCAGATGAGATTACAGTCGCTTGATCCAGCATGTATAACATACACACCCACCCTTGGATCCAAACTTAGCTCAGAACGATTTACTTGTATTTCATCAACTCTAGTTTTGTGTTAGAAACAGGTTCGACAAATCGTTAATAGCTGTCACACTAACGTTGGTAACAAATATCATCTATCCAAAGTTGCAATGTTTGAGAGAACACATGATGCTTTTGCTGCTCAGATATGAACTCTAATAGGAATTTGAAAGTATTGTGCATTGGTAAGATTATAAAACTTAAAAGAGGTGGAAAATGGGTTGTTCAATAAGCTTAATTTTGTGTAGTAGTTTAATGGGGTTTAAAATAAGTCTAGCCGAGTTTGAGGTCTCATAAATTCGAGCTTGACTCGTTGAATAAAAGAGCTTATTGAGCTTTTTATCTGAAGCTGAAGTTTAACATGAGTAGTTTTAAGCTTAAGTTTGGCTTATTTTCTACTTATTAAGTTATTTTAATTATTTACATATCATTATTATATATCTTTATAAATTTTGTTTATGAATATTACATTTTATTTAGTTAATATTTTTTATTATGTAGTTATGTACAAGGTTGCAGAAGGCGGCCTAGGCGGAACAAAAAATCGGAATTTGACCCTAGGCGATGAATTAGGCGAAATGGGGATTAGGCGGAGTCTAGGCGGTGGTATTTTTTATTTTATTTTTAAATTTCTAAGTATTTCTTAGTATTATGTATATATATCTAAGTATTATGTGTATATATCTTAACATATTTTCAAAAAACACCTAAATTTGTGTGTATATATATATAAAATACCAAAACGCCTAATTCCGCGTAATTTTCGCCTAGTCCCGACTAGTTCCTAGGCTGGACCTCACCGCCTGCCTAGCGCTTAGCGACTTCTGCAACCTTGGTTATGTATATATTATATAAAATATAAATTGGATTTATATAAGTATTAGCTTGTTTGGCTTGCAAACAGGTCGGTGCATAAACTTGTTCAAATATATAACCTATGATTTTCCAATGCAATGTCACTAAGTTCATTTTGTGTAGAGTATTAGCAAATAGAAAGAAAAATACAAAATATAAATATATCCAGTGAAAGCCTTTAGAAAAATTTCTGTAAGTAATGTAATATTATGTGGGCAAATGTAGAACAGATCTGATTCATAAATCCTAATTAGACGCTAAAACAGGGGAAGAGAATGCAGCTGAAATGGTCTCACTCTCAACTTTCCATTAATAACAATCCATTAATCTCCACACTCCTTCGCCGGACCGCCGCTGATCCCCTCTCCAACACCATTACCACCACCACACGCTGATTGCAACCACTTAAACCACCGTGTCATCGCTAAAGGGTCGACACATCAGATAAAGTTGTAGTGAATCTAGAACACAAATAAAACAAGGATATGAGAGTCCCATGGAAATCATGGCTTCTCCTGTTTATTTGTCACATTTATATTACTACCACTCAGGATGATGCAATCACCCTACCTAAGGTGGTGCAAACATGTAACGGTATCTTCTTACAATACACATTTGACTCACGAGAAAAAGAGTATCCACATGTCAAAAACGCCACAGCGCAATCATGGGCGTTCAAATCGCAATTAATAGTCGTTAACACTGGCACAACCGAGTTGAAATCATGGCAGGCGTTTATTGGTTTCCAGCATGATGAGATCTTGGTGTCTGTTGATGGTGCGACGATTCTTAATGGTGATAGTTTTCCTATGAAGGTGGACAAGAATGGGACGCGTATGACTGGGTATCCGCAGGCGGATATGAAGACCGCCATTGATACTGCTAATGATTTGACTCAAATGTCCGCGAAGGTTAAGATCAAGGGGACCATGTTTGGGGTGAAGCTTGGTGGGAACGTTATGCCTACGAATATTAAGCTTGAAAATGATGGGTTTAAGTGTCCTAAAGCTACAACCAAAGACAGTATGTGGTTATCCGTTATCTCTAGATGTGTATATTGTTATATCCTTGTAGTTCGCTTGCCACTGAATCGACCTTGTCTAGGTTGATTACAGGGGTAGCCAAGCGCTATAGTACAAAAGCCGTTATCTATGCTAATCTATTTCTTATGATGCAGAATCAATGCATGTATGTTGCAGAAAAGATCCCAAATATAAACAGAAAAAGAAGGCTGCACTCAAGTTCTTCCCTCGTCAGAAAGCCGATCTCTCCATTATATACGACGTTATACAGTCGTATAAGAGCAGTTATCAAGCTCAAGTAACCATCCAGAACCACCACCCCCTTGGCCGCCTTGACCACTGGAACTTAACCTTCGAATGGATGCGAAATGAGTTCATATATGACATGCGTGGCGCCTTCACTCGTCGTAAAGACCCTTCTGAATGCCTCCTCAGTGCTGCGGGACAGTATTACCAAGACCTCGATTTCTCCAAGGTCATGAACTGTCAAAAGAAGCCTGTAATCTCTGACCTCCCGCCGACAATGAAAGATGACGAAAAGATAGGAAAATTGCCATATTGTTTGTCGAAACGGAAGCATACTACCGAAAATTATGAACCCAATGAAAGACAGATCGGTTTTTCAAATGAACGTTTGGAAACTGCCTCCTGATTTAAACCGAACCTCAATCAACCCACCGCAGAATTGGAAAATCGAAGGTTTGTGAACCCGCATTATAGATGTGGGCAACCCATTCGGATTGACCCGACAGAAACACCCGACCCGAGTGGGGTCGAAGCCATTGTCACTGCAATAGCTACTTATCAAGTGGCTTGTAACATAACAAGACCGAAGCCGAAAATGGCTAAATGTTGTGTGTCATTTTCGGCTTATTATGCCGCATCAGTCGTCCCATGCAGCACATGTGCATGCGGTTGTGAGGATGAAGACACGAGAAAATGTGATGAGGACGCAGCAGCGCTTCCACTTCCTGCGGAAGCGCTGCTGGTCCCATTTGCTAACAGAACTATTAAAGCAAGGGCGTGGGCTAAAATCAAGCACTTTGATTTACCCAAAAGGTTACCGTGTCCGGATAACTGTCCGGTTAGTTTAAACTGGCATGTGGATAGTGATTATAAAACCGGTGGAACTGCGCGGGTGACGTTGTTCAACTGGAACCGGAGGCCATTCGAGGACTGGTTCATGGCAGTTCGTATGAAACGGGCATATGTAGGGTTCGAAAATGTGTACTCGTTTAACGGGACGAAATTGCCTAAGGTGAACAAGACGATTTTTATGCAGGGGTTGCCGGGTTTGAACTACTTGATCGGGTTGAAGAACGGGTCGAAACAAGGGGAACCGCCTGTGCCCGGGAAGCAACAATCGGTAATATCGTTTTTGAAGAAAAGTACACCGAAAATTCGTGTGGCGCACGGAGATGGGTTTTCCGACTAAGGTAGTGTTTAACGGTGGAGAATGTGCATTGCCTAGAAGATTGCCGAAACGTTCCCATGGATGTCGTCGATCTCCAGTCGCTGTCTTTCGGGCTGGTCTTGTTGCGTTTTTGACGTTCATTGCGATTAGTTATTGTCATCCGTTAAACATATAAATGTAGTTTGTAAAAGGATTATTATCTTCGAGTTCTGCATTCTCTTCATACATTAGTCGTTTGTATTTATTAATATGTGACTAAAGTGCAACCAACACATGAATTCATACCTATCTTATTTTATAGACTGAGTAGCAATGCAGGAAGACGTCGTGGCCTCAGGGAGGGAGGGATATCTATAAAAACAGTAAACATTTGTTAGTCATGTTATAGACATAATAGAGTTCTCTGTTTGGCTGGTTTCGTCTGTTTTACTAATGTTTAACTCGTCTAGCTTCGACAGTGAAGATCCAAAAGATAGACCGAACCTGCAAAGGAGTATCTCACTTGGAGACTTTGATAGATCAGCAAAACTAATGGTCTTGTGGTGGTTAGAGCTTCGTCCGAATGACCCTCGATCATTCCGGGAATAAGGTTGAGACCTGTTTTTATTCCACGAGCTGGTTCTCTCAGTGGACTGCGGTGTGTTCTTTTTTCAGGAGTTGTTTCTTGATGATGACCAATATTCATTGTCATGTGTTTGCCCACATGCACTCTTCCCACGTGCAAAGACACGGGCACGTTCCATCAATACTTCCATCGTTTTAGGCTAGTCTTCATGCAACTTCTCCACCATCTGGTTGTTCCGGACCCCGTGACAGAAGCCTGAGATCTGGAGCTGATCTACTGCTCCGCTGATTAGCATACTTTCTTTGTTAAACCAATCAATGAATTTTCTAAGGACTCGCCGTCCTTTCTTCGGATGGTGAGGACCTCGGTGAATCGGTGATGTCCTTTGAACACCGACGCTGCTGAGAAGAATTCTGCAAGAATGTTGGACGAAAATCTTCCAAATTTGAAATCACTTATCTCACTTGCTTGGAAGCCATCAAACCATACTCTAGCCTGTAAGGGTTTGAACGAACATGTGGCACCATGCAGGCATGGACCACAGTTCAATTTCAGCCGCACCTCCAAAATAAAAAATGTGATAGTCCGGGTCCGAAGTTCCATCATACTTTTTTACCGTCGCCGGCATTTTCAATTTGGCCGGTAGACAGGCATTTGTGATTCTTTGCGCGAATTTGGAGTGAGCAGACATATAGGCCGGACGATACGTGGCTGTTAGATCGTCATCTGATATGGCAAAGGTTACCAACCCTTGTTCCATGATACGAGTCCCGGTTGAGGTTGGACCAGAATATCCATGTGGGTTGAAGCGGCCGTATGGTGTTTCAAATGGAGTTGTCATGGTGATCGTGGAGTATATTGGTTAGGAGACCATGCCAGAAAGCACCAGATGGCATGGAGAATCCTTCGATAGGGAACAAATTTACCTACACAGTTTTAAGCTTTTCTTCCTTTTCCTGCTGCTCTTTCAACCGGAGCAGGAACTCACGATTCTTCTAATTAAGGAAAGCTTCATCAAATTCCGAAGCAGACTCCGGACATATGAAAGTAGTGTTTTCTAACGACTGAGACATGTGATTACCTCGTCCTCATTTTCGGTGTTTGTGACATCTTCTATCATGAATCCTTCTGATGTTGCCACCATGGGTAAAAAACCTTGTAGATCTTTGTTTTTAAAACTAAAGAAAGACTGTTGAGAAGATGGATGGCGCCATTTAAAAATCCAAAAGATAGATTGAACCTGCAATCAGCTTAGAAACAGGGTGTTCAATCAGATCTTGAAGGTTTTGAACTCTTGCTGAATCTGCACAAGGTAGAAAACCATTAGGCTCGCCACAGAGGATGGAGGGCCTCTCTGTGACCACCCTCCGGTGTGAGAATAAGTATTTATTTAGAGAGAAAGTAGAGAGATAAAGTGTTGTTCGGAGTGGGTGAGTTCGTGTGCGACCTGTACTTGAATGAGGAGTATTTATACTAGTCAGAGAAGTTGTACTTATCCCAGGTTCGGAGTTGTTGTACTATACATCAGAAGTATACCTAGTGTTGACTTCCGAAGTAGGAAGTACTTGCTCCTAAGCCACAGTATAAATTCTTATACCTCTTTAGATAGATAGTTATGTCGCTTTCTTGTTCTAGTGGCTGACCACCGTATTGTTGTCTGTCATGTTTCAACGAACGATGATAGAGGTATGTAACCTAAAAAATAAACATATTCAAAACCAACCAACCATAAAACACCATGTAATCTAAGCCATGTAAGAATAAAATTTAGCCAAATAAACTAACTGTTTAACCAATTCAAATGTGGAGATCATTTAGGGAATCATTACTTACACGCAAAAGAAATTAAAATGGGGATGTGTAGTCATCTCAGTTCTCAAATCATAAGTGTGAAATATCATGCTCCACTTGATTTATATTGAACATTATACGGTGACTGTTACATAGATATTGCACAAATCCAAAAGCAAGCTTATGAATTTATGTTAAATCTAATTAATAATCACAAGTAGAGGTGGCAAAAAGGTGAGTTGGATGGAGTTGGTTGTCAATCTAGGTCCGGATGAGTTTAGGTCAAGACGAGTTTGGGTTAGATGAGTTTAGGTCAAGACGGGTTTGGGTCATAATGGGTTTTGGTTAGGATGAGTTAAAAAAAGGAAGAGTTAATTGCCAATTTAGTCCCTGAGGTTTGTCAAAAATTGCCAATTTCATCCAAATCTTTTTATTTGGTCAATTTAGTCCCTGTGGTTTCATTTTTTTGTCATTTTAGTCCCTATGGACTAACAAGATTTGGATGAAAGTGGCAATTTTTGACAAACCTCAGGGACTAAAATGACAAAAAAATGAAACCACGGGGACTAAATTGACCAAAAAAAAAGATTTGGATGAAAGTGACAATTTTTGACAAACCTCAGGGACTAAATTGGCAATTAACTCAAAAAGGAATAATGGCTCTAATGAAGATGTATCGTGTGTTCAGGGCCATTGGGTTGTATTTGGTTTGCCTTTATTTTTATTTTAATGTAATTAAATAAATGTTGTTAATGTTATAAAATCATATATACAGTCTTCTCCCATAAATACCCATAACTTCATACATTATTCTCCCATAAATGTCCATAACTTCTCTTTAGTAAGTTACTTATGTATATGTATAAATACACTTGTATAGTACTTTGAGAATGATTAATCTAAATTTGATATTCAGTTTCTAACACGTTATCAGCACGAATCGCTCTCTTTCGGATATCCTTGTCGATCTTCAAGTAGTTTCACATCATATCGACATCATAGATTCATCAATTCTGGTACATATCATAAATATCTTTACACTATGTTGATATATGTTTCGGTGTTTCCTTTTGATCATACTCTGTTTTTACAAAAAAAAAAAAAAAAATTTGAAAATTTTGAAATCTAGACACACGCAGAAACGAATTCTGTGTAAATTCGTTAACATTAAACAGAATCTTCGATTAAAAACTCTTTTCCATAACAAAACGATCACAAAGGAACAAGATTCTAAGGCCCGTAACCGTTTATAAGAACTTGATTGGAAATTCAGAAAATTTTGGCCAAACTCCGGCGAATTCAAAACGGACCATTTAATCACGATTTGTCGCACTAGCGTTTTAACCCCCATCCCTTAATCATATTTGATTAGTGAATACAAAAAGATTATTTGTTCTAGATTCATTAGTCAAAAAGACAATATTTGTGATACTCTGTTTTCAATTTTTTTGAAACTAAGTTTTAAAAGAATCTGTTTCTCTCAAAATCAAATGGTTTTTCAAATATTTATGCTTTAAAGGAAAAGGAATCAAAACTTGTTTCAAAATAGAACTTTGAATTAAAGAGTCAAGAACATACTTTCGGATTGTTGTTTACCGAAAAAAAAAAAAGTTTATATATTTCGGTTTCGTTATAAGATCTGATAAGAATATCAGATTAGTTTTTAAGAACGATTCACAAAAATTATTTTCGTTCAAAACCTGATCAAAAGGACAAGGGATATTTTGTTTGGGTTATTATTGAATTTTGGGCAGTTTGACTTTCGCAAGTCAACATATGAGTTGTTTTATATTTAATAATTATTTTGTTTGAAATCAGAATATTATAGATGACTTCATGTCCATAATTATTTTATTCAATAACTACTCAACTTCACAAAACGTATAAAATTATAGAACGTGTAGTTCTACTAAAGAGAGCCTGAAGTTCTGATACAATATACATTTAAAGGCTCGCTTTTAAATGAATCACTATTTCCTTTGTAACTAAAATGTCAAATTTATCAAAGCTTGAATTCGCCGCTCTTGATGTCTCGGGTAACAACTACCTCCCATGGACACTTGATGCTAAAATTCACTTGACAGCAAATAATTTGGGGGAGACAATTATTGATGGTAATCAAACTTCACCTCAAAACAAAGCAAAAGCTATGATATTTCTTTGTCACCATCTTCACGAAGATCTAAAAAGGGAATATTTAAATGTTGAGGACCCACTTGAATTATGGATAAGCATTCAAAAACGCTTTGACCACCAGAAGTTGGTCTTACTCTCAAAAGCCCGTTACGAATGGCTTCATCTAAGACTACAAGATTTTGAAACTGTCAGTGAATATAACTCTGCCTTGTTCCGCATTACTTCTGAACTTAAATTATGCGGTGAAAATATAACTGATGAAGACATGATCGAAAAGACTTTCTCAACGTTCCATGTCTCAAACATGCTCCTGTCGCAGCAATATAGGGAACGTAAGTTTACAAAATATTCTGAACTAATGTCATGTCTTTTGGTCGCGGAGCAAAACAACAAGCTCTTACTACAAAACCATCAATAGCGACGCACAGGTACATGCTCATTCCCTGAAGCGAATGTGGCAAATTATCATGGCAGGCATAGGAGGCAGAAACTGAAGGCGAATCAAAATTAGTATGTGTAAACATTATGTTATGTATCTTTTATGGTCTTTAATTTCAAACTATGTCTTTTTACTTGTTTTAGTATGAACTCTTATAATGTTTTATTTAAATTCATGAAAATGGTTTACATTCCTAATTTGTATTAATTTTTATTACTTTTATTTCCTGAAGAAATATGTATGCTAGCTCCAGCAGAACTATTATTGGTGATGAATGTCTGACAGATAATGGTAGTACTAACACTATTCTCAAGCATAAGAAATTTTTCTTTGAGTTGTCTCCAGCAGAGACACCTATTGGTACTATCTCTGGTGTTTGTAACCTTATTGAAGGCTCTGGCAGAGCACACATAATACTACCTTCGGGTACCCAACTAACTATTGAAAATGCATTATATTCTAGTAAATCCAGAAGAAATTTACTAAGTTTTAAAGATATTCGGAAAAATGGTTACCATTTGAAAACCAAAGATGAAAATAATATTGAATATCTTCAAATCATTTTCAACAAAAATGGACAAGAAACCATTGTTGAAGAACTACAAGGTTTATCCTCTGGATTATACTGTACTAATATCAATCCTATCGAATCATATATGGTGACTAACCAGAAATTATTAGATAAAGATACATTCAATATATGGCATGACCGTTTAGGTCACCCTGGTAGCATAATGATGAGAAGAATAATCAAAAGTGCAACTGGACACCCTCTAAAAACGTTAAAAGTTTTGCTACCAGAAGATTTATCATGTGCAGCATGCTCTTTGGGCAAATTTATTACTCGGCCCTCACAAAATAAATTGATACATGAAAACCCCTCAATTTTAGAACGAATTCAAGGGGATATTTGTGGGCCTATACACCCTCCATGTGGACCATTTCGCTATTTCATGGTCTTAATTGACGCATCCTCAAGGTGGTCACATGTGAGTCTTCTAGCTACTCGAAATGTAGCATTTGCCCGACTTTTAGCCCAAATCATACAATTAAGAGCTAATTTCCCGGACAATCAAATTAAAAACATCCGGATGGATAATGCAGGAGAATTTACATCCCAAGCTTTTAATGACTATTGTATGTCGATTGGGATAAATGTTGAACATCCAGTGCCTCATGTTCACACACAAAACGGTTTAGCTGAATCTTTGATTAAACGATTACAAATAATCGCTAGACCGCTCCTCATGAGATGTAAACTACCATCTTCTGCATGGGGCCATGCTATATTGCATGCCGCTGCACTGATTAGATTAAGGCCAACTGCTGATCACGAATACTCCCCATTACAACTGGTCTCCGGACGAGAACCAAGTTTGTCCCATCTTAAAATTTTTGGTTGCGCGGTATATGTACCAATATCGCCACCACAACGTACCACAATGGGACCCCAAAGAAGACTAGGAATTTACATTGGTTTTAACTCCCCGTCTATTATCAAATACTTAGAACCATTGACGGGGGACATGTTTACAGCACGGTATGCTGACTGTCATTTTAATGAAAAAATGTTCCCAGTCTTAGGGGGAGATAAGAATAAAGAAAGACTGGTAACACAAGAAATAACATGGAATGAATCATCACTATCAAATCTCGACCCCCGAAGTGGTCAATGTGAATATGAAGTCCAAAAGATTATACATTTGCAAAGAATAGCAAATGAATTACCAGATGCATTCACAGACACAAATCGAGTGACAAAGTCACATATACCAGCATCAAATACACCTGCTCGAATAAAGGTAATCCCTGAAGAGATTACAATACAAAGAAAACGTGGAAGACCAATCGGTTCCAAAGACAAAAATCCACGAAAACGAAAAGAGCAAAATAGCGCAGTTGGTGAAAACGCACAAAATATTATAAATGAAACCCCAGTAGAGGTAAATGTCCCGGAAGAGACAAATATGATTCCAGAGGAAAATGAAACTGTTGAAGAAACAACGGTACCGAATGAAAATGAGATCTCTATCAATTATGTACAAAATAGTACAATGTGGAACCAAAATAAAACACGTGTTGATGATATATTTGCATATGCTATAGCAACGGATGTAATAAATGAAAATGATTACATACCTAAAACTCTAGAAGAGTGCATGCACAGAAATGATTGGCCAAGATGGCAAGAAGCAATAAATGCCGAATTAAATTCGCTCGAAAAGCGACATGTTTTCGGACCTGTAGTCCGAACACCCATAGACGTCAAACCAGTAGGTTATAGATGGGTGTTTGCAATAAAGAGAAATGAAAAGAATGAGATTGTACGATATAAAGCATGGCTTGTAGCACAAGGGTTTTCCCAAATCCCAGGAGTTGATTATGAGGAAACGTATTCCCCCGTAGTGGATGCGATAACCCTTAGGTTTCTAGTCAGTCTTACAATCTCTGAAGGACTTCATATGAGACTTATGGATGTCGTCACCGCATACTTATACGGGACACTTGAAAATGACATCTACATGAAAATCCCTAAAGGATTAAAATTGCCTGAAGCATTAAAATCAACACCTCGAGATATGTGTGCTATAAAACTCCAGAGATCTTTATATGGTCTCAAACAATCTGGTCGAATGTGGTACAATCGACTAAGTAAATATCTCGAAAAGGAAGGATACAAGTCTGATGTAATCAGCCCATGTGTTTTTATAAAAAGATCAAACTTAAAGTTTACAATAATAGCAGTTTATGTTGATGATATCAACATCATCGGGTCTCCTGAAGAGATAGAGAAAGCTGCTCAATTATTAAAGAACGAATTTGAAATGAAAGACCTTGGAATAACAAAACTATGTCTCGGCTTACAATTCGAGCATTTATGCAATGGCACATTTGTACATCAGTCAAACTACATCCAGAAGATGTTAATACGTTTTAATATGGATAAAGCTCATCCGTTCAGCGTACCTATGGTTATCCGACCGCTAGATCCACATAAGGATCCTTATCGACCTCAAGTAGAAGGCGAGGAAGTACTCGGTCCAGAAGTACCATACTTAAGCGCGATCAGTGCTCTTATGTATCTCGCAAATAACACTAGACCTGATATTGCATTCTCAGTGCATGTACTAGCGAGATATAGCTCAAATCCAACACGTAGACATTGGAACGGAATAAAACACATATTTCGGTATCTTTGCGGGACAAAAGACTTGGGTCTTTTCTATCAAAAAGATAACAAGTCCCCGCTTGTTGGGTATGCTGACGCCGGATATCTATCAGATCCTCATAAAGCAAAATCTCAGACAGGTTACGTATTCACATATGGTGGCACAGCAATTTCTTGGAAGTCAACTAAGCAAACACTTACAGCGACATCATCAAATCATGCCGAATTAATAGCATTGTATGATACTGCTAGAGAATGCGTGTGGTTGAGATCAATGATCAATCATATACAAGAAGCATGTGGATTAGAACAAATCAAGAAGGACCCAACGATTATTTATGAAGACAATGCTGCTTGCATATCACAAATCAAGGAAGGCTACATCAAGGGTGACAGAACAAAGCATATCTCACCAAAGTTCTTCTCGACATATGACCTGCAAAAGGAAGGGGAAATTGATGTTCGTCAAATCAAGTCAAGTGAAAATCTAGCTGACCTGTTCACAAAATCTTTGCCTAGAAGCAGTTTTGAGCAACTGTCGCAGAGGATCGGGCTCCGAAGATTGAAAGACATTAGTTAAAGTGAGGGGGAGCATTATACACGCTGTACTCTTTTCCTTGACTAAGTTTTGTCCCACTGGGTTTTCTTAGTAAGGTTTTTAACGAGGCAGTATAACTGGTCCAGTAGTATCAGTTTGTCTTATAGGTCCTGAAGTACCGATTTAACATCATCCTGAAGCATGTTGTTAATAGTGTATAATGAACAATAATGTATATATGAGGGGGAGTGTTATAAAATCATATATACAGTCTTCTCCCATAAATACCCATAACTTCATACATTATTCTCCCATAAATGTCCATAACTTCTCTTTAGTAAGTTACTTATGTATATGTATAAATACACTTGTATAGTACTTTGAGAATGATTAATCTAAATTTGATATTCAGTTTCTAACAGTTAAAAATATATAAATAAAAACAAAAACAATATATTTACCAATGGGGTGGTGGTTCATTGGCGAAGGCAAAGCCTTTAAAACACCTAGGTTGTGGAAGGTCTTGGGTTCATGTCCCACAAACCAAACCATAGGATTTATTTGAAATAGCTGAATTGCATTCCAATTAGTTGGAGATCTAAATTTTTTACTACAATATCATCTTACATCAACATCGCCTCACACCATAGATGTGGTGATCCAAGCACTGTACACATAATACGAACCACACTGACAACGATCGTAGATGTTGTGTTTATTGTTGATGATTACGGTGGTAGAGATGGTTAATGTGGTTGTGCGGTGGCGTTGGTTGACGACGGTTGTGGTGGCGGCGTTGGTTAGGTGTGGTTGCGGTGGTGGCATTGGTTAACGGTGGTTGTTGTGGTGGCGTTGGTTGACATTGGCTGCGGTGGTGGCGTAATTGGTTGAATGTGGTTACGGTGGTGGTGTTGGTTGAAGGTGGTTAATTGCGGAGGTGGTGCTGGTTGAAGGTGGTTGCGGTAGTGGAGTTGGTTAACGGTGGTTGTGATGATGGCGTTGGTTGACATTGGCTACGGTGGGGCGTTGTTTGGCGGTGATCTACGATGGTGGTGTTGTTTGACGGTGGTTGTCACGACATTGATTGGTGGTGCTGAAAACGGTGGTAGCGAAGGTTGGTTGGTTATAGTGGTGGGGATAGTTCCAGTGGTGCAAGAATAGGTATCCGTAAACTACATTCCTCCTACCTATCCTGACCCGTGAGTTGATTTCCCACGACCCATCCTGACCCTTGGTAGTCTTCTTCATTTGAAATTCAACCCACGCCAACCCATTCATGAATCTTTTGACGTCCAACATAACCCAACATGCTAAAACAATGACCCCATGTTAACCCAAAACTAGGAATCCTTTGCAGAAATAGGCGAGTTATGATTCTAGAGAGCGCGATTGCTAGGCATTGTGGGAAAAAAGCAAAATTGGTGATGTCGCTGCTTCATTCAACGACATCTCCCTCCTCTTTAATCCCAATCATTTGCATTCTGACTTGTGTAAGAGGATGTCCCTGATGTCCCTTAATGGGTCTGAGGCATCACTGATGTCGCTGAATGGGTATGAGACATTAAAACAATGTACATCATTAGTATAAATACATTATACAATAAGAAAAGCATCTTGTCTAATGTATTCACTTTTTTGTTACTTTGTCACTGTGACTTGCCATTAAATGTTAGTGACTGTGCTTTGTTTAAACCATTAAGGACATCCGAGGTCCTTGAAATAGATAAGAAACCTGATGCGAGGGACCACACTTGTAATTCTGTGGGGGTAATCTTTTTTAGACGTCTTCAAACTCAAGGGATTTGTATCATGAATTACGAGTTAATGGGATATTAAAATGCAATGAGTTATGCACTTGTAAGTTGTATCATGAATTAGTACGAGTTTAACATAACACATGATGCTTTTCTTATTGTATAATGTATTTATACTAATGATTTACATTGTTTTAATGTCTCATGCCCATTCAACGACATCAAACAGTGATGCCTCAGATTCATTCAGCGACATCAGTGATGCCTCAGACCCATTAAGCGACATCAGGGACATTCCTCTTACACAAGTCAGAATGCAAATGATTGGGATTAAAGAGGAGGGAGATGTCACTGAATGAAGTAGCGACATCACCAAAATTGCTTTTTTCCTGGTAAGCCTACAATCGCGCTTTCTAGAATCATAACTCTCCTATTTCTGCAAAGGATTCCAAAACTAGGTATGTGGGTTAGCTTTGCAGGTGTATTTTTAATGAACCACGCATGATCAAGTTTAACTTTGATTGCTCAAGATAATTTCTAACAAGTTATAGTAGGCCCTACATATGTTTAGGTTTAATGAATTAGGGTAGAACGGTGTTTGCCAAAGTTACTTTATTCGACCAATTCTATGATGTCACCTCATTTTAACCAATTACACATCCATAACAGTTTACAAGCCATGGCATTGGAATCACACTCACAAAGCAGTCGCAACTGAAGCGAGTTGTGACCCAATGAGTTGTGACCAGATCATTGGTGACTCATGCAAACCTCCGAAATGAAAAGGCGCCTACCAAGTGGCTCGGATGAATTGCAATGTGCACCACCGAGTCGTCACATTGCGTCCATCACCCTCGTGAGTGCAGGTTGTCCGCATTGTTTAGGGTCCCCACTAGTTCCTTTGTCTAAGAAAGGAATCTTATTAGAATGCTCACACGTATATACTGATATATAGTTTTCTCTCGCCTACGTGGGACAAGTTCTATCAATTTTATTCCCTTTTTGCACCTTTATATACATTCAAAACACACACTTCATGTATTGTTATCTCATTTATCTTAGCTCAATTTTAGACATGATATGGTTGGTTTGAAATTCTCACATAGTAAAACATAAATTTAGAAAGAGTAAATTGCCAAAATGGCCCCTCAGGTTTGGCCCAAATTGCTTGTTTGGTCACTTTTTTGAATTTTCTGCCAAAAGCACCCCCCACAGATCGAAAATTGCCAAAATGGTCCATATTTAACTGAGTTTTTAACTGAGATTTGAAAGTCAGTTAAGTCTCAGGGGCAATTTCGTCCTTTCATCTGTAAAACCATCTGAACTTCATCCCTTTCAAATCCCCAAACTCCATCTTACATGTCACCCACATTACCATTCATCCCCATCACTTCTATCACCATTCTTGACCACCTATTCTTGCTGAAAATCATCATGAGAACCCAAATCATATCTCAGACCTACTACCATCACGATCTTCTCAACCTGCTAAATCATATTCCAATCATAACAGATGTAATAATTATGTAAGTGGTAGCAACACCGACATCAAATCTTCCAATCGTCATGGATGGTTGCAGCCGTACGATAGGTTCTTAGCCAAGATCTCGTTCAACCTGATCGTGTATTCAAACTAAGAAATTCAAGCAGCTAACAGACAAGTCAACAAAGGCGTTTCACCCACCGGGATGAGGTATGTGTGTGTTGTTGTTGATGTTAACGCCGCCGGGATGAGGGGTCTCCGCCGTGAACTGCCGGAGACCCACCGGTCTCTCTCTCAGCCCTCGATTCTGTCTCTTTAACCTCTGACTGTCCCTCTTCTCTTTCCGTCAAAACCCTAACCTCAAATCCCCAATAGCATATCATCGCTGACCACCATCCCCTTCCATTCCATTAAAAAAACTGTTACGGCGATGGTGATGAATTTGCCGGCGAGAAGACAGACGACGGGAATTTGCCTCGGGGACAATGTATTATAATCATTAATTCAAATAAAGTGATTTTTCTATATATAGTTTGCTCCATTAAGCTAATAGTATACCTCGGGGACAATGAATTTGCCGGTGAGAAGACAGACGACGGGAAGAGTACAAAGCTACTAAAAGACAGGAAGTCAAAAGGATATGCATCTGAATTTATGTGGAATTAGGGATTTATAGGGGGTTTTGGGAATTAGGGTTAGTATGCTTTGAAGGGTTGTTGGAGAAGATGAAGTTCAGATGGGTTTACAGATGAAAGGACAAAATTGCCCCTGAGACTTAACTGACTTTCAATACTCAGTTAAAAACTCAGTTAAATATGGACCATTTTGGCAATTTTCGATCTGTGAGGGGTGCTTTTGGCAGAAAATTCAAAAAAGTGACCAAACAAACATTTTGGGCCAAACCTGAGGGCCCATTTTGGCAATTTACTCATTTAGAAAATACCTATGAATTATCCGGTAATTGGTCATTCACAATGAGCTACCTATACTTTTGAGATTAAGTTATGAGGATTGGTGGAGTTATAGTTGACCCTATTAGTCCGTTTTTGCAAGATGGTTCTATCTTAACTAAGATTTCCTACCATTAATGGATAACCATTTGCTACCACTATAGAATTGCTTCTCATCTTGAATTGAGTGAGTGGTTTTAGACCAACAAAAACTAAAATTTATATAAACTAGTGTTTTAGTTACCCGCGCTTCGTCGCGGGGGAGCTCGTGTCGCTATAGGTTTGGTGGCCATTAAAAATAACATTATTAGCAATAATTTTAGGTAACTATAATTTGTTCAAATTATTCTAAAATAACTGTCACTAGTTATTTCCACCAATTTTCGCTGCGGGAGCTCATATTGTGTTGTGCGTTTGGTGGACGTTAAAGATCGCGCTTCGCTACGGGAGCTCCTGTTGCGTTGAGGGTTTCGTGAACATTAAAGATAACATTAAGTGACTGTTATTCTCGCATGGGCGCCAAAAAAATAATTTAGCAAGATGGCTAATATGGTTTCAAAATAATCAACACTTATCATACATACGTCATGCATAGCTCACTTCATTTATAGTTTATCAAGATGGCTAGCTTAAGGTCATCGGGTCCTGTGTTGTGTGTTGATACTTTTTTTTTAATGGTAAACTTTTATTACACCTTTATTTCATCTCACCTTGCATTTACAAGGATTTGAACTCACAACCTTACATTTGTTTTGTGTTGATACTATAATAGATACTATAATATTAACAGCCGCCACATTAAGCCAATCAAATCACTTCATTGTAGAAGTGTCAATAACTTAATATGATACTATAATACTAATGTCGTTGAAAAAACTAACCCTTAAAGTTAAAAAAAATACATATTTTGCACATTACTTTGTTTCAAGTTTGAAAAATTACATTTTTACTCCATTAATTTATTTATAAGTTGTGGTTCTTCAGTTTATTTTCATACGTATTTATTTTGTTATACATGTTATGTAAATTCACGTTACAATGTAAACGGTGAAAATTCACGTTTCCATGTTTTCTTGGAAACGAGTTGAGTAAAATATAATTTGATTTCATGTTTATCTATGTTACCTTATTAAGGAGGAGAGATGGACAAGAAGGTAAATTCACACATTTTTTAAGATGGCATGTGAAAAGACATAGGCATAATCACTATATTTTACACACTTTCTTCTATTTATGCCCTTCTATACAATCTCTAAGCCTAATTGTACAATCTACCCATGCTACTCATCATTATGGTGGTATTTGATAGCTCCGATCGAAACCGATGATTTTGACATTCAATTCATCAATTGAATGTCTCTTCATTTGATCTTAATCATGCCTTTAAAGAGTGTCATACAACTCAAGTGATTGTCAATGAATCGTTCCATCTCCTACTCACTTTCCTTGAAATAACTGCTATTAAATCTTTCTCTACTCAAGCGTTCCTCCTTCTGCAGTTATCAGCTTCATCAATTAGCAAATAAATATATGACAAGGCAAACGCAATGATTCAGATTTGGAGAAGCAAGCATCGTCAAGAACATCACTCTGGCACCATCGGGAATGGATGTTTCTGGAAAACTGAGATCTGGAGACCATGTCACCACACTCTTGGATCGGGTTTCGGGTCACCGTCTTCTTATTCAAGTTAACTGATCCGTATAAAAGGGTTGTTTGGGTTAGAAAGAGGATGACGAGGATAGGGATTAGATGGGTGTTTGGAATCGACATTATTGCCTTTGTAGAATAGGAGAGATGATCAGATGAAAGATCGTCTTTTTGGTAATGTTGTTCTTAACCTCAGTTTCACATCGCCAATTCGCCATTGTTACCGGCTATAATCGCACCGTGTTATAATAGTTAAGTTATTCATAAATTAGTATTTTTTTTATTTTACTTGCATCAAGCAACAGTCATGTTAATTTTTATTTCACTGTTGTTTTACTTTGTTTAAGTTATTATATAGTTTTCTAGGCCGAATTTAATAGTGGGATTTATGGACATGATTTGGAAAGTGTAAGTGGTTAGTTTTGTTAGGTAAAAAATTCCAATTGGTGATGTTTTCTGTATTATTCCTGACTATGGGTGCTTCTGTTTGCTCAGGTGATTATCATACTGATGCGTATTATAATAAATTTGTTTATAGATTAACACAAATGGTTAATGGAAAAAATGTATGCATAGTGCAGTACTTATTATATAGACATATAGTTAATTTTACATATATATTTGCCATATTGGTTATTAAATTAGTTGCATGATTTAAACTTTTTTGCTAAGAAAGTGCGCTGGAACACGTGAGCTTCGCAACTATGAGATGACAAAATAAACACACCCGCAGCAATGCGCGGGCATACCCACTAGTGTTTATTTACATTTTCACTTGGACTACATCTTATAGAAAATTAAAAATTTTATAACTGACACTTACACCCCCCCCCCCCCCCCTTGAGTTTCTAACGTTTCAATTTTTACCCCCCACCCCTCGTATTTTAATTCTTTAACTTAAAACAAACACTATTTACTCATGTGCATATTTTTATGTGTGTTTCTAGATATAATTTCATGTTTCGATGTGAAAACGGTATAAATTTACATTTGGACGTACATTTTTCAGAAACGAGTTGAGTCAAATTTAATAGGTTTTCATGCTTCTTTGTATGTATGTTTTCACTTAGTCTATGTTTTGACGTAAATTAATAAAACACAATTTTATCAAGTGCTTATTTTTATGTACATGTCAGTATAAATTCATGTTGCGACGTAAACAGTATAAATTCGCGTTTCAGCGCTATTTTTTCGGAAACGAATTGTGTCAAATATGATAAGTTTTCATGCTTATTATAATGTAAGCTTTCAACTGGTCTACCTTTTGATGTAATTCTTTTTTGGAAATGAGTCCGGTCAAATATAATATATTTTCAGTCAACAATATAAATTCGAGTTACCGTAAGTTGTAATGGTTAGGTGAAACCTCACCAAAGAACCAACCCAGTCGTATTCAGGGAAAAAATTCAGACCAACTCACTGGTTATTTGTGTAAATCAAAGTTGCGAATAAGGCAAATAAACATGAACATATAAAAGGATAAGTCCGGTTTTATTAATAACGAGACACACAATGGACTGACTACATTACATTGAAACAACACACGATAGCGTGATAGTGAATCTCATTTTATTCCACATGGAACTTAGATAACCATCCATGATTAGTACCAGGCGTCTCGCATTTGGCATGGTTGGGACATGAGATTGCATTCTGTGGGCAGGTTCTGAGCCATGTTAGCCACTTGACCCATCGACGGACCCATCATGCCCCACATTGGTTGGTTCAACATCATCTTGATTCCCGGACACATGCACCTCTCACCAAGGTTTCTTAGTTGCATGCAGCAAAGTTGCTTGTGATCCTCTTCTCTCATTCTGGACTAGATGGCATACGTTGTCCTGATCATAAACATATCACCACACTTCATATAAATATTAAGCTTTTTTAAGAGAAAATCATCCAAATAAACATGTTGAATGAAAAATTTAACAAAATTTTAGCTTTTGCAAATTTTGGTAAGAACTAAAAATTAATGATTAATTTTGTGTTTTTTTTTTATTTTCGGTCTAAGACTATAGGGAGTGGAGGGGGAAAGAGGGGGTGAAGTGTCATGTGGCACTTGTGGGACCCATGGGTGGAGGAGGGGGGGAGGATTGTGGGGAGTGGAAGGGGGGAAGGAATAATATTATTCTAAAACTGAATTTTAGATTATTGCGTTTTTGATAATGTTTTTTAAATCAGATTAAAAAAAAGGCAGTCAATCAGAAAATGCCATGTCGCCCAAACATCCCCCCACGCCCATGAAGTCTTCCCCGCCACTCACCCCCGCCCAGCCTTCCACGCCCCTAGGGGGCGGTGTTCCCGCGTGTGGAGGCTGTTCCCGCCCCTCCTTCCCGCCCCATTCCCTCCACTCTAACATGTTTAATTTGGTGATCTTCCATTTTATTTTATAACTTCCAACACCATGATATATATATATATATATATATATTTGAAAAATAAATGTAAAAATATTAATGGTGCCAACCTAAATTTGTCATGAGGTACATCCCACAGTGACTGAGCATCTCCTGCTCCATCATCTGCTGATAGCAGTCAGATTCCATTCGACCTCTGCCATAAGGGTTCTCCTCAAAGGTGGTGACGGTGGAAGCCTCGGCTACAAGGAGGAGTACTCCCACTGCTGCCAACAAAATCGAAAACCTTGCCATTGTATGATGTGTTTGATAGATGTAATATTAGGTGGTATGTAGTTTGATTTGATGCATAATGTGGTATGAAAGGTGGTGGATTTATAGGGGGATTGGGCAACTGCATGGTGAGTACGTGTGATATTGCTTGAATCAATTTGTTGAGGGTTGGAGGGAAAATGTTAACACGTCGTCATGGCATGCAACTTCATCAAAGCCATTTGTAAATTATATTTTTGTTTTGTTTTGCTGGATGTGCGGGCATACAAGGGTTGACAGGATAAGAAATGAGGTTATTAGGGAAAGGTTAGGGGTAGCTAGTATATCTGATAAGATAAAGGAGAGTAGATTGAGATGGTATGGGCATGTGAAGAGGAGGCAGATTAAGGCCCCAGTTAGAGTAGTGGAAACCCTCACTGTAGAGGGAAAGAGGGGTAGAGGTAGACCTAAATTAACTTGGGATGAGAGCAGAGGCGGATTTAGGATTTTTCGTCAGGGGGTGCAAAAAACAGTCTCAAGTCAAAATGGGTCAACGGATCAGGTCTCAACGTGTCGGTGGGTCAGGTGAAAAATTATATTAAATCGTAATAAGTCATAAAACCCGAGTACACAAATGGCCGATTTGAGAGTAGATAAACTTGAATATAATCGTGTTATGGGTAGATGTGTCACCATAAACAAATAAAAACGAGACCGTTACGATATTGAATGTTCAAAAGTTTGGTGCTCTTATTCTCCAAACACAAGATCACGAAGAGTGATTCATTAAATATTGTAAACTAGAAATATACGTATAAAATTAATAATCAACATTTGCACATGCAGTTTTGGAATGGCAATTGAAGTGGAACCCAAGAATTACAATTTTAATTTTGACTTTGTTTTGCAGCCAGGGGTGCCACTTAAGGGAATCAAGAGGGCACAAAACTTTTATATACTAATTTTATACTGATTATATAATTTTGAGGGGGTGCCTCTCCCCCTCCTCAACATAATGTCCATCCGCCCCTGGATGAGAGGATTAGGCATGACTTAATAGAGATGCACCTCTCAGAGGACATGGTCAAGGATAGGTGTTCGTGGAGGCATAAGATTAAGGTTAAGGATTATTAGGGGATGGTTTGGTTTTTTCGTAGAGTGGTGCTAGGAGCACATACTTTATCTTACACTGGTAGGAGGTTTGTAAAGGTGTTTGTCTTTGCGTATGTATGGGTTATGTTATTTCTTGTTGACATGTATAACCGTGTTTTTCTTCATGGCGCTTGCAATGTGTCTCTAAATGCTAGTAGTTTTTTTTTTTAAAACTTTTAAGTGTTGTTTGATTATCGACTGTGTGTCGTGGAGCCGAGGGTCTCTCTGGAAGCAGCCTCTCTATCCGTAAGGGTAAGGGTAAGGTTTGTCTACATCTCACCCTCCCCAGACCCTACTTTTAGCTTTGCTAATCGTGGGATTAAGGTTGTTGTTGTTGTTGTTTTTGTTTTGCTGGATGTTGTTTAGGTGCTTTCTGTTCAATTGTTCCAAGAAAGAAGACAAATTATACATGATGTATTTACCTAGATCTGTAAACGAACCGAATGTTTATGAACTTGTTCAGAGAGAAGTTCGTTTATATTCGTTTATTTAATAAACGAACAAAAACGAACAAAAAAATTTGTTCATTTAGTTAAATGAACGAACATGAACAAACTTTATGTTTCTTCATTTATGTTTGGTTATGTTCATTTGAATTTTATTAATTACATAAATAGTTATATTTATATAAATATAGGGGAAAGATCCTGTACAAAGTGTTTTTTTTGTAAGAACTGTGAGAATCAAAGGAGGGTATTTTTTTTTCGAAATTTTTTTTGCCTATATTGTTAAACATGTATTATAGTATTGAAATCTAAAAAAAATAAATAAATAAATTTTGGTGTAGAGTAATTACGTAATTACTATTGTAGAGTAACTACATAATTACTCTAGTGTAAACTAATGCATTTACTTTAATGACGTAATTACACTAAATTTTTTTTTTTTTTTTTTTGTATTATTCATCTAGAAAGTATGTTTAAGCACATGGAAAAAAAATTCTAAAAAAAAAAAAAAAATCCCCCCCCCCCTTTGATTCTCACCGTTCTCATAAAAAAACACTTTGTATTTGATCTTTACTCTATAAATATAAACATAAATTGGCCTTTAGCTACTTGTATAAATATAACCAATTAGTAATTGGCTTTTCTAGTAATACAAAATCATTTACGTACATTTATTATGTTTGAAAATGTCTATCTATGTTCGTTCATGAACTATTTATCTAGGATTAAAAAAACAAATATATACAAATTAAACACGAACATGACAAATTCCTTAATGAACGAACACGAACATGAGTTCGGTTAAAGTTAAATCCATCCTGGCTCAAACAAGTTTAAGTTCGAATTTAGCTTTAAACGAGTCAATCTCAAATAGCTCATAAATACCTTGAACGGTTTACACAAACTTTTTTTTTTCCTAAGAAAGCTCATATTGCAGGAGTTCATAAACATAATTACCCAGGAATCAGAATACAGTTACAAAACCAGGAGCACCTTTGTATTTTTACAAGATTGTTGCTATACATTATACATATACAAAGATGACTTGTTCATTTGTCTTGTAGAAAGAAAATCAAAGGGTCAATGACCATCACCTCACCAAAAATACTGCCTCCAACACAATAGTCATCGTTTTTAAATGCGAAAACGATCATCAAAACTCAAACTTGACGGGATTAACAGAAGCCATGGAAGCTCGTTCACTGAATGCTATCACGATTTTTGCCTGCATTCACCCGTAAACACGTTTATTTGATCTAAAGTTTGCCTAAAATATCATTAACATAATAAACTCAAAAATACCTTTTTAGATACTTTTTGTGAATTTTCATAGCTCCTCTGCAAGCTTTCTTGGCATCCATATTCCCAGAAATGTCATTTAGTATCTACAAACATTAATCAAAATCATTTAAAGTTTTAAAAACCAGGAGCATCATGCAAAAGATAATACGATTTTGTTGAGCAAAACGAATTCGGGTTGAAACAGGTAATTTTACAATGTGGGCTGCAAAAAGACTTGGCCATGTCAGTTGACCGGTCAACGTTGTTCATTTTTAAGTTTTAAACAAAAATAAGTTGTTAACGTATTAAAAAAATTTATAGAAATTATCATGCAAAAAAAAAAAAAAAAAAAAAAAAAAAAAAACCTATTTAAGCAGTTAAAACATTTTAAATAACAATTTGGGTAACTTTCAACTCATTTTGACCCACTCGACCCGTTTGACCTGTCTCATACTCAGGTAAAGATTTTAAACTTGACCCATTTAACCCATTAACAACAAAATTCAGCCCAAGTCGACCCATTTCAAAAGTAAATGGGTCAAATTCCCAGTTCCCACCCCTGGTTTCAAAACAAAGTCAAAAGGTCAACCTTCACAACATCATCTAGTCCCCGAGCTTCTCTCAATAACTTGTCGCTCCTGTCCTTGAGGACACTCGCTACAACGAAGACAGATATGGGAAGTGATGCACCCGATTCAGACCCGGATCTGCTTTTGGACCTGGCCCGAAATCTCCTGTTTCTTATCGCATACTTGCCAAATTGACGTCTAAATTTTCGTGTTGGTTTGTGAGCATCATATTTATTGTGTGTTTCGGCTCCCTCATACAATGAGAACAATTCGGGATCATACTCTAAAGCCCACATCATCTGTTTGGTTCAAAACATCATGTTTTTTAAATCATAAATAAACATATATTTTTCACAAAGCTTTGAAAGTAAAATTTGGATGAATATTGATAGTTTTACCACATCTTTTACTATTTATTACCTCCCACAGGTACAACGAATCGCCAAATGAAAATTCTCTCCGAAACAAGACCATAAGCATCCGGAATGCAAATAGATAACCGCCTCCACCAAGGTGTTCTGCATTTGAATATGTAAACATTCAAACTTTTTTTCTACAGTTTAAACTTTAAAGTTTAAACAGGGTATTTTTTTTATTTATTTACTATTAAGTGATCTGAAAATACCTAAATGCTGGTGAAGTTTAGGATTAACAACTTGATTTACATTAGCCAAGATGTCAAGTTGTGCTTCAACCCCCACGGAGTTCCCCGTGCACCTGAAATTCCCTCTCTTTAAAGGGCATAAATAAATATTTAACCGTCAAAAAAGCTACAGAATAAATGCATTTAAAATAATATACTCACCAATCTCTGCATTAATCGTTCAAAGCACCAAAATGCATCTGCTTCATGTTCAAGAAGCATAATCATGGGGGAGCAAATATCACTCATTCCTGCATGTGGTATTCAGTTCAATATTGGAATCTTGAGGCGAACTATAATTTTTTTAAAACGACTTAGGGTAGAAATGGGCTGCTTTAGCATGGGTCGTATGACCTATTTGACCTGTTTCCCTTTCGGCAAATTACTTTGACCGGACCCTTGAAAATAAAATAGGTCAAATCACCAAATATAACCTTTGGAAATACCACCCACCTTGACCATAACCAACATCTTTATCATACCAAGCATAGACAGCAAGAACATCCCAAAGTTTTGCAAGATTCTCTTGCTTCTCGTAAAACGTCAATGACCTGTCCGTGCGTACCACATCAAGGCCTGCAATAAATTTGAAATTTAACATGAAAAAAGTTGTGTGGTATTTTTTGAACTTATTAAACCGAGAGTTGTTAACACATGATATGATAGGAACTGTAGGTACTAATTAAGACATGGTATCAAATGATTAGCAAATTAAGGAAAGACCAAATAATTACATGATTTATAGAAAGCAAGTGTTTATATTTATATATATATTAAATTAAATATTAACCTATCTGATGCAGAGCACGCTTCCATTGAATTATGTCCTTATCATGCTCCCGAGAATCCACTGCGTCTAGAATTGGACCAACTGCAAGTACACAACCCGCTTCATTATTAATAAGCACCAATTTAGAGATGGCAATTTCAACTCATTTAGTCAGAGTTTCAATATTTCTAAGGGGTAGAGAAGGTAAAATAAATACAAATAACTTACAAAAAAATAGGTCAAATGGGTCAAACCTGCCCAAAGGGTATGTTTAATGCATAAACATCCCAAAATTATTTTCTTCAACAAATTAGATTGGTATTGAATTAAACGATTTTTGTAAGTATTACTTGACGTACGTTAATTTTCTATCAATAAAAACTAACAGAAAGCATTATAAGTTAATTACCACAACCAGTTTTGACTCGTACAAAAAGTTACGCATTTTAACATGTTATCCAACCTGCCGGACCCATCCGTTTGCCACCTCTAGAAGCAATGTTGAAACGTTTTTAGGGCTCATATGTTTAACATTACCACTTTCTTGAGATTCTGATGTTGGAAGGTTTTCAAGATTTGCCTCCAACAGTACAACTGGATCTTGAATTGGATCCCCATTTGCTGTGATCACACGTGCAGTGACGAACTTGCCACTTCCAACAACAGGAAACATATGGCTGCAAGATTCTTTCACCTCAGCATATTGATCCCTGAAGGCATGAAAACAATATTAAAAAATTTACTCCCGCATTCATGAAAAATGAACATGTTATTTCTTGTTTTGGAAAGAATCCATAAGTTAACCCATTTAACCCATTTCCATACCATTGATGGCATTGACTTAAGCCAAGAAACAAACCTTATTTTTTTTTATCAAAGTGTGTTGTAGGCTTGTAGCTTATTTGACACAAAACATTTTACTCAAATTACATGTCAAGCCAAGTGTACCACGTCTCATTGTAGAACGAGGGAGCTAGAAGTTTCTAAGAATTAAGAAACTAAAATGTAGAATTTTCATTATATAATGTAGGCAGGAACTGTATCATCAATGTATCATATAGATTTAACCAAGTAGCAATGTACATATCAAAAACATTTCAAATGATAACAATCTTGCACCCAAGTAGTAAAATGGTGGGACATGTCAATATGTCATAAAGTATAAACAGAATAAAATAACTCAAGCTTCACAGGATACATATCTAACATCACCATGGTTTCTAACTTACATATTGAACGCAGATAGAAAAAATTCAATATACCATCTTGTATTAGTGCCCAAGGGCGGATCTATGTTTAAAGATAGGGTTCCCAGGAACCCACTCAGTTTGGAACTTCTAGTTAGAACATATATAGAAAATATAGGAGGAACTCATAAGGAAATTATTGGTGAGCCCATAACAAACACATTGTGTGTGAGCCCATAACAAACACATTGTGTGTTGCACTGGTGTAGCGCACACATTCTAAGCGAGAGGTCCTGAGTTCGATTCCGGATTCCACATTGCTCACCTATTTTTGTTTTTGGCCTTCTTATTAAACTCTTTTCCTTGTTGCAGGAAGGTGATCTCGAGAATAATGATGGTATGTTTTTACGTATAAACATTGTTTTCCATAGAGTGAACAAGCTGGCTTCTTTTTAAACCATTCGATGGTTTGCAGACACTCTGATGAGGAAATCATCTATGGAGGAACATTTTAAAGTGCATTCATGAGATTTTTATTAGTTGTTTGAGTTTGTGAGTTTGTTGAGTCTCTTCAAATTTTTTTATTTATTTGGGTTTCAAATGAAAAAGAATCAATAAGAGGAAACATGGTTTTGTTAATCGAAGTCACAAAGTTATATAAGGAGAAGAGGAAAATGACTCACAAATAGTTTAATGTGGCTAAGTTTTTGAAAGATCAAACAAATAGTAACCAATCTCAATCGAGATGTAGAATAACTTTCATTTGGAAATGCTGGAAAATTACATCATTGATTTGGAATGGAAATTGATTTGCAAATGGATATGAAAACTTCATATTGATATCAATTATTTCAATTGGTTTAGGTATTGATATTGATTTCAATGGAAACTGATTTGATAGTCAAGTTAAAAATGTATCTAAAAGTTTATAATGTTTACGATACGAGAATGGAAAATTATTTATATTGGCAAACAACCTATTCGCATCAATTTTATGTATATAGATTTTGCTTGTTAGTGATTTAGTAAATAGTTGTGCTACTTGAATTTTAACAGTTGGTTGTCAGAAATTAGGTCAAATGGAACAAAAAATTAAGCGTTTGGTTGTGAGATATTTGACCATCTAAAAAAGGTGAACCCATAGAAAAAAAATTTGGATCCACCGCTGTTAGTGCCCAACTGGTGTCATCACATCAAACTATAGGTGACAAGAACGGGTCATGCAGGATAGGTAACAGGTTCATTTGAAATAGTTTGTTATTTGATATGGATCAAAATAGCCATGTCGATTAACCTATTAACACTTTTCTATCTTCTTCCTATAAATAATATGAGTCTTTAATGATATAGAAGGTTGGATGCATAAAAGATTGGAATTCTTGCACCTCTCCAAGGACATGATACGTGATAGGAGTTCTTGGAGATGTACAATAAAGGTTAGGAATTTTTGGGAGGCGTATTAAATTTCTCTTAGCTATTGTCTATATGTCTTGTCTTGACTTGTCCTACCTTTTTTAGTTAATTTCAAGGCAGTTCATGTCCTTATATAGTCATCCTCTTTTCTTTGTTCTTATACTACTAATATGTACTTTAAGGTATTTTGTGTTTTTTTCTATTTAAAAATAGAAGTCAGGGATCTCAGTGGGTGCAACCTCTCTATCTTTTGGGTAGAAGTAACGTTTGCTCACGTCTTAACCTCCCTAGACCCTACCTACCGATGGAACTTTACAGACTATGTTTGTGTGTTCGTTTGTTTCATAAAAGGTTGAGTTTGGACTTTGGACGACTTTTAACCCGTTTGACCAATTCCCACTCTAGCTACTTTGTTTATTTGACCCGTTTGAGATTAAAAAGAATAACCAAAACCGACCCATTTATAAGTAAATGGGTTGAAATCACCACCTCTATACCAAATAAGAAGATATATGTTACCTTCGCCGTTGTCGTATTTTTCCCCGTTCATCAAATGTGCTTTTAGGATCATAACAACCAAGAAGAAACTCCCACACTTCTCCCCTAATTGATGGATGAATTCCCTAATTATCATCAATGAACATAAAAAAAAAAAAAAAGTGAATTTACCAATAAAAAAATAGATTAACAAAAATTAAGTATTCGAAACAAAGAGAACAAACAACACAATAGATGGGATCCTTATAGTAAAACAGAACATATAAACTACAGATATGAATGATCCCGTGATCTTTTAAAAATTATATTCTCAAAATACTTTGGGATAACAAATAAAAACTTACTCCAGAATAAATTCGACTAAGACACTTGCTTATATCAAGATAACCTTCTGTCGTAAATGCAGACCGCCACCTTCTTACACTGAGAGTCTTTCCAGCCTGGACAAGTGAAAAGGCGTTTATAACAACTTCGAGAAACAGGCCAGGAGACTAGAATAAATAGGTAACAAATATGGTTCAGAGAATACAAGAAAGTATATACTCCTGTCCCAAAAGAACGCAATTCGTCTCAAAAAATTGCTATATTCTTTTTCTGTCAAGAGTTCAATCCAAATTTACCTATTTAGCAATCACTAAAAGATATTGGTGACTTTGGTTCTGATCCACAAGCTCTCTCAATTTTATAATATTTGATGTCACTTTACATATGCGATTATCAGTCTAAGATCCCCATTAAACTACATACCAGGTCAAACATTGCATTTGTTTAAGGTGGACAGAGCAATTGAGAGGAAACTCGAAAGGTCATTTTACTGCCAAATATTGTTGAGAGCATATTTGTTATAGCATTAGAAGCTGGTAAAAGATGCTCCAAGTTATTTAACAAACCATTGTTTTCATGATCCCTCCTTGTGTACGATCATCGATAACCAAGACGATGAGAAATGATCAAAATTTGAAAACAAACAATGTCAAAACACACGCGGATAGGCACCATCCTAATTTCCAAACTTTTATGGTCCTAAATTCTTAAAACTTGGTTTTAAAAAGCGCGAAGCGCACAAAAGCGACGAGGTCTAAAACCGAGGCGCAAAGCGCAGAGCGCAAAAGCGGTGGGCTTTTCGTACGCGAGGCGCAAGACGATTATGTAATTTTTTTATATATCCTGTAGGTTTTTAGCATCCTTTACCCAAAATATAGATATAAATAAGGTTTATATATGACTTAAAGGTTTATATATGATTTAACTTAAACGTACAACCTTTTTAGCTACATGTATAACACTTTGAAACACAGAAACACCCCGGGCATGAAAAGCACACTTTTCTTGCGCTTTTTGTAGATTGCGCGCCTTGAGTGACATAAGGCGCGTGGATTTGCGCCTCAGGTCGCCTTGCGCATTTTTTAAAACCTAGTCTTAAAACTAATCCTTACAAATTACCACTAGATGAAGTACTAATAATAACAATCAAATTTAGAACCAAAAGTTCCTCAAGAACTCTTAGAAAACATGGAGATCAACTATATCTATCAAAATAATAGTTTTTATTCGAACACACAGCCGACATTACAATACTTCCACCAAGATCAAAAAACAAAATAATCATCCACTTTGTATCTTATCAAACAAACAGAAAAAGATAATCAAAACCCCATTTTATAAAACTAAATCATAACTTTCACAAATAAATATCTAGAAAACTAAAAGACAATAAAATAAATAAATAAACAAACTACAGACCACAAATTGAACATCTTTAAATTTACCTTGATCCTAAACTTGGTTACAGGAACATCCGTACAACCAGCTCTAATTTCATAAAATGAATCAGTTGGTAAACCTGGATCTTTCCGGCAAATGTTCATCATCAAATTGGTCACTGTTTTTCTTCAGCCCAGATCTAATAATAGCTGTCTAATGTTGTTATCTTTTTATATAAAAAAGTTTACTTTATATAAAAAAAAAAGATGAATAGAAGGGCAACACACACAAAGACAGAAATGAGAGGAATAAAGAAAGGCGAGATGAGATATTGAGAGAAGATTCGATTGGGTGGTGAAAGGGAGGTTGGTGGTGGTTGGTTAGTGAGGGAGGGAGGGACCGGTTCACTGGAGGTGGAGACGTGGCTGCAGGTCAACGTAGATCTGTTGACCTTGTTTTGTTTCCTACACCAAATTCTTGGTTTACCTTTAATTTTAGCTCAAGTTTTATTTATTTTTTTTACTAATTGGAACTTGAATTGGTGGAAAGTTATTGAATTTGGTTTGTTGCTTTTTTTTTTAGCCAGCCATGAGCCCATGTGATGAGCTTAAAACTTGGGTTAGAATAAGTTTCTCCTAAAATTACAAAGTTATAGAAAGAGTATAAGACGAACTTTGATTGAGCTCATTTTAATAGCGATTAAATTGTCTCGTTAAACTTTACGTCCTTAAAAAAACAAAGCAGTGAGCCCCACTCTTCACATCTGTTAACCTTCGCTATTGCAACCAAGTTACTTCACCCCACCACCTAGGCTTTGATCCTGATTTTACTTGAGGAGAGAAAAGAAAGGAAAAGAAATGATACATATCATTTCCTTCTAAATTGGAAGGCAAACTAAACTAAAGAATTTGGCTTAGTTTTTCTTCCATTTCCTTTATTTTCCTTTCTTAAGTGAAACTCGGGAATACAACATGCTTTGTTTTCCTTTATTTTCCTTCCTTAAGTGAAACTCGGGTACACAATCAAAATTTTCTTTCCTTTCTTTTATCTCGTTAAGTTAAATCGGGAACACAGCGCTAAAGGGGTCGGGAAACAAAGGGGGTAGGGGGCTATCTTCAAAATTTGGCTAAAGTTGCAGGGCACCACCCTTGCACGTGTAGCCTTATAGTCTAATTAAATTAAAGAAAATGTTTAAAAATAACCAACTTTAAGTATGAAATAACAAGTTACAATATTTCCATGATTGTACTTTGACGTTTATTTTTCGTACAGTTTAACAAAGAGTGAACCATAGTAAAAACGTTTCATATATGGGTATTGTCGATGCAACACATGTATAAAGATCTATCCAAGCATGTGCTTTGGACTAGTAAAGGTTCTAAAACTTATCCACAAGGAAGTTGAATGTTTGAGTTATTTAAACGTTTGCAATTAGACCATTTGTAGTGGTTTACCCATGTGATCATGGTCATATACTCTTTTTTGCTATGTGGTTGTCACGTCATGTGATCTACTCACATAGTAAAAATAGAGTACTGGTCTCACATGGTTCTCATCATTAATTCCCACACATATATAACTAAAAAATAAAAATAAAAGGGTTGCCCATGAGCGTGACCATGGTCACAAGATGTCAGCTCACGAGACCCATTCACGAGGTGGGGGTGGTGTTTGGCGTGAGTGAGGGCTCACGAGGGCCTCTTGCGAGAGTACGAGACCACTACCGATGGTCTTATACAAATGGAAATAACACGATAAACAGAAGCCATGTAAGGCATTAAGAAAAGGTACAACACATAAGAACTAGTTATGGCATGTATGGATTTTCCACAAGAAAGTTGACTACTAATTTCAGGTAACGTCATATCCATCATTAGAGTTCATAGCATCTAGATAAAAACTAAGAAATTATCAATCCATGCTCTGGGTCGAATTAACGCAAGAACAAGATAAACATGAAAATTACGTTTTACAAATGGGAGAAAGTTTAATAAAGAGTCGGGCATTTTAAAGGTCGAAGTCGAAGGTTATTCTATCCTTGTTAAGATGGGCTCCCTTACGGAGAAGATGGGCTCCCTTTATGGACAAGAGTTATTAACCCTAGGCCCATAATGCCATATAGAAGCTTCTTTTCTTTAGTCATGTTGTGATCAAGAGTAAAAAACTAAAAATTGTCATGTTGTGATCACGATGTTATTTACCCTACTTGAGGAATTTATGGCTAATTGTTAAAATACAACACAAAGTTAGGTTAGGGACTCTCTCTTGACTCAAATACAAATATATCAATTTAGAAACTCTCTTGACTCATTCTTGATAGTTGTCTCAAACACACAAATTGAGACGAACACGAGATTGAACCATGAAATTGATTGAAGCCTTTGAATGTGAGAAGGAACACTCGTCTTTAATCCATATGCATCTCTTCATGTTTTTATTCTAGACTTTGACTTATATCCAACGTTAGCCTTCTACTAAACAAGCATGATAGCTTCAATCCTGCTACAAGGGAAACTGCTACATTATAACATTAACTCCCTCAACGATTATAACTGCGACATTAGAACTGTCGTTGAAATCCTACAAGCACATTAACTAAATAAGTTTTATTGACCACGTTGTTTGTTATGAATATATTTTTCAAAATTCTATAAATGAGAGTCGGCAAAACATGACGTGTTAAACGGATTATTTTCCACATGACATGTTTAGTGTCACCATTAACTCATAAATGACATGTTTAACTAAATGTGAGTTTTTCTTTAGCATTAACATGAATATGTTTTGTGTACATGTTGTACGACATTGCACATGTAATGTGAGTATATGTATTAAACAACACGACACAACACGATTAACACAATTATTAACATGTCTCACTAAAACATGGTTAATAAATTATAAGATACAATTAAACCGATATAATACAAATTCCCAAAAATAGCAATCAATATTAAATTATTTATAAAACTATAAAACCAACCATTTTGATGAATGGGCATATTGTGGCATGTATTAAGTTATCTAACACGATAAGTTAAACGTGTTATTTGTTTCATAAATAACTTACATTTGTTGAACCTGCTTAGAAACATCACTAATCTTGTCATTAACGTGTTCACTCGTTTATGATCTAAACAGGTTTACTCAAAACACTACTCCGTTTAACTTCATATAAAGTCATGTCAAGTTAATAAAACATGTTAGAAATTTGGGCCTCTGCCTCTAGGCAATCTCCCAAAATATACTCTTAAGTATTAAAGTTTATTGAAACAAGTGCATCCCCAAAAATGTATGTGAAACTTTCATCTTATACATATCAATACTCAATACATGAGTAATTAGTACGATATAAGTATGTCGTTAATATTACTACCAATATAACACCCTTCTCCGCTACACCTATATGTCAATATATCACTTTAATTGGTGAATATAATTGATAGAGGGTGTTTGAGATTGATTTTTCAAAACTGATTATGCGTTTTGAAAAAAACATGGGTGATATTTGCGTTTTGATAGCCTAAAAATCCATTTCAAAACTCAACCCCAAACACTAAAAACTAATTATTTGCGTTTTCAAAACGCAATAATCTAAAAAGTCATTTAAAAACGCAATCCCAAACACCTTATATACCACTAAGCACTTATTAATTTATTCAAAAAAACCTCTTTAATAATTAATATTTTTACAAAGATATCAGGCATTGTGTTTGCTTGGTATCTGAGAATGAAAAGTGTAGTCCATCATGTCCCAATATATAAACATGTGTAAGAATATCTATCATGTAACATACTAAAATTTATAAGTATTGTTATATATAGTTGATGTCGTTGTATTGTACAAGTTCATACGTATTATATATCAAATTGTAAATTAAAAACTAAATGTAGTTTAGCTTTTTAGAATTATATATATAATCGATTATATTTTTAATAACTTAGATAACAAGTTAAGAATATTCTAAAATATGTGGTAAAGCAAAGTATAACCCTCAAAAAACAAGTATCGAAATTTTTTTTACCTCATACTAAATATTCTTTGCACGCCCACTAAAGAAACCTCATTACAACCAAAAGCTTCTTATACAAATACCCAAATCATATCTTAGATCCTCTTCACCTTCAAATTCTTGTCAACATTTTCAATGGCGAATTCAGTCATCTTTATTGGGATTTTTAGTCTTATGTTGTTGATCCAGAGTAGCAATGCATACGAGTTTTTGGTTGGAGGTTCGGGCGATTGGAGTCTTGCATCAACTAACTATAATCAATGGGCCGAAAAAAGCCGTTTCCAAATTGGTGACACCGTTTGTAAGTTCATCATGTACCTATGGGCACATTCATTACAAACCAAATATTATATAAGAAATCGTACAAACACTTGCAACTTTTGCTTTAAATGTGATAAATGACATGGTTATGTAAACACTTACCATAAATATCATCACATTATATCAGTGGCGGATCTAGAAATGAATTTCAGTAGTAACGTTTTCCAATTTTTTCATTTTAGTAGCAACGTTTTCCAAATTTCGTAAAAAAAAAAAAACTAAATTGTCCACTAATTTTTCACTACGCGCGCGAAGTTTAGCAGCAACAGACGCGGCACCTAGCTCTATGCTAGGTCCGCCCGTGCATTATATCTATCAGACACAACATTATTACAAAGGACCATATAATGTTAGAAACCTTGTTATGTCTCTAATAAACGTGTGCGTGTACATGTTAACTATTGCATCATCAATGATATTGTTATGTTAAGTTATTACTATCTTTGTTCGGGCTATAGTGTTCAAGTATGAAGCCGAGAAGGACTCAGTGGTTGAAGTGAGCAAAGATGATTACAACAACTGCAATGCAGCATCACCTATTGCAAAGTATAGTGATGGTCACTCGATGGTCAAGTTAAACCAATCCGGGCCTCATTATTTCATTAGTGGACTTGTTGAGAACTGCAAAAACAACGAGAAAATTGTGATTGTTGTCATGGCTGACCGAAGCAACCGCCATCAATCCCCGACAAGCTCACCACCATCTCCAGCTCCAGCAGTTGAAGAGTTGCCATCTCCTCCACCGGCTCCGGCAACAGAAGATAATAATAACCTGGCTCCAGCCCCGAGTGATGCTTCTTCAGTTGTCATGAGTTTCGTGTGTTCTATCATTGCGTTTGCTGGCTCTTCTGTTATGTATGTTATTTGAGTTCGGGTGTGATTAGTTTATCTTGTTCATTGTTGTATATTTTTCTGTATGATACATAATAAGTTGTCACCGTTATTGTATTAATTACAAGTACAACACAAAACAAATGATTATTTAGAAATTATATTATATAAAGACTATGTATATCGAGATGATTTTTTTTTAAACCAATACCATATCATGTGTAGAATAGAGCATTCACAATGGCTCACCAATTTAAAATTTCAAACTTGCCACATAATTCAAACCAAAACCGTTTCAAACTCACTTTTTACTAAAAAAAAAATAAACCATTTTAAACCTTCATCTCATACCTCACTTTTATAGTGGGTCATTGTGCACGTTTTGGAACCAACTTTAATGGTCGATTGGTTTGGAAATTCAAAACTCCCTTCCTTTTATTTGAATGGTCAACAATTTCAAAACTCCATTCTAAACGATCATTGTGGCCGATGAAGGCTAGCTCAGTTGGTGAAATTGGGGGAGCTAGAGCAGAGACTATGTGGAGGTTGAGGGTTCGATTCGGTCGGAGTCATATTTAGCACATGTGAGGATTCCACACGGGGAGATCCCCAATCCAGGTGGGACGGGCAATCAGTACAGGCTGACCCGGGGTGTTAGGCGGAGTTTCACCGGCTACACCACTTGCCGTTCAAACAAAAAAAACCCCTACCATTGTGGATGCTATTAGGCTATGTGGTGTGTAGACATGAAAATGTTCATATCTCAATGCCACATACGATGGCTCTCATGTTCTCTTAGTTGAAACATACCAAGGGTGTGGAGACAACCATCCCCCTTTTATTATTAATTAATTATTAAAATGTTAATTGGCCAAAAAAACCCAACTTTCAATTCAAAAAAAAAATGGTTGATTGGCGCGTCCCATATGTTACGAGAGAGACGGGAGACGGGTTGCTTCGGGACGGGGAGGGGGGGGTAGGGGGTGGTGTTGATGTCCTGGACATGGCAAAAAGGCTGGGATGGGGGGTTGGTTTGCACACCCATCACCCTTATTCCAAAATCTATCTATTTGAAGCCTCCGTTATTTGAGTTTCTTGATTCTTGAATAACAACAAATCAACAATGGATAAGTTATGAGCCCATTTTAGCTGCTCGATTTTTGACAATTTTTCCCAGTCACCCGCCCCCAGGGCTGTCCCTAAGAATTCATGAGTCCAGGTCGAGCCGCGAATTATGTGCTCTTTAATATTAGGTCTTAATGAAGTAAATAACGTAAACTATTTTTTTTAAACGACGATTAAAGTAAAATCAAATTGATGAATCAATTCTTCACAATTTATTTTTCCAACAATACGTTTTCGATAGCTATCATCGCCAATCCGCAAAGTTTTTTTTTTTTTTAACTTAAGTTGGCTAAGGTTTCATGAGTATTGGCTAATGGACTAATGGTTAAGTTGCCTAAGTGTGCTAATAGCCTAATAGGCTTGAGTTTTTGACTTTGAAGTTATAATGAGCCTATTACAAACTAACAAAATTTCCTCACTCTTTTAAGGTTTCACATTTAACCACCCCTATACAGTAACGAATGCAGATAGTTTTTTGACAGGAGCAAAAATCAAGTAAATTAACAACGTGAAAATTTTGGTAAAAGCATTTGAAAACTAAATTATTGTCTACTGCAGTGTAACACCCCAACCGATGGCGGAATCATCGGGGTGCCACGTAGTGACGATTGTTCAAAAGCTCATGGTACTAAAATGTAAATATTATTGAATAATCCAAAATTGTCTTACATGGAAATGGAAATTACATTGTCTATATGAAATGTAAATATTGAAATAACTGAATTGAAATAAAGCACTAAATGTCTCTTGCTAAAGCACTAGATCAAACTGCACCTGAAACATGTACAAAAATAGGTTTGGTCAACATATGAAATGTTGGTGAGCATTCCTAGATTTGATATATATAGTAGGTTAAAAAGTTATACAATTCAAGTGCAAGCTACAGTGCAAATATGTAAACCATGTATCAAACAAATGAGCGAAATCAACCCTGTGACTCTATAATGTACTGTATGAACTGTAGTGTACTCAACCAATAAATGGATGATAACTTAACACTGGCCACGGATTCTCCGATGAAAAAGGGGGAGAATCAATCTAGGCGGGTTGTCAATCCAAATAGCGCTATCCAATGTTAAGGTCGGCTTGTACCATGTTAATGATTTCACTAAGTACAAATGTAATCCACATGTATTGTCTAAGCATAAAGCACGTGGTAAGCAATGCACATAGTACTAGAATTGTATTGTGAAAATGTAAACTTGTATTTGAAATTTGTAATAGTGTACATGAATCACCCCAAAAATGTATAAAAGTAAAAAGGGGATAGGAAATACTCACAGTTCACGTAATCACTCGAATTTGAACTTGGACAACGAAATATGAATTGAGATTACTCCCAAATGATTAACCTAAAGTAATTGATAATATGTAAGGGAAATAACTCTAGGATACATGTATTTCTAGGGCTTCGAATTGGGGATAAATGCTTGTTTGATTATCATTAAAAATATTCGCCAATTGAGAGAAATTTAGTAAATAAATAACCAAAAATCTTTTTTATGAAATTTAAATTTAAGATGATCACAATAATATGTTTAAAGTATAAAAATAATTTTTATAAAATTATTTTCTTTAAAATAGATTATTTAATCTATTTATAACAAATTGTCAAAATCTAACTTTAATATTTAAAAATATTAAAATTAAAGAATTATTAGTTTAAAAATCATATTTCTGCTCTAAATAATTAAAAATAATTTGTATAAAATTTTGGTGCAAAAATGATGAAAATTGGATTTAATATGATTTAATTATGATTAAATCTAACAAAAATTGATTAAAAATATAAAATAAATGATTTTACTGAATTAAAAATTATTTCAGTAAAGTTTGACTTTATAAAAAGTCAGGATAAATTTTGGAGCATTTAATAAAATTGTTTTGATATATAAATGGATTTTTATAAATATAATAGTATAAAAGTGATTTAATTATTATAAATATTAAATAAATGAATTTCTGAAAAATAAAAATTGTAAATAAAACTTTTATCTCAGATTAAACAAATATAATTTTTTTAGAATTTATAAAATAGTTTTGATATTTTAAAATGAATTTAAAAGATTAAAAGGTTTAATATATATATATATATAATTGTTTGTTAAAAAGAAAAGAAAAGAGCAAAAAAAAAAGGTTAGAGCCGGGACTCGAACCCGGTTCCTTTCTGTATTGAGCCAACGTCACAACCACTTGGCCTAGGCCAGTGGTTGTGATATTCACTGATTGAAATTATTTAAATACACTATGCTTAATCAGTTTATCCCCAATTATATAATGAACGAACCCTAGAAATTTCAATCAAACAATCCAGACATAATGAACCCGATTAAAGTTAGGGTTTATGTTATATGATTGCCGACTAGTAAAACCCATAAAAAAATAGAACTCACAGTGTTGTTTCGAGTATAATTGTCGGGTCAAAGGTAAAGTCAACTGCTTTGATCGTGTAGCACAAATCAGAGAGTTTTAGAAGAAATTGGAGATTGAGAGAGAGTTGTGAGCGAGTTGTTAAGCTTTGGAGGTCATCTATTTATACTGAGGATCAATGGCTGGGTTCAATTGGAAGGTTTGACCCAATATAAATGTCATACGCGTAAATGGTCAATTGATTCTTAATTGATTGATAATTTACGATTAGGTTAGTCTTGATAGGCCGGAAATCGCGTACCCTAAGTCAAACTATGATTAACATGAGTTAATTAGGATAATTAAAAGAGTCAAAAGAAGAAAAAGAAAAAAAATAAATAATAAAAACATATCAGCTGCTGCTCGATGAACAGCCAAGGAAGGAGAAGGGAGAGAAGAGAGTGTGCTTATATATAATTTAAGTTGTGTTTAATCCAACAAAGGGGTGTGGCCCAGGTGGTGGTTACGTGTGGGTGTGTATGAAGGTGCTCGGGTTCGATACCCGGGTGGAACAAAGGTTTCTTTTTTTTTTTAAAGACAGAAGGGGAAGGAGCTGGGCTTGGGTGGTTGGGCTGGATGTTATGTGGGCTCAGGTTTAAGGGCAAGAAGAGGAGGGTGGGCTGTTTGGGCTGCAGAATTAACAAGGGAGGTTGGGTTTGGATTGTGAGTGGGTTTGAAAAACAAAAACAAAAGTGTATATATATATGTAATAAAATCTGATTTTTTTTTATTTATTATTATTATTATAATTAATATATATGTAAAAAGAAAAGTGACGGATGTCACATGCAGTTTGTACTATATTTTAAAACTAAATTAAATCATTTGAAAAGAAATTGTATACTATCGAGAAAATGACATTGACCAACTATTTATACTTTTTATTGGATTTTACTTAACTATCATTCATCTTCTTCATGCCTCTTTAACATCAGTTGGAGGTTCTTAACGGTCACACAAATCAAAAGTATTTTTAGTGAACACAGTCCAACCATACAATGTGCCTCTTTAGAAATTGAACCCGGGCCGGGAATCCTCTCTGCACCCCCTCATAACCGGCACTGCCCGCCCCTTTAATGTTGAAAGACATGTAGGGGCTGTTTGATAGCCTCTTAATCAGCCTCTTAATCATTCAGGTCTGAATCATTAAGCTAATAAGGGATGCTGAATGATTCAGCTCTTAACCATTCAGAGTCTCTTAACCATTCAGACCACTTAATGATTCAGCACTTAATCAACCAAACAGCCCCGTAATGTATCTCGGACTAACGCCCTCCTATTCTATCTCAATCGATACCCTAACCCGATTCAATATGTAATCCGACGACCTCCATCATCTTTCTTCCTCATTCATTTTCTTCTTGAGCTAAAAGACAACATATTATCACAGTTTCTCCGATTACCAGGCAAGTTTGTTTGTAACCCCATAATCAATTTTGCATTTTTTTCCTTACATATTTTTGTAGTGTATACACATCAATATTGTTGAATAACTCCAGGTTTTGTATTTTTATTATTATTATTTTTTTTTGTTAATATATACTACATCAATATTGATGTTGAATCAAATATTCAGGTTTTGTATTTTGGTTGCTTGAATTAGGGGTATGTCTCCCTCTGCCTGCAAACACCTCCCCACAGAGATAACCGAAGCAATACTCCGTCTGTTGCCGACCAAATCTCTTAGCCGGTTCAAGTCGGTTTCAAAGACATGGAACTCATTCATCTCAGACCCCCTATTCATCAAAACCCACCTCCTTCAACACCATCATACCACAAAACTCATTGCCCTTTCCACTACAGGATCACTTTACTCAATCCATATAACCCAAACCCGCAACACCGATAATAATAATAATAATGATATACCCGCAACCGCAAGAGAACTGAGTATCGGGTCACCTCCTATCCGGTGGAAAGAGATAATGGGATCCTGCAACGGACTTGTTCTAGCGAAAGATGAAAACGATACTATCTTCTTGATGAATCCCACCACAAAAGAGCTGTGGAAAGTTCCTCTTTGCCCTTTCGCACCCCCACATGAAGAACATGAAGTGGTTTATGTTATGTATGGATTCGGTTACGATTCATCCACCGATGATTATAAAATAGTCTCCGTCTCTTTTTGGCACCACCACAGCTTACTACATGATTACAAGGAGACGTTTGCATGCGTATATAGCTTGCGTAACAACTCTTGGAGGAAATTGCCTGATTGTAATTACCATGAACACGATTTTACCGCCGTGGATGTAATCAATGGTGCCGTCATCAACGAAACTCTTCATTGGTTGTCAAGACGGTTCGATATCGTTGGGTTTAATTTAGCAAATGAAGAATTCAATGAATTGGAATTTCCTGATTTAAATCCAAGATACGCAACAACTTTGTTTAGCACCATGGTTGATGTTGGCGGGAAACTTGGTGTGTTTATGAGGAACGAGGAGGGGTTTGAGTGTTGTGTGATGGAGGGGTATGGTGTTGCTCAGGCTTGGACCAAGGTGTGTATTCATGGAGTCGATAAAGATAGAGTACTTTTGCCTGTGTGTTTGCTTCAAGGAAGAAATCAGGAAATTGTGTTTCAAGATATAGAAGGTGGAGTTGTTGTGTACAATATAGATGAAAGAAGATTCAGAGACGTAAGGATCGTGGGTGGCCCGGGTGGTAATGTCAATGTATTTGGAGGTACGTTTGTTGAAAGCCTTGAGTCACCTAAACGCATCATGATAGCATCTTAACCTTTAACAAAACTATTTAGTAACTAGTTATATTTTATTATGCTAAGAAGGAAGACGTTAGATATATATGTAACTAGCTGGGTTGGAATCATTTCATGTTAGTTTTTTGTGTGGGTTGGTTAGCTGATTTTCTTGTAATTGTTCTTTTGACTCTTTGTGATATGATATAGTTATCTAATATAAGAACGTTCATGATATTGTTGATGTTGCTTTGATCTAATGTCATGGACAACTAATCTTGCTAATTGAAGTGTGTGTGTGTGTGTGTGTAGTATAAATTTGATGTTTTGTTCGTTTTGTTCATTGGTCTATATCAAAGATTACTTATTGGCTACAAATGCAAAAATGTATGCGCTTAAGTATGAAATTGGAAAATGCTGCAAAAGTATTAGCTTTTTTTTTCTGGATCCATATTATACTTTTTTTTGAACGGCTCCATGTACCTTATTTAGGATTGACAAAATGATTGCTTTTTTATTGATCAAATGTTGGTATTAATATTAATGTTGGCGGAATGCTTTTGGATTTTCGTTCCTACAGGCTACATCTAGTCTCTAATTAGCTGTCAGGATTTTCTCTTAATGATCTAGTGTTATTTACATTTTTAAAGTGGAATAATTATAATATATCTTATAAAATGGGCGCATAATGCGTGATGCGCCCGTTGCGCTAATGAGAGCGCATCGCCACGGTTTTCGCGTTGCGTTTATGTGATGCAAGGATATTGCGCACGTGGTGCACTGTGATGCGTAATGTGCGCAACATTGTCTATTAATCTTTTTCATAGTTTTTGAAATGAGTCAGGTTTTTTCAGTTATTAATATCTTAGTATGCCTGATTTGAACCAAAAAGCACAACTGTTATCTTCTTATTACATGAGTTTTTTTTTTAATTTTAACTATGTTTTTATAAGTTGTTATGTAATATGTATAAGTAATTTTTAAGTATTTTTCACGAAAAACGCATCGCATACGTGATGCCCTCGCATCGCGCATCACGCATCAGAGCGCATCACGCAATTTAAAACCATAATATATCTGATAAAACTGGTCAAAAGTGTCAAAATATAGTCTTTGAAGTATTTTCATGTTCTCAACTTTTTTGTGTTTGCTAACTATTTAGTGGCAAAAAACGAGCCTCTGTTATGTCTGGTCGGTTATTACTTATTAGTCTTTGTTAATACTTAATAGGATTTAGGGATAGTTTGTTTTTTATTTGTATTGGCTGGTGATGGGGTTCCAATGATGCTATTTGATTTGGGGAGAATTGTATGTTGCTGGATTAGTAAAAATTGCTACATCATTATAATTAGCTGTAATTACTACTGCCACAACTTGTTTAATAATCTTTGGCTACGGGCATTGTGACTATGACGACACCGCACCATCATCACCATCACATACCATCACTGAGAGAGAAATGTTGGGCGGCGCCGGAGTATAAACAGATGTATAGGTCGTGGTGTTGCTGGTGGCTTTCCAGCCATCCATGGCAGCGTTGGTTGTGCGGTACCAATGGTGAGTTTTGAATGGTGTTTATAGTTGGCTTCCGCTACTGCCGTGGGATGTTGGTGGTCAATTGCTATGTATTGCTGTTTTTGGTGTGTGATGGTGTTTGAACCAGTCCTTTCCTAATCCTTGGTTACAGAGAACAATGGTGTCATAGATTTCGATACTCGGTTCGCCTTTATGTCCACCTCCAATCGTTGACTGTAATCGCGATTCCATGAATCTGTTCTTGACATCCTCTTTTGTTCACAAAAAAACGGATTATGTCGCAGGATAAGGAGTATACTGCACATTTGTGGTAGATAAGCTTAAAAAGAATCAGCTTCCTTCCTTGGTTGAGAGCTTATTATATGAACGAATCTGGACGTCAAATGAAGTTTTTGATGTGGGTTTAGATTGGGTAAAAGTCTCGGAATGATTTTCAGTCATCAATTTATAGTGTTAATCAAGGAAAATAAACGTTTGATCTTGATTCTTATAAATGGTCGATGGTTACTATGTAGCAAATTAAGGTTCGATTTAAACTCGTTTGTATCATGGGTTGCAATACAATTGGGCTATATAGTATTAATTGACATAAATAAGCAAAGCTCGATAAGGCTCGACGAGCCCAACCGAGCTTTACATTCGAGGCTCGAGCTCGGGCTCGATAACTAAATGAGCTTTATTTCGGGCTCGAACTCGATAAGGCTCAGTTCGTTTGAGCTTTTTACCGAACCGATCTCGAGTAGCTCGCGAGCCGAGCACGGCTCTCGTTTGTACCCCCTAAATGGATGCTATTAGTTTTTTATGTTTAGAAAATTTAGGATTTAGAAAACTAAAATGAGAATGTGTATGTTAGTTTCTTTCATCCACATCCACATCCTTTCGGGTCCTCCATTACATTAATGTAATTATAATTATATATTACAATTTTATTTTAGATTATGCCTACATTCTCATGCATATAAAATATGAAATATATAAAAAAAGCTAATAAATTCTTATGATTCGGTCCAGTTTTATACGGTTGGTTTTTGGTATAATAATTAAACCAAAACCATTCGTTACGGTTTGAAAACATTGATGAAACTGACAGAACAAAAGTTGAGTAAAAACCGATTATAAAACCAAACCAATAACCGGTTTAAACAGTTTCAGGGTTTGAGGCTTAACCGTGAACACGCGTGAGTACGTGACATACACCTAGATACCGTTTCTATAGGTCTGCCACGTTCTAAACCCAGTCAACACCACGTGTACATTTCTAACACCGACATTAAAGACATCCATGCATTTCTCTATAACTTCATCTCAAACCTCTGTTTACAACCGAAGAGCCTTTGATTTAGTGTGTGGGTTTGTGTTTCTACAGACGATGCTGATGGATGGTTAGCAGCGATTAGGTCAGTTTTCAACAGTTTTTCTTTTTCTCTTATGATCCAATATAAAATTAAAAAAAAAATTAAGTTACTACGATTTTTTTAAAGCTTTTTAGACTTATAAGATATGTGCTATCATCACTGTCTATAGATTTTAATAGGACTGATTTTGTAGCATCAGATGAGAGGTGCGCTTAAAGTTACATGTTAAAGATTCGATACTTCAATGCAGGTTGCAGCGGTGCGCTTTTGATACGTAACAGGTCCAACTGACGGCTCAACTGTTAGTTGGAAAATTTGTATGAACCAAACTGTACTTAACTAATAGAATTAGGTTATGTCTCCCTCTTGCAGCACAAACATTCCCCCAGAGATAACCGAAGCAATACTCCGTCTGTTACCGGCCAAATCTCTTGGCCGCTTTAAGTCGGTTTCAAAGACATGGAACTCACTCATCTCCGATCCCCATTTCATCAAAACCCACCTCCTTCATACCCATCAAACCTCGAAATTGATTGGCCTTTCCACTACAGGATCACTCTACTCAATCGATATAAGCGAAACCCGCGACAACGATGAGGATGATGATATACTCGCAACTGCAAAAGAATTGAGTATTCGGTCACCTCCCATCCGGTGGAAAGAGATCTTCGGATCCTGCAATGGACTCCTTCTAGCAAAAGATGAAAACGATACCATATTCGTGATAAATCCAACCACACGGGACCTCTGGAAAGTTCCTATGTGCCCTTTTGCACCACCGCCAGATGAAGAATATGAAGAAGAGGTTTATGTTACGTATGGATTTGGTTACGATTCATCCACTGATGATTATAAAATTGTCTCCATCTCGTTTTGGCACCACCACAGCATGCAGCATGATAGCAGTGAGACGTTTGCAAGCGTTTATAGCTTGCGTAACAACTCATGGAGGAAATTGCGTGATTATGATTACCATGAACACGATCACACGGTCTTAGATGTAATCAATGGTGCTGTCATCAACCAGACTCTTCACTGGTTAGCAAGACATTCCGAGATCATTGGGTTTAATTTAGCAAATGAAGAATTCAATGAAATGAAATTTCCTGATACAATTGGAATGTACACAGGTTCGTTTAGCAGCATGGTTGATGTTGGTGGGAAACTTGGGGTGTTTATCTGGAGTGACGCAGGTTTTGAGTTTTGTGTGATGGAGGAGTATGGTGTTTGGGAGTCTTGGACCAGGGTGCGTATTCATGGAGTTGAGAGAGGTAGAGTACCTTGGCCTGAGTGTTTGCTTGATGGAAGAAGTCGGGAAATTGTGTTTCAAGAAAAAAAAGAAGGTAAAGTTGTTGTGTACAATATAGATGAAAGAAGATTCAGAGATGTAAGGATCGCGGGTTGCCAAAGTGGTGATGTCAATGTATTTGGAGGTACGTTTGTTGAAAGCCTAGAATCACCTAAACGCATCATGATAGCATCTTAACCTTTAATAAAACCTAATCTAAATAGTAACTACTTACATTATGTTATCTAAGAAGGAAGACTTTAGATCCATATGTAACTAGCCAGAATGGGTGCGTGCGTGTAGTGCAGCCGGATTGTAGTCCGAGTTTGAAATGGGATTTTGTATTTCATGTTTTTACTCGGTCTATATTCCTACTGTAGTTTACAATATTTACACGGATGTTCATGTAACAAGGCTTGATCACAATTTTGGTGCTTACTTTTAGAAATAATGTTTATGGTTGATCAGTGCATTTTGTAAACACATTATGTTGTCTTAGACATAGTTATCGATAGCGAATAGCGGTAAATAGCGACGAGCTACCGATATGCTACGTAGCGATAACGATGAAATAGCGCCCGCTATTTCGTAAATAGCGATAAGGTATTAAAATATTTATAAATATTTTTATGTATAAATTTACAAGTATAAGGTCCAAATGTTTATATATACAAACTAATTTTATACTTTCTATTAAAATTTTAGAAGTTTTAGCACTTAATGTAAATAAATGAAAACTAAATGGGTGAAATGTAAAACTGAATAAAGTTAATAATAATATAATAATAATAATTAGAACTTTTTGATGCTTTTGAGAACTCCTTTCCCAGTGTGTTGTCCTTATATTCTCTCACACGTTTTTACTGTACAATTCCTTCTCTCTCTATCTCTCACACGATTCATCTTCTCCGGCATCAAAGACGTCCAAATCCGGCACCTGTAAATCTACAATAAGTACGATTTCATCTTCTCCGGCAGCTGCTATTCATCCTCTTCCTTGTTTCCGGCAGAAATCACAGCGACGTCGCCGGAAATTCTTCGCCGGACGTCGCCGGAGGTCGCTATGTTCACGCTATTGCCCCGTTAAGCACCACTTAGCGACGGTTAGCCGATACGCGACGCTATTCGCGATCGCGGGCGCTACCGTCGCTATTGACAACTATGGTCTTAGATCACTTCAATAAGATCGGTTAGCATGTTTTCTCTGAATTGCTATCACTTTTATCATCACGTTGCTGATAGTGCTCTTAATTTGTTTTCTTACTCTTGGATTGTTTATTTGAACTGGCCGGGTGGATATGGATTAGCCGGTGATGGGGTTCCAATGATGCTATTCGATTTGGGGCGAATTGTATGTTGTTGGCTTAGGAATAATCGGTAGATCATTACAATTAGCTCGAATTACTACTGCCACAACTGCTCACAACTTGTTTAATAATCTTGGGCTACGGGCATTGTTATTTTTATGCTGATAGTCATGCTATGGAGCTTTTACAGGAAAGATTTGCTTTTTTTTTTCTTTCTTACCAAAAAGTCAACATTTTCAGAAAGTCAAATATGATCAAGGAGGCTCCTATTGGCGGTCAATGTCATCCAGTGGTGGATGTTGGCCCTATAATTGGTTGATCAAAGTTTGTATAAGTTGATGGAATACATATGTTATTATGCATTAGTTGTGTTTATTATGTTTAATGTCAATAATGTAATTGTGTATTAGTGATAGGTGTCCACACTTAGTCTTGTGTGGATCTGCACATAATTAACAGCTCAGAACAGTCTCTAAAAAAAAAAAAAAAAAAAAAAAGTAGGGAAAATGGCCAAAATAGCCCGTTGACCGTGCGTTTTGCATAAATGGCCCTCTCCTGGCTCTTTGGAGAGACCGGTCACGGTTTCCAAAACGGCTGAACCGTCTTCCGAGAGCCTTTGGTTTCCAATCAGTAGGAACTCAACACGTGGCGTTTACGATCCCGATGTCTGCCACCCGTCTCCCATGGGGCCCTTGAGACCTGTCAGGGCCGCAAAGCCGTCTCCGGTGGGGTCCCTGAGACGCTTCACCAACGGCTCAATTGAAGCCGTCTTCGGCTCGGCTTATAATAAAATAACATACCCGATCCCACGGGAGACGGCTCCTGAGCCGTTTCATGTCTGAAAAGCCGTCTCCGGTGACGTCTTTAAAAAGTTGTCAACCGTCTCCTGAGACGTCAGCGGGTAAGAAAAAGACGGCTTCCGGTACCGTCTTTGTACTGTTTCTGCACCGACTCGGTTCCGGCCGTCGTACATTGCCGGAGACGTTTTCGGTGATGTGACGTCGATGACGAACCGTTTGTTATAAAATTAGTAAATTTTGTAACAATTTAGTTTGAATTTTTTCTTGTATTCCTTATTTTTCTTTCAAAGTGTTAAAAAAAGTTGTGTTTTTAAAAATGGTTAGTTTTATAATCTATAGTGGAGGCAGGTGGGAAGTTGTCAACGGTCGAATGGAATACGTTGTTGATAGTAGCCGTAAAAGACGTGGTTTTGAAATTGATGCAAATATCTCGTATCTTAGTTTTTTTAAATGTAGTTTCCGATGTGTGTGAGATTCCAAACATTACAAGGTTATCTTATAAAATGTCAGCTTTCGATGATGCAATCGACATTTTTAATGATCGTGATGTATCTTTTCTTTTTAAAGTTGCTTTGCAAAACCCCCATGAAGTATTGAAGTTGTATGTTGTAGATGAACCAGGTGTGGGTTCGTCTAGTAATGCTCATTTAAATGAGGTACCTTCAAATGATTCAAAAGTCCCTGATCTAAATGTGTCTTTAGAGAATTTTGATCATTACACACCATATGGGTGTTTTGGAAATTTCGATAATGAGAAAGCTAAAAATGAAGAATTTTATGGAAAGCCAAGTCCTGAATTGTTTTCAGAGATAACCAAAACCTCTTCAGTTTTTTCTGAAGGTTTTGTATTTCGTAACAAAGATGAATTGAAATTGCAGTTAGGAAATTTTTGTTTGTCAGAACGTTTTTCCTATAAAGTTGACAGGTCATCTAAAACGAGGTACGAAATTTCATGTGTAGTTGATGATTGTGATTGGCAATTTATGTCACGTTATGTCCCAACTTCAGGCACGTTTTATGTTACATTTTTTAACAACAACCACACATGTTCTAAAACTCAAACACATCCCCATCTTCGTCAAGCTAACCCACAAGTAATTTGTAGCATACTGAAGCACCAATTACGAGATACCAGACGTGTTTATCGTGGAAACGAAATAGTACAAGATTTTTGATCATATACTCAAGCATGGCGGGGGAAGTATCGTTTTCTGAGCTTCCATTCTACTGCTATAATTTGCGAAATGCAAATCCAGGGACTGTTACTGAGATTAGAACTAATGAAGACAATCGTTTTGAAATGCTTTTTATTGCCATTGGTGCAACGGTCAGTAAAATATTTTTACCTATTTTTATACCAACTTAAATAAATTGTTGTTTTGGTTTACTGAAGTCTAAAATTTATCTGTTTTTCATTTTATTAAATTGATTCGGAGTTTTCTTCTGTCTTTAAGACCGGTCATTATTATAGACGCGGCACACTTAAAAGGTGAGTTTAAGGGAACGTTGTTCCTTGCTGTTGGCATGGATGGTAACAACCAAATTTTACCTGTTGGATATGGTATCGGCAAATCCGAGGACGGTGAGAGATGGACGTGGTTCTTATCGAAACTTAAAGAGTGTATCGGTGAGCACCCGGATTTGGCGATCATATCTGACAGAGCCAACTCAATAGATTTGGCAGTTCGGACGGTTTTTCCTAATGCCTTTCACGGGTTGTGTTGTCGACATTTGATGGTGAACTTAAAGTTACCAAAAAGCAGAAAGAAGGATTTAGAGACACTGTGGTGGAACACTTGTAAAGCTTACCGGGTGTCTGATTTTGAAGAAAGTTTTAACGCACTGTGTGCAGCCGTACCACGGGTTAGGAATACTCTATTGAGTATCGGTTTTCATAAGTGGTCAAGAGCACACTGTTCGGGAAAACGATATCATTATATGACATCTAACAGTGCAGAGTCAATGAACGCCTTATCTAAGGACGAACGAAAAGTTCCAATCACCCATTTGGTTGAATTTTTTAGACAAAAACTTCAACAATGGTATTACGAACGCCGAAATGAGGCTATTCAAAATAAACACGTACTGACTCCTTTCGCGGTACAAAAAATTATTAAAAAGATTGAAGGGTCTAGAACGTGGAAGGCTTATGGCGTTGGGGTTAACACTTTTCAAGTTCTAGACGGTGACAAAAATGGTTTTGTTGATCTGTCTAATGAAACATGCAGTTGTTGTGTTCCCCAGATATCTGGTTTCCCATGTGGCCACATGATTGCAGTATCAAAATTATTGAAGGAAAAGGACTGCAGTCATTATACATCACCTTGGTATAGCAACCAGTTATATAAAACAACATATGAAGAGGCCATTTATCCTTTACCCCACAGGTCTGAATGGGAGACGCCAGAGTATTTGATTCCTCTACAACCACCACATATCACAAAACGACAGTCGGGACGTCCTCGTGAAAATAGACGAATTTTATTGAGAGGCGAGGAACCTACGCCTGTATATTGCAGTCGTTGTAAAACTTACGGTCATCAACGTGACCGATGTTCAGCTCCTGTTGCCTCACGATCAAAATCTGCCAGGTGTGGTTCAAAGAAAGAAAATCATCATCAAACACCGTCCCCCACTTTCGTTGAAGCAGATGACTTTGAAGAATATGTAATTCATAATACGTGTTCGACTGTTAACCTTGCTGATTTTTAGTGGTGCTATTTACTTTAATTTATTTACTTAACAATATTTATAACATAAAATTACAAATAACTTCGATATATCAAGTTTTACATCAATACATAAACTAGGTAGGTAAAGATTTAAATATTTGACAGTGCAAAACGACCAGCATAAATTTCATCTGCCATGAAACGTCTGAATCTCATGCAAGCATCATGTAGGCTGCTTTCTCTCCAAGTCAATGACATGTTTTGAACAAGATTTCTCAGCAACATACAAACGATTACCCCTGAATGTCGACCAATGCGACTATTGGCGACAGGCCAGACAACATCCCCCCAAAGTTGTAATGATTCAACTTTGTTTCTACCAGACTTTTGCCAGTTCCGGTTCCCAACGCGTCTCAGGAGACGGTTCCCTGAGACGCCGTTGAATGAGCCGGTTCCGGTTCCCAACGCGTCTGACGAGACGGTTCCCAAAGCCTCTCAGTCGGTTCCCCAGGAGACGGTTCCCATTGCCTGTCAGACGGTTCCCGAGACGGCTTTTTGTGGGCCCCTGATTAATTAAACATTTAAAAAACGAAAAAGTAAAAATTTAAATAAAGTAATTTATATTTAAAATCGTCTTTATATAAGTAGTTGTAATGTGAAATACTTTGTCGTTAAAAAACGTTGTTGGCGAAGTTTCGGTAAAGAAAACATGTCTGACGGCCGTGATAAAAATTTAGCTCCAGAAGAATACTTTTCTCAACCACAGAAACATTCCGCGAGTTGGATACTAAAAAAATGGAGGCGTCCAAAGGAACCTGAAATTACCAGAGAAAGAGAATTTGTCAGTAATCGACAAAGCTTACACGGACACATTATTGGCAAATGGGCTATACCGGACGATGAAAATGATAATTGGGCAACTGATGTTGTTGACTTCTACAATAAAGGCGACGCACCGTTTTGTTATTCTGCTGTTTTTTCAAGAAGTATTAAGCTTGACAAAAATTTTTGGGGAATTTTGTTGGGCTATCGTTCTAACGGTGTAACAACCGGCAAAAATAAGGTAATCCCGTACAAATTAATTTATATATGATTAACGTAATTAAATGCAATTATGTGTGATTTAATTATCAAGGCCTTAGGAGATAGCAATTTCCAAATAATGCATAGGAATGCATACGTTTAATGGTAAAACATGATTGGATCATGTGCGAAATAACTATCCGGTATGGACGTTGGCAATTACCCGGTAATAATTAAATAAACGAAAAGGATCCCGGACACCCAGGATATAAAATAAAGGGTATTTTCACAAAATATAATGAGTTTTGGAACTCCAAAACCATAAGTGAAAACGTCTTGTACAAATCTCCCGGTAACGAATAAAATGCGCGTACCGCACCCGATACGCGTATAACTCATAATTTCACCCGGCAAAAGCCTAAATGACCAATCAACGCTTAAATTAGACTATATTTAAGGGTTATTAAAGGTATTTTTAATGTCCGAATAACGCGTGATTAAAACCCGAAAAATACCCGAACGACACCCGAACGACGAGGAGTTAAACATAACAAGTATTGGGTAAATATTTGAAGTTGTGGACCCCACCCACACCCATCCAAGGGCCGGCCTAATGGCCTTGTTGTGACCATGCAAGTTGTTTAACAATTATAACCTCCTAAAGCTAGTATTAAGCATGTTTTACTAAAGACAAAAGGTGTAAGACACACTAGTACAAAGCATGCAACCATCTTGTCCCCTCCCTTGCAATTTTCGGCCCATAGGCCTTAATAATCCAAGACACAAAGCTAGCAATCATACCTAAGTACACACACATGCATGGATAAAAATCTAAGTATAAGATCAAGTATAATCACTAAAGATTTTGGAAAGATTACCACCCTCCCTTTGGCTCTCAAAACCCACGGCCACTTATCCATCCCACATACTTTCCAAAGATTTCCATAGTACTTCACAATCTTTGCAAATCTTAGATAGATTAAGTGTGATCTTGGGAGATATTATAAGGATAGTATAAAGATAATAGCATGCACACTTGAAAGCAAAACAACTCTTCTTCTTTTCTCCATCTTGGCCGTAAGTTTTACCCCTCCACCATACACATTTCTTTCAAGTTTTTACATCTCCAAATCACTCAAAACAACCCATCATCCAAACCCCTATTGTGTGTTTCAAGCTTGGAGCTTAACCATTAAGGAAGAACACACTAAACCCCTCTCAAAATCCAAGGTTTTGTCTTCCCTAGCCTTGTGCTAGTAGTAAGCTTCTTAACCTTGTTTTTGATTATTATTATTCATGTATGTGTTCTTAGAAGCGAGTTGTACATGAAGGGTTTAAAAGGTGGTTTGAAAACATAATCTTTAATAGGTTTTACATGAGTAAAATAGATGATTAAAGATATGTAAATAAATCATGGATTGGATGATGATAAAGTAGTGTTCTTGAAAATGTATAAAATTTACATATACACTAGGTAGATGATGATTTGATTAAGATTTATGAAATGAACTTGAATGTGTTAAAAAGTAACTTTAATCATCTTAATATGATCATCTAAGGTATAATAAATAATGGAACATGTTAGAAGTTCAAGAATAATGAAGTTGAAAAATTAAAGTTTACTTACTTAGAAGAATGATATTTTGATATAATGGGCAAATACATAAAACACACATACAAGTAGTCTTATATATGGAATATAAGACTAATAAAAGTGTTTTGATACAAAAATAACTTACCAATAAAAAGATGAATCTTCAAAGTCCACTATTTTGAGTGAAAAATGCTAACTTTGGAAGTTAGAGTGGAAAAATGCAACATTCGAAAGTTAAGGGACTAATATTGTAACTTTGAAAGTTAGAGGACTAAAATGGATATTTTAGAAACTATTAGTCCAAAAATGCAAGGATGGAAAGTTTGGTGTCAAAAGTATAAGTAATAATTTTCCAAGGTTGATTTGGTAAATACTAGTAGATATACTTGGGTATTTTTGTATAAAAGTATATTTTTGAAAGTTATAAAAATATGGATTGTATTAACATAAGGATTTTTATAAAATGGAGATTTTATAAAAATATTAAACAAATTTGAGAAACTTATACAAAAATGAATACTTTTATATAAATGGGAATATAAAAGTATTGGAAACATTTTTGTAGTTAAGTTAACAAGTTGGATTAAAAATACATAAGTATTTTAAACCTTCCAAGTAACTTGTGTTAGGAGGAAGAAATACGAATAATATTTCTATAAAACACATGTTGGGAAAAACTTGGAAAAATTAACTATTCAAGCTAAGATATCGAACTAAGACGCGTTAACGAACCGTACACGGACAAAACATGAGAAAAATGCCATTGCGGCAAGATAAGAAAATATATATTTTTTAAGAAGTAAAATATATATACATCATGGGTGAAAACTAATAAACACTTTCCTAAGTGTTGAAGGAATTATTCGTGGGAGGAAAAACATGACATAAACAAATAAGACGTTAAACAAACGTATATACTTAACAAGAGAAATTACACATTTATATATGTACACTCGTCTCGGCAAAATTCTAGTATATCTACTTAATGGGAAAGTAGATATGTGGGAAGGAAAGCCGCGACGAGTAGACAAAGATATATATGTGTATGCTGCGCCGACAAGACCCTAGTATATTTATTTGAATGGGAAAATAAATATACGGTATGGTGAGTTGAATCGGGTGTTAAGAATATACAATCGAACGACAAGATCTTAGCATGTTTGTTTAAATGGGAAAACAAATGTGCGGCAAAGTGAGTCGGGTCGAGCGTTGAAATATATATTATGTCGAGCGATGCGATCTTAAGTATAATTATTTAAATGGGAAAATAATTATATGTTAAGTGAAGTCGAGTCGATAATAATAAGGTACAAGTTAAGGAAATATTAACAAGAGTAATATATAACTTGTAACACAAAGGGTAATCTAACGCCAACGAAACCTAGGATACGCGCTTAATTAAACGGGATTTGGAATAACTTGTGGTCGGGAGTTGGGTGTACAACTTGCCAAGGCACATGCACTATAGGGATAGTGACTTATACGTCTAGGACGTTTGTAGGTGCGAGACCCTCTTTGCTATCTGCTTAGTGAGCCAGACAGTGTTTCAGGTGAGTTTCACAGCCCCATTTTAAACTATTTGTACGTTTTCGGGGGAAAGATATGTTAGGGAAAATGTTTGACGGATTTATTACTTGAGGTGTGACCGCCACTCGGGGTTGAGTCCTCGCCTCTATAATCATTTGTTCAGGGAAATGAAACCGGTGGAATATTTGAATAGTACTATTGGTGCCTGACAAGGCCCACCCCTAATCGATAGCGTCGATTATGCATTAGTGTATGCCTGGGGTGCATATATTCTGAACTTAAGTCGTGGGATACCGAGTAACGACTTGGAGCGGGGCATATTTATTATACGTCTTGGTTTGATTATAGTCTCAAGTAGGATTATAGGAATTTGCAACTCCTATATATTGTCATAACATGGTATTTCCCAAGTATTCAAGTTTTGGAAACTAAAAACCTGTGAACTCACCAATATATTTATATTGACGAAATTTTAAACATATCTTTCAGGTAATTAAGTGAAGGCGAACCGGGGCAAGCTGGGTCGTGGAATCCTCCGATGCGGCGTTAAACATTTTGCGGGGTTTCACCTTTATTTCCCAAGGCTTTGGGATATATTTGAGAAACCTCTATGTTGTCTTAAAAACAATTTACTTTTATGTAATATTTTGAACGAGATTTGACGCCTTAATAAATGACCCATTTTCTTAAATTACTTGTGTTTAGCAATTAACCTTGACTTTATGCTCTTGAACCGTCGCGCCACGTGTTTCCGCCATTGTCGTGGTGTGACAGAAAGTGGTATCAGAGCCAAGGTTATAGCGAACTAGAGTATTTTCTTTAAAAACTAGACTATAACCAGATTTGGTTCAAAAAGATAAAGTTTTCAAAATATACATAGTTGCTAAATGCGATAAAGTAATTTTTCAAGAAGCATTGGGCATGAGAGATTCCGACCGAGCTAGCCATGGGTATCGTTATGCATTAACGTAGTATTAGAGGTTAGGAAGGATACTGATAATGTACGCCTTAACTATCTAATTTAAATTAATTCATATATATACATGTACGGTTCTTTTGCCAGGATGTCGGACGCTGGAAGCATAGCGCCCAGTTACGATAGTAGCTTACAGATCATTCCCGCACCACCGCCCGAGCCAGTCGAGCTAGTAGTACTCGATGCGGAAGACGACGACGTGGAGATGGACGTCGCAGGGGGATCAGATGACGATTCGGACGAGACGGATCCCAGCGAGGATCCTAACTGGGTACCCGTAGGGGACGACACGGCCGCCGTGGTCGACGCGCCGCTACCTATTGTACCGGCCGCACCTTTAGCCCCACGCCCCATCCGAGCCATCAGGGACTTCCCTGAAGGCTGCGCCGGTCCGTCACGACCGATCCCAGCCCAGTCAGAGACGGCAGAGTCTCCGTTCGACAGACAGGCTCACGTTGAGCATGAGCCAGCACCTGTACCACACATCCACATTCCTCTTGGCATGAGACTCATGCCAATCTCCCGTGGGAGGAACGGGTGGATATCCGATGACTCGGACGACGAGTCCGTAGCCTCGGTTGAGCACATGCTGGTACCCGAGATCCCAGCTGTTCAGGAGGAGCCAGTGGCTCCAATGATAGAGGACGCACCTGCTGACCCCGTAGCCCCACCAGCACCACTTGAGCCCGCACCTCAGGAGGGGCCAGCCATAGCAGCACATGTACTTGAGGGTAGCCCCGCTGGTAGCTCTGAGCTACGCAGGGCAGGTATGGCAGCCTTTGCCACCGCGAGCCCTCCTACCCCCCCTGTCATGGTATCCACCCCAGAGTGGGCCACTGTTTCAGAGCCTCTTGTAGCCCCATTGGCCGAGTCTGTACCACCACCCCCAGTAGCCATGACATTACCGATCCCCACCCTACCCAGCATGCCACCTGCACCGTACCCTCTGGGTGCAGGGGACCCTACATGATGCCACCTCACTTTACCCCCAGACCACAGGGTTTTGCCCCGTTACTTCCACACATACCGATACCAGCCCCCTTTGGCCCATTCCCGTCAGTTCACCCAGATATACCCGGACCATCCCAGCCACCTAGGATGACACCCCTATCCGGACCAGCATGGTCCACTGCTATCTCCCTAGAGCGAGACTTCCAGACCCTCGCAGACACGGTGCAGCGCACCGTAAATCAGGTAGAGCAGCAGACCCGTCTGATGTGGACGCGGATGATTGATGCACGAGATGCTTTGGCGCACTATGCGGAAGAGTTACTGAGCATGGACGCACAGTGTGGTATTACGGGTGATGCGCATTTTGCGCATCGACAGTTCTTATATGAGCGCATCATGGCGATTAGCATGACGATCAGTATGCATGCACCACAGTACCAGTTTCCGCCACCACCGCCACAGTAGGGATGCATCAGGGACGCACGGAAGAATCACCAACTTATGTACATAGTAGCAGCAGTATGGTAGTATAGCACGGGTTATGACACTCGTCTGCATTTTGCCTAGCCGTACGGGTACGACGGCACATGATATGATGTTTTATTTATTTCAAAAACAATGTATTGTATGAGGGATGTATTCCCCATTTTGTTATTATGAACAAGCATTGTACTAGTACTATTGAAATTAATGAAAAATCTTATTATTATGATGGTGAAATATGTTGTTGTCTACGATTATTATTGCTTACTCCATATATTGTGATTTGTGTGATTGTGTGGTGATGTTGTGTTGATTATTATTTATTCTGTATGATGTGTTGGTATGTTGTGTGATGGCATGGTGTTGATTATTGTGTTCATATTCTGGTTTGTTGTTTATGCTTTATATTGTATAAATGTTTGCCAAATTAACCTTTGATAATTATTATTGAAGAAAATGGCACCAGCCACCAGAAGCAACAGCGGTGCAGACGGACTGCCCGCTACACCAGCTGAACTTGAAACCATGATTTCGGAGCGCATAGCCCGAGCAATCGCGGAGCACGAAGCCGCTCGCTCTGAACGATCACGTGACTTGACTGGGAGTGACCGACGAGAAACCTCCCCCAATGGTAAGAAGGTTTAAAAATAATTGATAAAGCGATGGGAGAATATCCTAAAAAAAAAAAAAAAAAAACCCTATCCCATAATAACACACTACTTTATTAATGCAGAAACGGCCTCGCGAGAGCGTGGCTGCACTTTCAAAGCCTTCTTAGACTGCAAGCCGATCAACTTCAACGGCACCGAAGGATCTGTTGGCCTGGTCAAGTGGTTCGAAAAGACCGAGGCAGTGATCCGTATTAGTGGGTGTACCCCTCGCCAGTCGGTCATGTACTCCACCAACTTGTTCTTGGATCAAGCACTAACGTGGTGGAATGGACAAGTACAGTCATTGGGTGACGATACTGCTTACTACCTGTCATGGACAGAACTGAAGGAACTCATGATTGCTGAATACCGTCCGGCAAGCGAGGTACAGAAACTGGAAACTGAGTTCTGGAACCTAACTATGATGGGAGCGGACGTGACTGGCTACACGTCCCGATTCCATGATCTCGCCAGACTAGTGCCACGCTTGGTCACCCCTGAAAACAACAAGATAGAGCGTTATCTGTTCGGATTAGCACCGCAAATACGCAGCATGGTCACTGCTTCCAAACCTATGACCATGCGCGCAGCTATTGATCTTGCGCTAAGCCTCACCGAAGATGCGATTCGCATGGGTACACTGATCCGACAAGTTTCGGGACTAAAAATTTCTGAGGCCAGCAGTGTAGAAGCCAAGAATCAGGGGACAAGCTCAGCAGTTGTGTCGAACGATCAGGGGAACAAGCCAAGATTTGGGAAGAGGAAACGGGATGAAGGGAAGAGGGACAGAGCGTCGGGTAGCTCAAACAAGAAAGGGAAAGGATATGTTGCCACAGGGCGTGGTAATGGTAACAAACAGGGTAATCAGGGAAGGAATAATGGGTTAACTTGTGGAAAGTGCCACCGCACAGGGCACAAGACTGAAGACTGTCGGTCCGGAGCACCGAAAAACGGAGGAGCTAGACCATGCTTCGCATGCGGGTCACTGGACCATTGGAAAAAGGATTGCCCCAAGATCAACAACCAGGCCCGCGGGCGGGCATTTGTGATTGGAGCCGGTGATGCACGACAAGACCCCAACGTGGTCACTGGTACGTTTCCTCTTAATGGTCATTATGCCTCTGTATTATTTGATACCGGTGCTGACTTTAGCTTCGTATCCATTGAGTTTAAAAGACTACTTGGATTAAAAACTAGTAAACTAGATACGCCCTACTCCATAGAACTGGCTAATGGTAAAACTATTGAAACGAGAGAAGTAGCAAAAGATTGTAAGTTAGAACTCTGTGGGCACGAGTTTGGGATTGATCTTTTGCCGGTCGTATTGGGAAGTTTCAACATAGTTGTTGGCATGGATTGGTTGTCCGCGCACCATGCCGTCGTGATTTGCAACGATAAAGTTATTCAAGTCCACCTCGCAAGCGGTGAAACTCTCTCAATTCAAGGGGAAAGGCACGGAACGCCGCTAAGGATTATTTCAAGCATGAAGGCTCGTAAGTGTCTAAGAAAAGGGCTTGTCGCATTCTTGGCACACGTAGTGGACAAGAAGGCCGACGAGCGAAAGTTGGAAGACATTCCAGTAGCTAGAGACTTTCCGGATGTATTCCCAGAAGATTTGCCGGGGTTGCCACCACCTCGACAAGTCGAGTTCCGCATCGACCTCGTTCCTGGAGCTGCTCCTGTGGCACGATCGCCATACCGCCTAGCTCCATCAGAGATGCAGGAACTGTCCAGCCAGCTACAAGAATTATTGGACAAAGGTTTTATAAGACCGAGTTTCTCACCTTGGGGAGCTCCCGTCTTATTTGTAAAGAAGAAGGATGGCACATTTCGCATGTGCATCGACTATCGAGAGCTGAACAAGCTAACCATCAAGAATCGCTATCCTCTCCCCAGGATCGACGATTTATTTGATCAGCTCCAAGGATCTAGCTATTACTCCAAAATTGATCTGAGGTCTGGCTATCACCAGTTGCGTATACAAGAAGAAGATGTACCAAAAACAGCCTTCAGAACCCGGTATGGGCACTATGAATTTTTGGTAATGCCGTTCGGCTTAACCAACGCACCAGCGGTGTTCATGGACTTAATGAACCGCGTGTGTAAGCCATACCTGGATAAATTCGTCATTGTTTTCATTGACGATATTTTGATCTATTCACGTACAAAAGAAGACCACGAGAATCACCTTCGGTTAATTCTTGAAGTGCTACGCAAGGAGAAGCTCTACGCTAAGTTCTCAAAGTGCGACTTTTGGATTCGGGAAGTTCACTTTTTAGGCCACGTGGTAAACGAGAAGGGCATACACGTCGATCCCGCCAAGATCGAGGCAATTAAAAATTGGGAAGCCCCTCGAACTCCTACCGAAGTACGACAATTTCTTGGCCTTGCGGGTTATTACAGAAGGTTCATCGAGAACTTTTCAAAGATAGCACAAGCTCTAACCATGCTAACCCAAAAGGAAAGGAAATTCGAGTGGACGGAAAAGCAAGAGGCAGCATTCCAATTACTTAAAGAAAAGTTATGTGGCGCTCCGATACTATCACTTCCAGATGGTACGGAAGACTTTGTGGTTTACTGTGATGCCTCACATCAAGGCCTGGGTTGTGTACTAATGCAGCGAGAAAAAGTAATAGCATATGCTTCCAGGCAACTGAAAATCCATGAGAAGAACTACACTACACACGATTTGGAATTAGGTGCAGTGGTATTCGCTCTCAAGATATGGAGGCACTATTTGTACGGAACCAAGTGCACGATTTTCACTGATCATAAGAGTTTGCAACACATCTTTGATCAGAAGGATTTAAACATGCGACAACGGCGATGGGTTGAATTATTAAACGATTACGATTGTGAGATAAAGTACCATCCCGGTAAGGCGAACGTTGTGGCCGACGCCTTGAGTCGCAAGGAACGGGTTAAACCATTGGGTGTCCGAGCTTTGGGTCTGACTATCCACACGAATCTGACTGAACGAATTCGTGAAGCTCAAGTTAACGCCCTTAAACCCGAAAATGTCAAGGGTGAAAGATTACGAAAGATGATTGATTCGCTGGAACCAAAGGCGGACCAGACACTGTATTTCATGAATAGAATTTGGGTTCCAGTGTACGGAGGATTGCGTGAGTTAGTATTGGCCGAAGCTCACAGTTCTAGATATTCGGTTCACCCTGGTGCAGACAAGATGTTCCACGATCTGAAAGAACTTTATTGGTGGCCGAATTTCAAAAGAGATATAGCAGCATATGTTGCGCGATGTTTGACTTGCGCAAAGGTCAAAGCGGAGCATCAGAGACCTTCCGGTTTGCTCCAGCAACCGGAAATACCGGAATGGAAATGGGAACGAATTACCATGGATTTCATTACCAAGTTACCCAAGACAACAAGCGGCCATGACACGATCTGGGTAATCGTTGATCGATTGACAAAATCTGCACACTTCCTTCCGATTCGCGAAACGGACAAGTTGGAGAAACTGACCCGTTTGTACATTAAGGAAGTGGTGTCTAAACACGGTGTACCTGTTTCTATCATCTCCGATCGAGATAGTCGTTTCACTTCCAGATTTTGGGAAAGTTTAAATGAAGCCCTCGGTACTCGCCTCGACATGAGTACCGCATATCACCCCCAAACGGATGGTCAAAGTGAACGAACCATCCAGACCTTGGAAGATATGTTACGGGCACGCGCGATTGATTTCGGAGGTAATTGGGATACACACTTGCCATTGGTAGAATTTTCCTATAACAACAGTTATCATACGAGTATTCAAGCCGCACCGTTTGAAGCTCTATATGGGCGCAAGTGTCGATCGCCGTTATGTTGGGCGGAAGTTGGAGAAAAACAACTCACCGGGCCTGAAATTGTTCAAGAGACAACGGACAAGGTATTTTTGATAAAGGAACGCCTCAAAGCGGCCCGTGACCGCCAGAAAAGCTATGCTGATATGAGGCGAAAGCCTTTAGAATTTCAAGTCGGAGACAGGGTCCTACTGAAAGTGTCACCTTGGAAAGGTGTCGCGCGCTTTGGAAAGCGCGGAAAGCTGAACCCACGATATATTGGACCGTTCGAAGTCTTGTCCAGGGTAGGCACAGTGGCATACAAGCTCAAGTTGCCTCAAGAGCTTAGTGGAATACACGACACGTTTCACGTGTCAAATTTGAAAAAGTGCCTATCCGATGAAACTCTCATCATTCCAGCAGACGAAATTCAGATTGACGACAAGTTACATTTTGTTGAAAAACCAATCGAGGTAACTGATTGGAAGGTCCAAAAACTAAGGCGCAGCAAGATCAGATTGGTCAAAGTGCGCTGGAATGCCAAGCGTGGACCGGAGTTCACATGGGAAAGGTGGACCGGATGAAGCAAAAATATCCCGCCCTATTCGAGAAGACACCTGTACCGGAGAACTCGAAGTGAATTCCGGGACGGAATTCTCTTAACGGGGGGAGAATGTAACAACCGGCAAAAATAAGGTAATCCCGTACAAATTAATTTATATATGATTAACGTAATTAAATGCAATTATGTGTGATTTAATTATCAAGGCCTTAGGAGATAGCAATTTCCAAATAATGCATAGGAATGCATACGTTTAATGGTAAAACATGATTGGATCATGTGCGAAATAACTATCCGGTATGGACGTTGGCAATTACCCGGTAATAATTAAATAAACGAAAAGGATCCCGGACACCCAGGATATAAAATAAAGGGTATTTTCACAAAATATAATGAGTTTTGGAACTCCAAAACCATAAGTGAAAACGTCTTGTACAAATCTCCCGGTAACGAATAAAATGCGCGTACCGCACCCGATACGCGTATAACTCATAATTTCACCCGGCAAAAGCCTAAATGACCAATCAACGCTTAAATTAGACTATATTTAAGGGTTATTAAAGGTATTTTTAATGTCCGAATAACGCGTGATTAAAACCCGAAAAATACCCGAACGACACCCGAACGACGAGGAGTTAAACATAACAAGTATTGGGTAAATATTTGAAGTTGTGGACCCCACCCACACCCATCCAAGGGCCGGCCTAATGGCCTTGTTGTGACCATGCAAGTTGTTTAACAATTATAACCTCCTAAAGCTAGTATTAAGCATGTTTTACTAAAGACAAAAGGTGTAAGACACACTAGTACAAAGCATGCAACCATCTTGTCCCCTCCCTTGCAATTTTCGGCCATAGGCCTTAATAATCCAAGACACAAAGCTAGCAATCATACCTAAGTACACACACATGCATGGATAAAAATCTAAGTATAAGATCAAGTATAATCACTAAAGATTTTGGAAAGATTACCACCCTCCCTTTGGCTCTCAAAACCCACGGCCACTTATCCATCCCACATACTTTCCAAAGATTTCCATAGTACTTCACAATCTTTGCAAATCTTAGATAGATTAAGTGTGATCTTGGGAGATATTATAAGGATAGTATAAAGATAATAGCATGCACACTTGAAAGCAAAACAACTCTTCTTCTTTTCTCCATCTTGGCCGTAAGTTTTACCCCTCCACCATACACATTTCTTTCAAGTTTTTACATCTCCAAATCACTCAAACAACCCATCATCCAAACCCCTATTGTGTGTTTCAAGCTTGGAGCTTAACCATTAAGGAAGAACACACTAAACCCCTCTCAAAATCCAAGGTTTTGTCTTCCCTAGCCTTGTGCTAGTAGTAAGCTTCTTAACCTTGTTTTTGATTATTATTATTCATGTATGTGTTCTTAGAAGCGAGTTGTACATGAAGGGTTTAAAAGGTGGTTTGAAAACATAATCTTTAATAGGTTTTACATGAGTAAAATAGATGATTAAAGATATGTAAATAAATCATGGATTGGATGATGATAAAGTAGTGTTCTTGAAAATGTATAAAATTTACATATACACTAGGTAGATGATGATTTGATTAAGATTTATGAAATGAACTTGAATGTGTTAAAAAGTAACTTTAATCATCTTAATATGATCATCTAAGGTATAATAAATAATGGAACATGTTAGAAGTTCAAGAATAATGAAGTTGAAAAATTAAAGTTTACTTACTTAGAAGAATGATATTTTGATATAATGGGCAAATACATAAAACACACATACAAGTAGTCTTATATATGGAATATAAGACTAATAAAAGTGTTTTGATACAAAAATAACTTACCAATAAAAAGATGAATCTTCAAAGTCCACTATTTTGAGTGAAAAATGCTAACTTTGGAAGTTAGAGTGGAAAAATGCAACATTCGAAAGTTAAGGGACTAATATTGTAACTTTGAAAGTTAGAGGACTAAAATGGATATTTTAGAAACTATTAGTCCAAAAATGCAAGGATGGAAAGTTTGGTGTCAAAAGTATAAGTAATAATTTTTCCAAGGTTGATTTGGTAAATACTAGTAGATATACTTGGGTATTTTTGTATAAAAGTATATTTTTGAAAGTTATAAAAATATGGATTGTATTAACATAAGGATTTTTATAAAATGGAGATTTTATAAAAATATTAAACAAATTTGAGAAACTTATACAAAAATGAATACTTTTATATAAATGGGAATATAAAAGTATTGGAAACATTTTTGTAGTTAAGTTAACAAGTTGGATTAAAAATACATAAGTATTTTAAACCTTCCAAGTAACTTGTGTTAGGAGGAAGAAATACGAATAATATTTCTATAAAACACATGTTGGGAAAAACTTGGAAAAATTAACTATTCAAGCTAAGATATCGAACTAAGACGCGTTAACGAACCGTACACGGACAAAACATGAGAAAAATGCCATTGCGGCAAGATAAGAAAATATATATTTTTAAGAAGTAAAATATATATACATCATGGGTGAAAACTAATAAACACTTTCCTAAGTGTTGAAGGAATTATTCGTGGGAGGAAAAACATGACATAAACAAATAAGACGTTAAACAAACGTATATACTTAACAAGAGAAATTACACATTTATATATGTACACTCGTCTCGGCAAAATTCTAGTATATCTACTTAATGGGAAAGTAGATATGTGGGAAGGAAAGCCGCGACGAGTAGACAAAGATATATATGTGTATGCCGCGCCGACAAGACCCTAGTATATTTATTTGAATGGGAAAATAAATATACGGTATGGTGAGTTGAATCGGGTGTTAAGAAATATATATTATGTCGAGCGATGCGATCTTAAGTATAATTATTTAAATGGGAAAATAATTATATGTTAAGTGAAGTCGAGTCGATAATAATAAGGTACAAGTTAAGGAAATATTAACAAGAGTAATATATAACTTGTAACACAAAGGGTAATCTAACGCCAACGAAACCTAGGATACGCGCTTAATTAAACGGGATTTGGAATAACTTGTGGTCGGGAGTTGGGTGTACAACTTGCCAAGGCACATGCACTATAGGGATAGTGACTTATACGTCTAGGACGTTTGTAGGTGCGAGACCCTCTTTGCTATCTGCTTAGTGAGCCAGACAGTGTTTCAGGTGAGTTTCACGGCCCATTTTAAACTATTTGTACGTTTTCGGGGGAAAGATATGTTAGGGAAAATGTTTGACGGATTTATTACTTGAGGTGTGACCGCCACTCGGGGTTGAGTCCTCGCCTCTATAATCATTTGTTCAGGGAAATGAAACCGGTGGAATATTTGAATAGTACTATTGGTGCCTGACAAGGCCCACCCCTAATCGATAGCGTCGATTATGCATTAGTGTATGCCTGGGGTGCATATATTCTGAACTTAAGTCGTGGGATACCGAGTAACGACTTGGAGCGGGGCATATTTATTATACGTCTTGGTTTGATTATAGTCTCAAGTAGGATTATAGGAATTTGCAACTCCTATATATTGTCATAACATGGTATTTCCCAAGTATTCAAGTTTTGGAAACTAAAAACCTGTGAACTCACCAATATATTTATATTGACGAAATTTTAAACATATCTTTCAGGTAATTAAGTGAAGGCGAACCGGGGCAAGCTGGGTCGTGGAATCCTCCGATGCGGCGTTAAACATTTTGCGGGGTTTCACCTTTATTTCCCAAGGCTTTGGGATATATTTGAGAAACCTCTATGTTGTCTTAAAAACAATTTACTTTTATGTAATATTTTGAACGAGATTTGACGCCTTAATAAATGACCCATTTTCTTAAATTACTTGTGTTTAGCAATTAACCTTGACTTTATGCTCTTGAACCGTCGCGCCACGTGTTTCCGCCATTGTCGTGGTGTGACAAACGGCTACCTCACACCAATAGTAAAAACTTAAATTTTAATGTTTTTTTTTAATTTTTTTACTTAAATTGTGATTCAATTATTTTTCAGCATGTTGAAGGATGGGTTGGAAGACTGATGAACTGGAGGAGTAGAAAGCTACAAAAAAATGCTTCGCTAAATATGCGGTGGACAATTCTTCCACCAGAATTTTATAATTCGTTATTAGAATCTGTTCCAAAAAACTTGGCCAACTATTGCAATGGCAAATTCAAACCGTTTCCTTCATTTTTCGACGTTGATTTTGTTTTTTTCCCCATTCAGCTTGAAAATAGGGAATGGTTACTCGTGCGACTAGAGTTGGTGACACAAGAACTTGTTATGTATGCTTGTGAAGACCTTTGTATCGGAGACAAATACAAAACCATTGTTCACCCAAAGCTGACGAAGATACAAGTTTATTTAGGAGCTTTACTAGTGAACATAAGATTCTGGAAGAAGACAGGTAATCCAGAAAAATGTATAAACTTTCAATCTTAACGAAGACTATATTGTACCACATAACTCCCTGTCTGGTAATGAAGCGGTATATCTTTGTATGCTGATGGATCATTTGGTTACTGATAAACCAATTACTACGAACGGTGATCTAAAACAAACATGTTCGTCTTACAGACGATTCATGGCTGAAAAAATGTATTTCTGGAGGTGCTTACCACGTTCAAATGATTCTTAATAAAATGTGCTTATTTTGGAAGTTTATTTATTTTTTTAAATGTGCTTATTTATTTTTACCTACCATGTTAATTACATTTAATATTTATTTACCATATTAACTATTTAATTAAATTATTTCACACTATAAATACCCACCAAATTAACAAATTCTTCACTACATCACACATTCTTCTTACAAAACATCAATCAAACCAACTAAAATGTCTTCATGGACGGACGAGGAGATCCTTGGGGTTACATTGGCATGGCGAAATGTAACCGGAAACACCCGAGTTTCGGACACTAGTCAAGAAATTCGTGCAACTCCATTTTGGAGTAGAGTATTTTTCGAGTTTCAAACACTTGTCGGCGGTCAGACAAACCGTACGACCGAAGATGTTACGGAAAAGTTTCACAACGTCAAAGCGGAGTGCACTGTATTCGAAGGTTTCTTCAACTCCAACAAAGAGGAGTCGCCAAACGAGTCCGAGGAAGGGCTCATTGAATTGGCGAAAATCGACTACTTGTTGGACTACGACGAAGACTTCGGATATGTTTCCGCGTGGCATTTGTTACGTGATTATATTTATATTTAGGTTTTATTAAAAATAATTTTATGTAATGTTTTTTTTAGTGTAATTTTTATTATTAATAAAGTGTTTTAATTTATTTAGTGTTTTATAAAGTGTTTTAATTTTTACTATGAAATCTTTTGACATTCCCTATTGAATGGTTGACCCACCCGCATATATCCCTCCTATGTAAAGCCAATAGACGGTTGCCTTTTACAAACCGTCAGCAAACCGTCACTGAAAAGAAAACCAAACCCAAAATCACAATGGCACCCAAACCGTGGACGGAAGAAGAAATTGCCATGTGCACCGCTTGGAAGACTGTTAAAGAAAACCCACCACGTCGAGGGTCCATTTGGCCACTCGTGCTCAACGAGTTCAAAATTTTGGTTGGAGGTTCAAGCAGGTCAACCGAGTCTCTCAACCGGAAGTGGGCGGACTTGCAAAACAAGTGCCGTCACTTCGAGGGGTTCTATCAAACCGCTGTCCGTGAACTCCCACAAGAGACTGCGGACCATGAAAAAGTTGAACATGCCAAGATTGAGCACGAGTTTTCGGGCCGACCACCCTTTACTCATTTGTCGGCGTGGCAGATGATTCGTGATGTCCCCGGGGCTTTGGATTAGTTTTTTTTTATTTTTTTACTTTTAATGTTCCTTTTATTTACGTTTTAATAAAATGTTTATGTTAAGTTTATATTGTTTAAAGGGATTGTTTTGTTTAAATTTATAAAACCGTAACCCCAAAAAGTAGAGAACACATGACCTTAAACAAATAATGATTTAAACAAATAATAATAGGGATCCCATAAAAATACAACAACTAAACTATTATAACAATTACAATATACAAACAATAATAATTCACGAAGTCGTTCAACACGTCGAACACCTAGACATTTCCGTTGCTTGGACCGCCGAGACATTAATTCACAGTGTGCTTTGTACCCACTGTCCAGTCTCATGTCGAACACCGAGACATTTCCGTTGCTTGGACCGCCGAGATATATTTTCCCAGTGTGCTTTATACCCACTGTCCAGTCTCATCTTCGTCATCCTTAATACATAAATATATGTACAGAAAGATGCTTACCAACGGTCCAGACAAGACAAAGAACAAACTCTCCTAAATATCACATCCAACCGTCTTGTACATGTAAAAGACGGATGATCCAGAAGATCATGATAGAGATTTAGGAAGAAGATGAACTTGCCAATAAAATAGACTACCAAATCGTAGATGCAAATTACACGGGTTAACCCACGTGTAGATGCATCAACAATCCAAGTAGTATTATGTAGATGTAACAACAATCCAAAAATTCTAATACTATATTTAGATGAGGAGGTAGGTTTGGGTTGGAAAATTAAAGGGTTTAAAAACGTCATTAGTTGGAACGGTGATCGGGTTTTAGATTTATAATACATGAGAGACATTGGTTATAAATTTCATCAACCGTTAGTGGACATTTATACGAACCGTAGAGCCGCTATAACTCTTACCAAGACGGTTCCCTTGAGCCGTTTCACGGTTCCCGAGGGGGCTTGTTTTTTTTCAAATATTTGATTATTTAAATTTACAACAAATTAACATTCGAAATTATAAAATTCTATAAGAAACAAACATCTTTACAGCAATGTCACTAATCTATCTTTTCTATAGGCTGAAAGCTCGTTTCCCACAACGTTGCAAAACATTTTATCATTACATCCGGTTTCCTAGCTCTTTTTCCTGCGAAGCCTTTTTCGCTTTACTTCTCACTAACTCCGACCGAAACCTATCCATCACTTCAACCTTTCGCTCCAAAACGGGTGAAAGGGGTGTGGATGTTGATGATGATAATTTAGGTAAGCGGGGAGAGGAGCAGAAACTTTCCATTGAATGGGATTAGATAAATCCCAAAGGCTTAGGTTTAAAAAGTGGCATAATTTTAACCGAAAAAATATTCAGGTTTTCTGAAACTCAAAAACACGTCGAATAATCAAAAAGATATATGCCTTGAACCGTGTTGAATATTTTAGAAGATATGTTTCCTTTGAATATTTGAGAAGATTTTGTTTGATTTGGTAAAACATTTTGGCTTTGATTAATTGAAGGAGATGATAGTGGAAAGAAAGATAAATGTGTTTTTTTTTTTTCAAACAAGCCTACATATTTATACCCAAACTAAATTTGAAAAAAAAAAATTTTAAATTTATTAATGGCTGGAGACGGTTCAGCCAAAACGGATTCGACTAAGCCGAGCCGAAGACGGCTTCAATTGAGCCGTTGGTGAAACGTCTCAGGGACCCCACCGGAGACGGCTTTGCGGCCCTGACAGGTCTCAAGGCCCCACGGGAGACGGGTGACAGACATCGGGATCGTAAACGCCACGTGTTGGGTTCCTACTGGTTAGAAACCAAAGGCTCTCGGAAGACGGTTCAGCCGTTTTGGAAACCGTGACCGGTCTCTCCAAAGAGCTGGGAGAGGGTCATTTATGCAAAACGCACGGTCAACGGGCTATTTTGGCCATTTTCCCAAAAAAGTATATTGTTGATAAAGATCCCTCCATGTTTGATGATAACTATCTAATTTGGCTACTAATAACAATACAACAAATAAACGAATAGTTTAAATGACAAGTCACTTGCTAAAAGATTCATTTATGTTCAATCAGAGCAAAATCTACAAGCTAGGCAACAATCACTAGTGATTTTGGCCAAACTCTCACTACTTAAAAAAACGACTCCTTCAATCAGAACCATATTCTTGATTCAGATCACTATATAACATAAAAAACGACAGCCCAAATTAACTCAGATGCATAAGAGCGTTCACAGTAGGTTTCTCATCCCCAAATTTGTAATTTAACTAAAAGTCACAATTTCCTAAATTTATCTACCATTTTTTATAGATCTCTCACATCTCATTCTCCATCTATACCTCTACATTTTTTTTTCTCTTTATAAAGTTGTTTATTTATTTTACATGCGAACGGTTCCTTAAAACAAATTCCAAGTCTATCACAAGAACTTGTTTTGTCTCATAGGGTACAATAGCCAGAGCAGTTAATACTGCAAGAATTGGCCAAGCACCCGAAAAGTACCTTGAATCTTGAAGAACAGTAAGTTAACAGTTGCTGGAAAAAGATCAGAGAATTTCTATATGTTCTGTGAGTTTTCAGTGTGTTGTCTAATCAAAGGTCTCCTTGGTTTATAGTGAAACCCAAGTCGAAACAGTCTTGTGAATTAAAAACGAAAATAAATATCATTAAACGTCTTAAATGCTATTTATTGGTTTTAAATTCTCATCCGTAACTATTTGACCAATCCGTTACAACTCACACAACTGAAATCGATCTGCTACTGCAAACTGGAAGCTGCTGCAAATATGTGCGCGCATGCACAAAGCTGACCCACACTGCCATGTCATCCGCCTAGGCTGACTCGCTACCTGGTCCTCGCAACCTCTGTACGGTACCACGCACATGTAATAAAAAAAAAAATACTATGCCAGCTCTTAGAAATCAGCACTAGAAACAATCTAACGGCAGTCAACGGCCTTATCCAAACACTTAGCATTGATTTTGCTCTAAAATATCTTAGCGATATTAATTTAATGTTCACGTGTATTGGACAATCTCTATATCTATACATCTAATAAAACAAAGTCCATGAGGACACTTGGCACTCCCTCATTTCACCTCAATTCCTCTCTCTTCCCATATTGTGCCACGTGTCCTACTCTTGTAATTTATAAAATTTTCCTTTTTTTAAAATTAAAATTAGATTAAAAATACATAAATATGGTCAAAATTGGTGAGTTAATAGTTTCCTAAAATCATTAACCTACCCAATCAATACCCTAATAAAAACACACGCGTTTCTCTTTCTTCCCTCATTCTCTCTGATTCGCTCTCTCTCATTTGAAGAAGAAGATTGCGATCGTTTCTTCTTCATCAAACCAACGCTTCTATCTCCGATCATTGGTAACGATTCTTTCTTTCTTTTTCATAATATTCCTGTTACATATTGTTCTTTGTTATACTTATTATCAGTCTGTTTGTTTTGTGTGTGTTCGTCGGCTCCGATCATTCATCTTCTTCGTGTCACTCATTCAAGGTAACCATTGTTTCAATTTTTTTAATACGATTCCTGTTATATATTGTTTGTTTGTTATAATGATTTTCATATTTAGGCGATTGTTTGTTTCTTATAATGATTTCCATATTTAATGATTTTCAGGGATAATCGATTGTTGATATTAACCTATTTTTTTGTATTGTTGATTGCTTTTAAATAATTTTGCAGATTTGGGGGTTTAGGTTTCATGTTCTTCGTCTCTCTCCTTCAAGGTAACGATTGTTTCTTGCTTTTTCATACGATTCCTGTTATATATTGTTGTTTCGTTATAATTATTTTCAGATTTTTCCGATTGTTTATAAGATTTTTCTCTTTCATGATTTCATAATAATCCGTTTAATACTGTGGATTTAATGTTAACAAGGATTCACAAGCTGGTGAGGTGTTCAAAGGCATCCGTCTTGCATACGATGTTAGATTTTTCTTTCTTCTTTTTTGAATTTTAAAAATAGAATAGTCATTAAATGTTTTTTATTTTAAAAAAAATTAAAAATCGGGATTACAATGTTAGGCAAGTTATTAAACACTTTGACCGAAACATTAATGAATGATTTTCGATTTTTAAAAAATTATTTTTTTTATAAAAACATTAATGACTATTTTTTGAATTTTAAAAATAGAATAGTCATTAAATGTTTTTTATTTTAAAAAAATTAAAAATCTGGATTATAGTGTTTAGAAAAGTTATTAAACACTTTGACCGAAACATTAATGAATGATTTTCGATTTTAAAAAATATTTATTTTTATAAAAACATTAATGACTCTTTTTTGACTTTTAAAAATAGAATAGTCATTAAATGTTTTTTATTTTAAAAAAAGTAAAAATTTGGATTATAGTGTTTAGGAAAGTTATTAAACACGTTGACCGAAACATTAATGAATGATTTTCGATTTTTAAAAAATAAATTCTTTTATAAAAACATGACTCTTTTTTTAATTTTAAAAATAGAATAGTCATTAAATGTTTTTTATTTTAAAAAAAATTAAAAATCTGGATTATAGTGTTTAGGAAAGTTATTAAACACTTTGACCGAAACGTTAATGAATAATTTTCGATTATTAAAAATAAAAAATTTTATAAAAACATTAATGACTCTTTTTTGAATTTTAAAAATAGAATAGTCATTAAATGTTTTTTATTTTAAGAAAATTAAAAATATGGATTACAGTGTTTAGGAAAGTTATTAAACACGTTGACCCAAACATTAATGAATGATTTCGATTTTTAAAAAATAAATTTTTTTATAAAAACATTAATAACTCTTTTTTGAATTTTAAAAATAGAATAGTTATTAAATGTTTTTTATTTTAAAAAAACAAAAAATGTGGATTATATTGTTTAGGAAAGTTATTAAACACGTTGACCGAAACATTAATGAATGATTTTAGATTTTTAAAAAATAAATTCTTTTATAAAAACATGACTCTTTTTTGAATTTTAAAAATAGAATAGTCATTAAATGTTTTTTATTTAAAAAAAATTAAAAATCTGGATTATAGTGTTTAGGAAAGTTATTAAACACTTTGACCGAAACATTAATGAATAATTTTCGTTGATGTAAAATAAAAAAAATTATAATAACATTAATGACTCTTTTTTGAATTTTAAAAATAGAATAGTCATTACATTTTTTTTTATTTTAAGAAAATTAAAAATCTAGATTACAGTGTTTAGGAAAGTTATTAAACACGTTGACCCAAACATTAATGAATGATTTCGATTTTTAAAAAATAAAAAACATTTATAAAAACATTAATGACTTTTTTTTTGAATTTTAAAAATAGAATAGTTATTAAATGTTTTTATTTTAAAAAAATTAAAAATTATGGATTATAGTGTTTAGGAAAGTTATTAAACACCCGGCTGTGGAGTAGTCCGGGAAGCAAAATGTGGAAGAAGATTTACACAATGTGGGGTTAGCAACGATTTCGCAAATATGGAGCGTATAATTAGCATTTATCGTGAGTTACACAATATTGGAAACATCTAATGTTAATAATTATGATTACCATTTAATTAATAACCTTTAAACATAAAATTATTAATCATATATAAATACATTTATAAATTTATTTTTAAACATTCAAAATCAAAATTTAAAAAAAAATCCAGTTTTTAAAATTAATGACATTTAAACACAAAATAAATGCTGAATTATTTGATTTGTCACATTACTATTTTTAGCGTATAAATAGCATCTATAAGGTAATAGTCGGTTAAAATTATTGAGTAATGCTCCTTTTACTTATACATGGGTCACTTTAGATAATGTTCCTTCCTATAAACGGGTCAAATAAGGTAATAGTCGGTTAAAATGTTGTTTTAGTGGTGTAGGTTCATGTTTGTTTACTTATAAATCGGTCGATTTGGGTAATGTTCAACTTTTCCAATGGGTCAAATAGGGTAAAAGTCGCCAACAGTGTGTTTATGGTGTTTTGATTAGATTGATGTTCCTTTTAGTTATACATAGGCCATAGGTGAATTGGGGCAATCTTCCCTTTTCATAACGGGTCGATTTGGGTAATGTTTGCCTTTTCAAATGTGTCAAATAGAATAAAATATGCTCGAAGCTTTTTTAGCGGGTCGATATGGGTAATGCTCATCTTCTCAGACGTGTCAAATTAAATTGTGAAATTTAGGTGGTAGTTAGTTTCTTATTTTCATTTTTATTACTTTCTTATTGTTGAATATGCCATAAGTCTATTTTTAACACATACCATTTAAGTCGCCTTATTCAGGTTGGATTGTATTTAAGAAACTCTGTATTCTCACATGGCCAGCTTTATGTCGCATTGTCAAGAGTTAAAAGCAGGGCAGGCGTGAAGTTACTTATACTTGATGCTGGTGGGAAAGTGATGACTAAAACAAAAAATGTGGTTTATAAGGAAATTTTCAGCGATATTTGAATAAATGTGTATTCGTTACTTTTAAATTTTAATAAAATGTTTCTACTTTATTTTTCTTATGCGTTATACTACTCCAAATAATCGTACGTTGTTGAACTGCGTGTCAACACGGGCAAATATCTAGTATTGTAATATTATCTATTGAATTAATGATAAATTCAGTACGTTACCATCTGACATGCCGACCTAGGATCTAAATCGTTTCCGCTGAACCACCAGAAAATAAAAACCCTGGCCACCGCCATCGAATTCAATCCCTAAACAGGGGGTATGCCGCCACTGCCGCCGCCCTGTCCCACCTCCGTTTTATGCTTCGTGGTTTTTTCTTTGGCCAGGATCGAATATATTTTTTTTCATTATTGGGAAGTGTTATCGTCATCATCCAAAAACTCATGCAAATTATGTGTTCATGATGTCATCATCCCATCACCACAACCAATTGACCAATTCTTTTCTTTTGGGTTTACCGGTAGTATTTAACGGTTCCGCAGTTGTCATTGACGATCGCTAATAGTCGTTACCTGCCGTGTCTAGGCTCACCCACTGCTTTGTTTTGTTCCAATCTCAAATTATGGTTCGATTAGAATTTCTTTTTCCTTTTTGATATACGAATCTCATCTCTTTTGATCTACGGATCATCGCGTGACCACCCCCACCGACATTACTCTTTCCTTTTTTTTACTGTGTATTTGATCCTAACCCTTAAAAACAATACAACAAATATACGAATTATACAGTTTAAATGACAATCACTTGCTAAAAGATTTATATATGTTCAATTACAACAAAATTTACAAGTTAGGCAACAATTACTAGTGATGTTGGCTAGAAACTCATTACTCCTAAACATAGATTAAAAAAAAAGTCACTCCTTCGAGCAGAACCATATTCTTGAGATAAATGAGTTAGGAACATGGATAGTCATTAATAAGTTATAAAGAAGTTAGAAACATGGATAGTCACTAATAACTTATAAAGGAGTTAAAAACATGAATATTCATTAATAACTTTATTATTTCATCATCATCATCATCATCATCATCATCATACTTAGTTAATCCCACCAATAGCAAAGCTAAGGTAGGGTCCGAGAAGGGTAAGATGTAGACAACCTTACTACCTTACTACCTTCATTAAGGGGTGTTTGGTTTGATTATTCAAAATAGATTATGTGTTTTGAAAAAGCAGGGTGGAGCTGCTTATAGATTATTGCGTTTTGATAGCCTAAAAAACTGATTATCTGCGTTTTCAAAACGCAATCCAAACACTAAAAACTGATTATCTGCGTTTTTAAAACAAAATAATCTAAAAATCAGATTCAAAACGCAATCCCAAACACCCTCTAAGTTATTGTACTATATGCATTATATGTTGTAATTACTTAAATTTGATTGGAATCCTTCCCACATGCTTTATAATATAGTATAGATATTTAGAGATTTATAAATTATATCTTACAAGTAATATCGTGTGCAACGAAGCATTCTGAGATTTTTTATTTGAAATTGTACATTCTTCCTTAGTTAAAATTCTTTAGTTATTTGATTTTCTACACATTAAAAAATTATACAAAATCGTATAATAAACGGGTCTATAACCTTACAAATAATATGAATAATTATATGAGATGCACAAAACGTGTTCTTTTAGAACCCGAAACTGTGTAGGAACCGGTTATGGGTCTGGTCAACAGAGTCAATACCCAGGTACAGTGGGAACTTGTCTGGGTACGGTCGGGTGTTTTTTTGGGTCTGGGCCGAGTTTTTACTGGTTTCCTGTTTTTTTTTTTTTTGGCTTGGCAAAGGTGGAACCGATTCCGGGTTGCTTCCTTTTTCTTATCCGAGTATGATACTGGTATGTACTTGCGGTTCGATATGGTATAAACCGGTTCCAGATAGTTATTTCGGGTCGATTTCATAACTAAATTCTTTGTGCATGTCTAGGGCTGCAAACGAACTAAACTTTTAGCGAACAGTTCATGAACCGTTCGGCAGGAAGTTCGTTTGTGTTCGTTCGTTTAATAAATGAACGAACACAAACAAAAAATTTTGTTCGTTTAGTTAAACGAACGAACATGAACAGAGGCCGCGTTCGTTCGTTTATGTTCGTGAACGTTTGGTAACGTGTTTGTTTATGTTCGATAGTTTAATAGGCTTTATAATTTTTATTTTCTTTTATTTACCCAAATAAATAATATATGTGACGTAAATATGTTTGGATAATTTAGTTATATTTTGGGTGGATCTAGCTGATGTCTTAAGAGTTATATCTTATTCCAAAGTTAATATATGTTCGTTTGTGTTTGTTTCTGTTCATGAACATTTCTTTGTGTTCGTTTGTGTTCATAAACACCTGTTTGTGTTCATTAATGTTCGTGTGCGTTCATGAACAAACGAACACGAACACAAGTGTTTTCTTAACGAACGAACACAAACAAAAAATCTCGTTCGGCAAGTGTTCATGAACTGTTCGTGAACACATGATTTCCTTAACAAACGAACACGAACAGTGTCTTGTTCGTATTCGTTCGGTTCATTTGCAGCCCTATGCATGTCTATTTCAATAAAGATAGCCCAATAATGGATCCAAATTAGCTTAGTCTATAAGGCTGGACGGTGTGGGCTTCGTCCTAGGCCCATTGTCATATATCTAAGGCTCCCACTATTTGCACAAGCCAAATTTTTATCCACACAACCCTCTACGGGCCGTAGAGGGCTCTACGGCCCGTATACCACATTTTTTCTTGTTCTATGGGCCGTATAGGCCTCTACGGCCCGTAGGTAATCATCACAATGATTGAATGATTGTCAATCATTGGTAATGATTACCTACGGGCCGTAGAAGTCCCTACGGCCCATAGAAGAATCAAAACTTATTTTAGCAGAATGGAGGGCAAGGATGAGAAGGATAAGTTTGATTTGTGTGACCTACGGCCCGTATAGACCTCTACGGGCCGTAGAAGGCTAAAAAAACATAACAGTAACTCTACGAGGTTCGATCTTGCGGACATTATCACACAAACACACAAGTCGTCTCGATATAAACCATAAACCAATATAAACACAAAGTCGTCTCGATATAAACGATAAACCAAAACATAAACACAAACGTCGTCTACCATAAACCAATATAAACACAAAGTTAACTAATCGTTTATATACGCAACAAAATAAAACTAAAAGTTAACAGAGGCGTTCAAAATAAAGATTGTTTAAATACATAAGATGATCAGAAATAAAACATCGTAGAGTCAGTCGGCGGCGCGGTCCCGGGCTCCTGCGAAGACGTGTCGGGCTGCTGGGAGGACGTCACGGGCTCGTGCGTGCTGGTCCCTAAAGTCGGTGGGACACGAGCCTGCATGCCTAGGTGGCGATACATATCCTGCTGGCCAGCAATCAACCAGCGCATCGCGTCGTCCTGCCGATCACGCCACTGACGCGTATCGGCGTCCTGCTGCTGACGCCAGGTGTCCTGCTGCTGACGCCAGGTGTCCTGCTGCTGACACCAGGTGTCCTGCTGCTGACGCCAGGTGTCCATCTGCTGACGCCATGCACGCATCTCGACAGCCTCCTCGGCAGCCGCACGAACGTCCGCCCTAACATCAGGAGGCAACCTGAGGGAGTGATAAACGCGCGCCGGTATCTGCAAGTCCTCAGGCTGCTGCTGAGGCATCTCGACGTCCCTAAGACCGCCCCCCTCCTGCTCATGCACAAACTGCAACCCGACCTCCACAGCATCACCTGCAATGGATAACAATAAATAATTAATAAATAATAATAATATTCCAGGATTTTATAAAAAAATTGGGCAGAGTTTCCCCTGTTTTTAGGCAATCCAGACAACACAAGTTGTCTACAAGTTTCCCAAATAATAATAGTAATAATAATAATAATAATAATAATAATAATAATAATAATAATAATAATAATAATAATAATACCTCTAAGGCCCCGATGTACTAACGGCTCATGCACAAACTCCACGCCACCGGTGCCAATCAGATAGTGGAACTCATCATGATCCGGCGTCTTCGCCTTCTTCGCCGCACAAAGCATACCCTTCATCGTTTGTAGACCTAATGGGCTGAAAGAAACTCAAAAACATTAACATTAACATTAATAATAATAATAATAATAATAATAATAACAACATTAATAACCGAAATACCTGGGCGGTAGTGACGGAAACCGATTACGGTTAACATAACCGTAATACTTCACGCCATCGCAGCGCTCAGCAATCCTGCTGATGAGCCCCCCGCATGGGAGGCCTCCCTTCAACGGCTTATGGGGGAAGGCGGCAAAAAACTCGGCCATGACCCGATGCAAGGCAATCGGCTTGCCGGTGAGTATGCAATGCAGGTACATCAGGTCCGTCTTCGTCACCCGCTCGTTACTATTCCCCCGTGCCGTTAGGGAATAAGTAATGCAACGGTGAATGTAACGAACTACGGGGTGACGAATGTTGGATGCCCTGTCACACCTATCCCTGCACAGCATAATAATAGTAAATAATAATCAGAACAAAGATATTGAAAAAAAATAATAATGATGATGATAATAATAATAATAATAATACTTCTCTGCCGGGTTGCCGAACACGGGACCGCCAATGGTGGGCCACCACGCATAGAGGTCGTCATCAGCGACAGTAGTCACCGCCCTAGTGTAGACATCCTGAACATTAACATTAACATTAACATTTCGAATAAGAACAAAAACAAAAATAATAATAATAAAAATAAAAATAATATTAATACCTCTACAAGGTCGTCGCGAGTGTACCACCGGAGGTGCGTAGCCCAGTCATCTAGAGAATAACCATACTCAACGCCGAGTATGGAAAACTCAATATCACTCGGTGGGCGGCCTGAAGATCCGGCGCCCGACGATCCGGCGTCCGACGATCCGGCACCGGGCGGGCGAAACCGAAAGGTGGATAGAAACTCTATCACCAACGGCCTATGGGACGGGGCGCAGAAGTCGTCGAAAAACCTGTCCAGTGGGCTCCCTTCCGGGATCCACTGTCGGGCAATCGCCTCAGCACCCCTACACTCCCGAAGCGCGGCCCAAGAAATCCCACGCGCCGGCACAGTCTTCTTCTTCCTCAACCTATGAAATCTGGCACCCGCGTAATCGACTCGCAGAAAAATGCAATGCTCATAGCCTGACATGTCACCCCCTGCCATGTCAGCCCCCGCCTGCACCGCGGCCTCATCCTCCTCCTGCTGCTGCTCCTCCTCCTCCTCGCCCATGTACTGCTCGTCTACAAAATGTGCCATAACTGCAAAATCAAAGAATATATAGTTAGTTATGGCGTTTCTATAATTAAGGCGTTTCAAAAGAATCGCCAAAACTATATAGTTTTTTGGCGATTCAAAAGAATCGCCAAAACTATATAGTTTTTGGCGATTCAAAAGAATCGCCAAAACTAATATAGTTTTTGGCGATTCAAAAGAATCGCCAAAACTAATATAGTTTTGGCGATTCAAAAGAAACGCCAAAACTAATATAGTTTTGGCGTTTCAAAAGAATCGCCAAAACTATATAGTTTTTGGCGATTCAAAAGAATCGCCAAAACTAATATAGTTTTGGCGATTCAAAAGAATCGCCAAAACTATATAGTTTTGGGCGATTCAAAAGAATCGCCAAAACTATATAGTTTTTGGCGATTCAAAAGAATCGCCAAAACTAATATAGTTTTGGCGTTTCAAAAGAATCGCCAAAACTATATAGTTTTTGGCGATTCAAAAGAATCGCCAAAACTAATATAGTTTTGGCGATTCAAAAGAAACGCCAAAACTAATATAGTTTTGGCGTTTCAAAAGAATCGCCAAAACTATATAGTTTTTGGCGATTCAAAAGAATCGCCAAAACTAATATAGTTTTGGCGATTCAAAAGAAACGCCAAAAACTAATATAGTTTTGGCGTTTCAAAAGAATCGCCAAAACAATATAGTTTTGGCGATTCAAAAGAAACGCCAAAACTAGATAGTTTTTGGCGATTCAAAAGAATCGCCAAAACTAATAACATTATACTCGCTAAACCCAATCAACAACAATCAACAACAAAAACCAATCAACAAACCACCACGACGACCCCTAAACCCCTAAATCTGAAAAAAACTGAAAAAAAATGAAAAAAAAAACTAAAATCTAACAATTATCTACAACCATCAACAATAATGTATAACAATTAACTAATTAAAACATAAAAACTAATTATAATTAACTGAAAAAAAAAAAAATAACCTGTTTCGAAAATGGGGGATGGATCCGGGTTGAAAGTAGGGTCTTGATGGTCTTGATGGATGGATTCGGGTTGAAAGTGGTGGGCCGGTCGTGGTGGTGGTGGTTTAGGGTGGTGGTGGTGGTTTAGGGTGGTGGTGGCGATAGAAGAAGAAAGGGGGCAGAGGGGGTTAGGGTTGGGTTTATTTTTGTTGTGGGAGACAATGAACAGATCGTTCTGTTCAAATGGGTTTTAATAACTTACCTACGGCCCGTAGGGGTCTCTACGAGCCGTAGGTAAACAAAATTAACCTGTTTACCTACGGCTCGTAGTGGTCTCTACGACCCGTAGGTGAACAAAATTAAAAAAAAACGTTTGGGACGTGAATCGATCTGACGGCTATCAAGTATCACACACACACATACACATACACACTTATACACACAATGGGGACCATCTGGGCTACCAGTTCGCTGGTTAATTACCAGAAAAATTATATATAACATATACCTGAAAACCCATTTTTTTTAAAAAAAAAATCCTTGTCTACGGCCCGTAGGGACCTATACGGGTCGTAGACTCCAAATTTTTTTAAAAAACTACTGATTAAGTTTTTATAAACTTTAAAAAAATTTTAGAAATCAAAACTTTATGCCTACGGCTCGTAGAAGCCTCTACGGCTCGTAGGCTCAATGGCCTCTACGAGCCATAGATGGTGTCTACGAGCATAGCATCTTCCAGAAGCCTACGGCTCGTAGTGGTCTCTACGACCCGTAGGTGAAAAAAATTAACAAAAACGTTTGGGACGTGAATCGATCTTATGGCTATCAAGTATCACACACACACATACACATACACACTTATACACACAATGGGGACCATCTGGGCTACCAGTTCGCTATTTAATTACCCAGAAAAATTATATATAACATATACCTGAAAACCCATTTTTTTTTAAAAAAAATCCTTGTCTACGGCCCGTAGGGACCTATACGGGTCGTAGACTCCAAATTTTTTTAAAAAACTACTGATTAAGTTTTTATAAACTTTAAAAAATTTTTAGAAATCAAAACTTTATGCCTACGGCTCGTAGAAGCCTCTACGGCTCGTAGGCTCAATGGCCTCTACGAGCCATAGATGGTGTCTACGAGCATTTTCCAGAAGCCTACGGCTCGTAGAGGGCCCTACGAACCGTAGATAAAAATTACCTACGGCCCATAGGGCCCTCTACGGCCCAATTCAAGTTTTGTTTTTTTTTAATTTTGTTAGTTTTAATTAGGTGGTATAGGTTTTTTTTATAAAATAACGTTTTCATTTCATATTGTATATGTAAAATAATAATAAAAAATAAAAAAATGTATTTAATAAATCATTATACATTATAAAAACAAATTTACACCGAACTATTAGAAGAATCAGGACAGCCTGTTAGGTCAAACCACTCTGGATCTGTTTGAGATAGCCTACGCCCCTCATCAAGACGATCCCTGTATAGTGCTAACCATGGGTTGTGATTTACATCTACCCAACGCCTCCATGCTCCGCTCGGATAAGGCATCGGAGCGTCGTCTGCTAGCTTAAGCATTATGAAGTGGTTGCCGTTCACGAAGGCCATCGAAATGACCCGATGTTGTATCACGCTTTCAGGATGAATGTGAATAGGGAAGAATGTGCACGCTCCAAGAGGACTGAAGAATTGAAGGACCACACCAAATGCCTGAGCAATCACTAATCCAGTCAAAGGCATCTCCATCCATTTTGAGTGTGGTGCATTCCCGAGTCCACTCCAATCTATGGACGAGTATATGCGGGCGAACGCGTTATCGTCGAATCCGTTCAAAATCTCGTACCAGTCCTCATGGTATTGACCCATCAACTCTACTTTAAGAACGTGGCGGATCAAATCCCAGTCTTCCTCCTCCCTATCCAAAGCCACAACTACAGATCGGAACCCACAGTTACCGTCTGGCTGAACATCTTGAATATGCGTGACAAACCGTCGATACAGGGGATCAATCTGATGCTTAAATGCTCTAAGCACAAATTTATACCTGTCACAGCCAAACATTGGGAAATCATGATTAGGGATGTGTACTGTATATATATGTATGTATGTATGTATAAATAGTTATTTATGTACCTGTCCCCTCTTAAGAGTGGATACTTTTTGCTACACACTCTCATTGTATCTCTACCTGGGTCTGATGGCCTACGTCTTCTAACAGGCTCGTCTTCCTACAATGGATAACAATAAAATTATAATAACAATAACAATAATAAATAATAATAAATAATAATAATAATAATAATAATAATAATAATAATAATAATAATAATAATAATAATAATAATAATACTAACGTCTTCTTGCGCATCCTCCTGCTGATTTTTTTTCTTTGATTTTGTAGTTGGGCGCCCACGAGTATTCTTTTGTACCTCAGGAGGTTGAGTGTCAGTCATACTTGGATTTACCACCGACTTTATTTTTGACAACATATTTCTCTGAACGCGTGGTGATTGAGACAGCAGTGTCTCTTTGACTATTTCCCACTCACTCGCAAGGTCAGGTTCGCTCCATACTACTTCCGGTTCGTAATTCAGTCGTGTCCAGAAGACGTCTATTTCGGACAGCTGAATTTTTATTCCTGTATTCAATAAAATAATAATAATAATAATAATAATAATAATAATAATAATAAAGTAATGGTATTACCTTTATTTATATACGAATCTAATCGACATGCACACGGTAACCCAGAACTCGCGAAAAGCTGGTGACCACAACTCTTTTTTCGTTTCCTCAACTTCTCTATATTTTTTATCTCATTTATCATCTTCTCGATCGCTGCATGGGAAACGTTACCAAGTAGGTCCTCAAAAATCGGTAAGTCATGGTGCACCTTTTTCACAGACAAACTCTCTTCAAACGAGTGGTTTATTGCCGTCTGTTGTGACGTTACCACATCATCTGCAATCATCACAAGTTTGTGTAGCGAGTTGTTAGGCCCCTTAATGTGCATCTTAAACCGTGAATGCTGGCTCTCAGCTCTGTTGGTCGTATACTGACCAAAGTTGTAGTTTGTGTCTGTCCATGCAGAAACAAACCTTTCTTTGTAGTCACGGAGCCAGACCCGGTCTATATATTTAAAAACATCTGTAAAGATAGAACAAAGATATTTGTTAATGTGTGTATGCGTTTTAAACTAAATTAATAAAATATGTACCAGTTCGTTTGTCTTGACATAGTCGTCTGTAGAATCGGTCTAACCAGTGCTGATAAAATGCCGGAGATGAAGATCTACATAATCGCTTAAAAGATTTCACGAATATTTTCCAATCTTCATCTCCAAAGGCTTGTCTGCAGTGCTTCAGTATATTTCGTTGAATGTGCCACCTGAATGCATAACAACAACAACAACAACAACAATAATAATAATAATAATAATAATAATAATAATAATAATAATAATAAAAATAAAAATAATAATAATAATAATAATAATAATAATAATAATAACAACATGTATACCTGCATAACAACTTCGAAGCTGCTGGAAATACAATGTCGCATGCATTCATCAAGGCTTTCTCACAATCAGTAACTATAGCACGGGGCTCCGTACTATCTTCTAGCAACTCTTTAAGCCTTTGTATCACCCACAAGTAGTTATCTTTTTTTTCACGGGAGATGAATGCATGGGCGACAATAAATGACTTGGATGTTGATGTCATCCCCACAACTTGAATAAACGGAAGTTTATGCTCGTTCGTTTTGTAGGTCGCATCAATCATCAGCACATGCGGGAACGCACGCCATAACCTGTGCGAGGTGGGATGGACAAACAAAATATCCTCGATCGCATTTGTCGAGGCATTCCTCCGGGTGAAGTAAACAAATTTTTTTTCCACCAATGTGGCTTCGAGTACCTGCATAGCAATAATAATAATAATTAAAATAATAATAATAATAATAATAATAAAAATAATAATAATAATAATAATAATAATAATAATAATAATAATAATAATAATACCTGCATTTGAGTCCTGCCCCCATATAACAAATGCTTAACCTTAGTTATTGTGTTATGTATGTCTCTTAAGATGCAGTGACTATCCGGGTTTTGTTTTCTAACGGCCGAATGTATGTCTACTGGTGTAACATTTTGAAAATAAAGTGTATCCACCAATTTTAACTCGGCCGGACCCAGCCTCCTAGCATACGCGTGACCCTCGATGTGTTGGAAAGGTTTGTGATTATGTGTTTGGTTTTGGACCTCCAAAATATAACCATCGTGGCCGGAGTGGTATCTCCCTATTAGTTGAAACGGGCAATTACATTTTTTACTGCCCGTCTTTCGAACCGTGGCTACACTATGATGTACGCCACTACGGTCACATCGTATCCATGCCGATGTTACCCTCCTATTCGGCCCCCTGCCATCAGAAACAGTACGTCCGAATACGGTAATGTAACCATTTTCTTTTGCTCTCTGATAAACCCACTCTGCGAGGTCTTTAAGAGACCTGAATACCTGCAAAATTTATATACGACTTCAAATAGCAACTAATATATACGAGTTCAAATCTCACAAACCCTACGAGTTCAAAATCTCACAAACCCTACGAGTTCAAATAACAACTAATATATACGAGTTCAAAATCTCACAAACCCTACGAGTTCAAAATCTCACAAACCCTACGAGTTCAAATAACAACTAATATATACGAGTTCAAATCTCACAAACCCTAAAACAAATTTAGGTACGGGACTAAATATACGAGTCTAAATATGTACACGGGTCTAAATATCTCACAAACCCTAAATATACGAGTCTAAATATACACGGGTCTAAATTATAAACAAGTGCAAATTCATAAACACACCTGATTCGTTTCGTACGAAACATCCGGGACAGGTTCCTCGCCACCGTTATCACCTCCCTCGTACTGTGGATGACTTGGCGGAGGCAAGTAAAATGACCCCGGTTCTTCTACGTACTCCTCGTTCAAATCGGGCAGCAGGTTCAAATCGGGTAGTGCATTCCCGTCACCATAGCGAACAACGGAGCTAACCTCCTCCTCACCACGTTCCACCACGGCTCCGAAAAGGCTTTCCGAGACGTGAGATAGGCTAAACGAATACTCCCATTCATCCGAACCATTACTGTAGTGACCCGAAGACATCGTGGTAGCTTGGAATCGATCGGATTTTTGTGCACCGCGTTTTTAAATTTTCTTTCGTTAACTGAAGAAAGAAGACAAGGAAGAAGAATATATCTGGACCCTCTACGGCCCGTAGAGGCCTATACGGGCCGTATAGGGTTTAATGCTCCCAACAACCAGGTTTCCTACGGGCCGTATAGCCCTCTACGGCCCGTATAGGTTTAGCTTTTTCAGAGACTTTTCAGACTGACACACTGAATGTCAGACACTTCATTCAATCACCTCGTACCTCGTACTGCCTACGGGCCGTAGAGGTCTCTACGGCCCGTATAGGGTTTAAATGAACCCCACCAAACTCCCCTCTACGGGCCGTATAGGGCTTTACGGGACGTAGAGGGTTGAGCATTTATTACACTGACACCCTCTACGGCCCGTAGAGCCCTATACGGGCCGTAGAGGGCTGTGAAAATTAACTTTTCCTTCTTGTGTAAATAATATCCCCCATATCTAATTGAAAATTTGATTAATAAATTCTCCATCTTTCCTTCCTCGAATTAGGGTTTCTCTGATTACCAGGCAAGTTTATAAAACCTTTGCCTTTTCGTTACTTGATTTTGTTGCATGTATATACATATATATTGTTGAATCATATATCTCAACGTTTTTTGTATTAGATGTCTCCTTCTGCCCGTAAGAACCTTCCTTTAGAGATCACCGAAGCAATACTCCTTCTGTTGCCTGCCAAATCGGTGTGCCGGTTCAAGTCCGTTTCAAAGACATGGAACTCACTTATCTCCACTCCCCAGTTCGTCAAAACCCACCTCCTTCATAACCATTTAACCACAACATCATTGATTGCTCTTTCCGGTACAGGATCACTCTACTCAATCGATATAAGCGAAACCCGCAACAGCAATGATGATGATGATGATGATGATATACCCGCAACCAGAAAAGAAGCGAGTATTGGGTCACCTCCTATTCAGTGGAAAGAGATATTGGGATCCTGCAACGGACTTGTTCTAGCGAAAGACGTAAGCGATACATTGTTCATGATGAATCCAATGACACAAGACCTATGGAATGTTCCTCTTTGCCCTTTTGCACCAACCCCATATGAAGAACAAGATGAAGAGAATTGTAATAAAGAATATGAGGATTATGTTAAGTACGGATTCGGTTATGATTCATCCACTGACGATTACAAAGTAGTCACCATCCCGTCTTCGGACCACTACCGTATGCATCATGATTGCTGTGAGACGTTTGCATGCGTTTATAGCTTGCGTAACAACTCATGGAGGAAATTGCCTTGTTATAGTTACAATGAACACAATCACACTGCCATAGATCAGATCAGCGGTGCTGTCATCAACCAGGCTCTTCACTGGTTAACAAGACAATTCGAGATTGTTGGGTTTAATTTAGCAAATGAAGAATTCATTGAAATGTTTTTTCCTGATAGAATTGGAAGTTACACAACTTTGTTTAGCAGCATGGTTGACGTTGATGGGAAACTTGGTGTGTTTATGGGGAGCGAGACCGGTTTTGAGTGTTGTGTGATGGAGGAGTATGGTGTTGCTGAGTCTTGGACCAGGATGCGTATTCGTGGACTTCATAAAGATAGATTCTGGCCTGTGTGTTTGCTTCATGGAAGAAATCGGGAAATTGTGTTTCAAGAAAGAAAAGAAGGTAGACTTGTTATGTACAATATAGATGAAAGAAGACTCAGAAACGTAAGGATCGTGGGTGACGCGCGTGGTAATGTCGATGTATATGGAGGTACGTTTGTTGAAAGCCTAGAATCACCTAAACGCCTCATGACAGCATCTTAACCTTTAATAAAATCTAATTAGTAACTACCTATATTATATTATTTAAGAAGGAAGATTTAGATCCATATGTAACTAGCCAGAATCGGTGCGTGTAGTACAGCCGGATTGTAGTCCAAGTTTGAGATGGGAGTCATGGGACATGGTACATGTTTCTACTTGGTTTATATTCCTACTGTAATTTACAATATTTACATGGATGTTTATGTGACAAGGCTTGATTACAATTTTGATGCTTATTTTAGAAATAATGTTTATTGTTGATCAATGCATTTTGTAAACACATTATGTGCTCTTAATTTGTTTTCTTACTCTTGGATTGTTTATTCGAACTGGCCGGGTGGATATGGATTGGCTGGTGCTGGGGTTCCAATGATGCTATTCGATTTGGGAGAATCGGACGTTGCTTGATTAGGAATAATTGCTAGATCATTACAATTAGCTGGAATTATATTCCCACTTGTTTAATAATCTTTGGCTATGGCCATTGTTAGTTTTATGCTGATAGTCAACCTATGGAGCTTTTGCAGGAAAGATTTTGCTTTTTTTTTTTTTTTTTTCTAATCATGTTTGTTGTAGTTCTTGGTATGGGATATAATCTGTATAAGGAGTATGATAGAAACTGTCATAATTAAGGGGCTGTTTGGTTGATTAAGTGCTGAATCACTAAGAGGTATGAATGGTTAAGCGCTGAATCATTAAATTGGACCTCTTAATGGTTAGTTTTCTTGTCCCACGTTGGTAGAGGAGCCTAGTTCAGTGCTTAATGATTCAGCAACATCTCAAATCTTAATGATTCAGACTTAACCATTCCATTCAGAAGCTGAAACAAACGCGCTGAATGCTGAATCATTCAGCGCTGAATGGTTAAGAGCCTCGTTAAGAGGCTACCAAACAGCCCCTTAATTATAGGCTTTTTTTTAATACCAAAAAGTCAACATTTTCCAGAAAGTCAACTATGATTAAGGAGGCTCCTATTGGCGATCTATGTCATCTTGGCCCTGTAATTGGTTGATCAAAGTTTGTATAAGTTGATGGAATACATATGATATTATGCATTAGTTGTGTTTATTATGTTTATTTTTTAATGTCAATAATGTAATCGTGTATTAGTGATAGTTGTCCACACTTAGTCTTGCGTTGATCTGCACATAATTAACAGCTCAGAATAGTCTCTAAGACCATTAGGTGTGGAGGAGGCCCAACATCCATGCCTTGCCTCCATCTCACCTGTCACGTCAGCGTGGGGTAGGAGCATCCTTGAGATGATGCTCCTAGGGGTGTGGAGGAGGCCCAACATCATTTAATGCTATTTCTTTTTTTTTTTCTTTTTTTTAATTAAATAATATTATGATATTAATATAAAATGTGAAGATGTATTTAAATTAAAAACAAACACTTAAATTAAAAAAAAAACATACACCTAAATAAAAAAAGTACAATTTTCAATTAAAAACAAACACTTAAATAAAAAAAAAAACATAAACTACGGATTATATTTTTTTGCGATGCTCTCCTTCATCTTCAACAACACGGGACGGTCTTCTTCGGGGTAGTCGTTGATGTTTGCCGTCATTATTCGCCATTCTTCTATTTGCCTATCCTCGTTCTTTTGGCGAATGCTTTCCTCCACCCTCTTTTGCTTCAAACGAAGCTTTTCTTCGACTTCCCGTTCCTTCAATTTCTTCTTCTCCGCTTGACTTTCACTAAAAGTATTTTTGAAGGATGCCAATTCAGCGACCAAACCGTCCAACATTGACCCGCTCCCACTCCCTGACGCGGCTTGTTTTTTTGCAGCCGCCGCTTGTTTTTTTGCTCTGTCCCTCCCTATGGGTCGTGGCTCCTCTTGAACGGGAGTATCCTCGAACTCTGGCTCTGGGTCATCGTTTATATTTATTTGACAATGACCGGTCGACCCGCCTCCCACGCTATAATCGCCCGACTCCGAAGTCTTGCTTCGTTTGGCGTTTGCAACCTCGTTTGGAACCGGTGCCCATTTGCGAGATGTCTTCAACACCGTCCAAGCTCGAACATGAGGAAAAACATGGCCATACTTGTCTTCATATTTTCGCATCGCCTCCTTGAAAATCATTTCCTCGTTAAACCCGCTTGGAGGGTTCACATACAACGGATTATAAAAGGCGATGAACTTCCCGATTGTAGTACTCATTTTCCTCCATTTAGAACTTAAAGCCTCCTGCTTGCGATACTCTCCTTGCTCCATCAATTGGTGAAATGTATCTCGTACTTGGGTGTATAAACTATCGCCCGTTTGATTAGTCCCTACATTTAAATAAAACATATATTAGAGAATAAAAAAAATAATTTTTTTTATTGTATACTACAAAAAAATTAAATTTTTTTTTACCAACTATGGGATCTTTCGAACTAGCCAGATACGCCTTCGCTAACGCTTCTTCTTCCAATTTCGTCCATGGGCTTCGTTCGGTTTGCTTTTTTTTCCCCTTCCCCTTCGCACTCGCACTCGCCTTCGCCTTCCCCTTCGAACGTTGGACTTGTGTTTCGGGGACAACCTCCACCTCATCATCTTCTTCATCTTCGAGTTCAAAATTGGGTTGTCGTTGTGGTGGTAGAGATTGACGGAATGGCGGAGTTTGTAAAAGTTGGGTAAAGGATTGAGGGTTATGATGCATTTGCATATTATGGAATTGGTTAAAGGTAGTAGGGCTTTGGTGCATTTGAGGGTATTGGGTGAAAGGGTTGGGAGTTTGTTGGAAACCCGCAAAAGTAGCCCAAGATGGATCCATTGGCATCGTGAACGGGTTTGGATTCGGGTTGTTTTGGTTATATTGTGGTGGTTGATTCGGGTTTGGGTTGTTTTGGTTGGGATCCATTGAAAAATGTATAAAGTAGTTTTTATATAAATGGTGGTGTTTGGTATAAAAAGTGGTGTTGATTTGTGATGAAAAATGGTAAAATGTGGTGGTTTAAATAGATTTTTAAAAAGAAAAAAGTTTTTTTTTTTTTTTTTTTTTTTTTAAACGGTCAAAACCTTGGTCCCCACACCCCCAACGGTCAAATGCACATTCCCCAAGCAAAAAAGAGCCCCGGCTTCAACGGCTATGGGATGCCGGGCATGCCGTTGCCGCGCCAGGGGGCGGTGTAGCCCGGCCCGGCTTGGCAATGCCGGCCCCATGCCGCAGCCCACACCATATGGTCTAAGGTGGTGTTTGTTTTTCTCCCAGAAGCACTTCTGACCTCTTTTGTCTGCGTCGTGCAGACGCGGGCAGACGTCTGGGGCGGGCAGACTGTTTGTTTTTCGGAAAACATTTCACTCCAAAAGCTCTTCCTGACCTCTTCTTGGTGCAGACTTGGACCAAAGTCTTGTAAGGTCTTCAAAGGTCTTCTCCTTTTCTCTTCTCCTCACCCACCACCACCACCACCCACTACCACCACCACCACCGTCACCCACCCACCACCACCACCTAGCATCGTCCACCACCACCGTTCACCACCACCACCGTCCATCACCACCACGGTCCACCACCCACCACCACCACCCACTATCACCACCCACCACAGTCCACCACCACCACCACCACCACCACGGTCCAACACCACCACCTACCACCGTCCACCCACCACCGTCCACCACCACTACCACCGTCCACCCACCACCGTCCACGGTCCATCACCACCACCACCCACCACGGTCCATCACCACCACCACCCACCACGGTCCACCACCACCACCACCCACCATGGTCCATCACCATCACCACCACCACCCACCACCGTCCACCACCCACCACCACCACCCACCACCACCACCACGGTCCAACACCACCACCACCTACCACCTACCACCGTCCACCCACCACCACTACCACCACCCACCACCGTCCACCACCACTACCACCACCCACCACCCACCACCACCATCACCACCACCCACCACGGTCCATCACCACCACCACCCACCACGGTCCACCACCACCACCACCGTCCACCACCACCACCACCGTCCACCATCACTACCACCGTCCACCACCACTACCACCACCACCCACCACCACCACGGTCCACCACCACCACCACCTACCACCGTCCACCACCACCACCACCACCCACCACCCACCACCGTCGACCACCACCCACCACCACCACCATCTACCACCAGACTGCTGTAAAAACTCAGTTTGTTTAAATTTAAGTTTATTTCAGCAGCCTGCAGACGTTAACAAACAAACAGTCTTCTTCTTGCAGACTGCAGACCTTTGGTCCACCTCTTCTCCTGCAGATATCTGCAGATGTGGTCCGCAGACTGCAGACATTTTCCTGCAGAAAAAACAAACAGCACCTAAAAGACCACCAAAAAGTCCAATACTCAACACCAGAATAGTCCAACACTTGTAGCTTAGTTGGTTGGTTGGCCTAAGTTTTCTTTGGGAGGCTTGGGTTCAATCCCCACTAGCTATATTTGGAGGACATAATGAAAAATGAGGAATGACTCCTGGCCTATGGTCAGGAGTTCGAGTCCTGATCTCGCCCGGGTTTTGCCAGTTCTCCACAACGGGTCTTCGGACGGGTGGGGGATCGGGTTTTCCCCGGTTCGGGAACCACTATCGAGCAGGGCTCCCAGCAAGGGAAGCCAATTTGCCCGAGCCCCCTTGTGGGAGTCTCGCAGTTGTTGTGTTGGCCGTTCTAAAAAAAAAAAAACCACCAAAAAGTATATCCATAAAGTATATTGTTGATAAAGATCCCTCCATGTTTGATGATAACGATCTTACACACTTTAAAATAAATGAAAATGGTGAGAATGATACAAAAAAACACAATAGAGCACGAAATATAACACAATGGGTCACACGATATAACACAATGTCACATAATATAGCACAATGTAGAGCGAAAAGACACAATGAATTTCGAAAAAGAACACAATGAAGAAATTTTTTACCACATATAGTGTATAATGTAGGTTGAATCTGCAGATTTGGTTTGGCGTTGTTATCGTTCTTTTTTCTTAAACATAATGAGAAAAAAATTATTTGTAAGTAAGTTAACAGGAATATATTCCCTTTGCATTCGTTTGCACTTAATTTCTTTGGTAGATTTGAATAGTGACATGGTTACACGTTCACGACGCAACATGCTACTGAAGAAAGATAGTCAGATTAAGAAGTGGTATAATCTTACACTATTTCAATTAAAATCAACAACACTTAGGGGCTATTTGGTAGGCTCTTAATTAGCCTCTTAATCATTCAGGTCTGAATCATTCAGCATTCAGACTGTTTGTTTCAGCATCTGAATGGAATGATTAAGTGCTGAACCATTAAGCTAATAAGAGATGCTGAATGATTCAGCTCTTAATCATTCAGAGCCTCTTAACCATTCAGACCATCTTAATGATTCAGCACTTAATCAACCAAATAGCCCCTTAGTTTTTTTTTATTTCTGTGTAATTCGGATCCAAGGCTTTCTTTAAACCCAATAAAGCCTTTTCGTATCTATTCGTTAACTTTACCCGTTTGACCAGTTGGATGCGGATGCAAACCGTTTAACGAGTTTGTCATCTTGGTTTCTTTAGTATTTATTTATTTGTTTTGAATTTTGGCAAGTAGCATGGCTTGGTAACGTAGCGGGTCAAAAAATTAGTTGTGCTCAACGTGGTTAGTTAGAACATGTAATGCATTTAACGCCCTCGTCGCAACGCGTGGATAATCATACTAGTTAGTGTAATATTAAGAGAGAATAACTTGGGACTATTAGTGTAATAGGGTAGGAGTATACTTTTTTGTTAAAATATGAGTTTATTAGTTTGTTTTATATATTTATTATTTGTTTTCTAAAAACCGAAATCCTGATTTTTTTTTACCGGATTTAAAAATCCGGCTTGCATAATATCCGACCCGGGTAATAGGATCGAGTTTTATGGGCCTTCAAACTAGATAAAATCCAATCCAGATTTTGACCACCATTTGACTTAGATCTTCTTTAGGTTCGATTCGGAACCCTCATATGTCCAAGTCGAATAAAGTCGGATCCATATTAAAAAAAAATCCAATTTGTGCCTCCAAACATGACAGGCCATTGGCCTCGTACTTTCAGGTTTTTGAAAGGATCACATTCAGAACTCAAAAACCACCACCCCCCCTGTTGAAAATAAACGTTAACAAACCAACCAGCCTGTTTAGGATTCGGGCAGAGTAGGTTGCGAGTGAGGCAGGTCAGACAATCGTACTACCTGTAGTTTATCAGTTCGGTTTATAGGTTACAAAATTTGGTATTCCCGATCAATTTTAAACAGGTGCACCGATTAATATTCCTATCTCAAACCATGTTTATTTCTCATGTTACAACTTGATATTCAAGTTTCCAGCATCTTAGTTAAAGAATTGTGCCTGTTCTACCTCATTCTGACTTATGATCTGCAGGTTTGTATGAGTTAGGCTTGTTTCCTAAAAATTTGGATTTGGTGAAATGGTATTTGAAAACTTAAATCTCAAGTGATGATATGTTCATTATGTTGTACAACTCACTGGCGAAGCTTGGTTCGCCAATCGGCAGGGTCGGACTCAAATTTTTTCGGTTGGTAGTGGCAAATCGACGGGGGCCGGACTCAACCCAGACTAAATTTACCTACGAAAATCGCAAATAAATTTCCACTACTGCGCCAAAAAAAACGGGGGGGGGGGGGGGGGGTGGGGGGCACCCCTGGCCCTCACAATGCTTCGCTCCTGGTACAACTTGCTATTAATTACAAAAAATACACTTTTGTAAACCTGAAACCCGACCCAACCCAACCTGAAAACCGAAATCTGAATATTCAAATTACAACTGGGTTCGTTTATCGTATTAAATTTCAAATTGAAATAACCCGATTAACCTGAACCAACAAAATATACCCGAACAACACCCTACCCCTCCTAATTACAACTCCTAATTCTAATTTTGATAACAAAATGACATCAAACTAGTAAGTACTATTTAATATAACAATGTAAAACATATAATTAATAATTACATGCACCAAGTAACATCCATGTAATTTTCCACATGATAACAAAATGAGATCAAACTAGTATCTTTTGAACTTTGCCATCCCAACGATCGGGCGCACCACACGTTTGTGATCCACTAGTTACATAGTTGTCATGAACCTGAAATCTTCTTTCTTAGCATAACATGATATAAGTAGTTACTAAACAGATTTTGTTAAAGGTTAAGATGCTATCATGATGCGTTTAGGTGATTCTAGGCTTTCAACAAACGTACCTCCAAATACATTGACATCACCACTTGGCCAACCCGCGATCCTTACATCTCTGAATCTTCTTTCATCTATATTGTACACAACGACTTTACCTTCGTGTTCTTGAAACACAATTTCCTGACTTCTTCCATCAAGCAAACACTCAGGCCAAAGTATTTTCTCAAGTCCAGGAATGTGCATCGTGGTCCAAGAGTCAGCAACACCATACTCCTCCATCACACACAACTCGGTGCACACCTCACTACTCATAGAAACACCAAGTTTCCCACCAAAATCAACCAAGTCGCAACCCAAAGGTTTACCATTATGAAATGGGATCAGAATCAGGCAATTTCATTGCATTGAATTCTTCAGTTGCTAAATTAAACCCAACGATCCAAAACGATCTTGATATCCAGTGAAGACTCTGGTTGACGGAAGCACCGTTGATTACATCCAGACGGTGTGATCGTGTTTACGGTAATTATACTCAGGCAATTTTCTCCAGGAGTTGTTACGCAAGCTGTAAACGCATTCAAACGTCTCCTTGGAATCATGATGCATACTGTAGTGGTGCCAAGATGGCATGGCGACTATTTTATAATCATCAGTGGATGGATCGTAACCGAATCCGTACTTAACATAAACCTCTTCTTCATTTGGGGGTGGTGCAAAAGGGCAAAGAGGAAGTTTGCAGAGGTCTTGTGTGGTTGGGTTCATCAAGAAGATGGTATCGTTTTCGTCTTTTGCTAGAACAAAATCCGTTGCAGGATCCCAAGATCTGTTTCCACCGAATAGGAGGTGACCCAATACTGAGTTGTTTTCCGGTAGCGGGTATATCATTATCATCGGTGTCGAGGGTTTGGGTTATATGGAGTGAGTAGAGTGATCCTGTAGTGGACAGGGCAATCAGTTTTCTGGTTTGATGGGGTTGAAGGAGGTGGGTTTTGATGAATAGGGGGTCTGAGATTAATGAGTTCCATGTCTTTGAAACCGACTTGAACCGGCCAAGAGATTTAGCCGGCAACAGACGGAGTATTGCTTCGGTTATCTCGGGGGAATGTTTTTGCCAGCAGAAGGAGACATAGCCCTAACTCAAGCAACCAAAATACAAAACCTAGAGATATGATTCAACAATATGTATGTATATATATATCAAAATTATGTAAAGAACATGCAAAAGCGATTATGAGATACGAACTTGCTGGTAATCGGAGAATCCCTAATTCAAGAAAACATCTCACGGATAATTTCTCCACAGCAAGGAATCGAAAGGAACGAAGGAAGGAAAGTGTCTTCTAGAGTTTTTGTACAGGGAGAAAGGAAAATAGTGAGGTTTTAGGTATAAATCTATATCTATATCTGTAAGCGAATCGAAAGTTCATGAATTGTTCGTGAACTGTTTGGCGGGAAGTTCGTTTATATTCGTTTATTTAAATAAATGAACGAACACGAACAAAATTTTTTGTTCGTTTAATTAAAAGAACGAACATTAACACGTTTTGTTCTTACATTTTATGTTCATGAACTTTCGTTTATATTCGTTCATTTATGTTTGTTCATTTATGTTCGTTTATGTTTGTTTAATTAGACTTAACTTTATTTTTATTATTTATTTCCTTTTGTTAAGTATCTTAATTTATATGTTCTAAAAACTTAACCCTAACCTACATTCTTACCATATCACTTATTAGACATTATCCACACTTCACGGCCCAATCCTCCTTTTCTTCCACACCACCACAGCCCTACCTTCTTCTACTTCCGGCCGACCACTTCCACTGCCTCGCCTCCAGCCTCCACATCCCCATCTCCACAGACCATAGCTTCGCCGTATTTCTCATCCCCAACATTTGGTTTTTGGTTGCATTGTGATGTATTAGACTTTGTTGAATTGTGATGAGTCATTATTAACTTGTTTTTGTTTGTGTTAGTTTATGTTCATTTTTATTGATCACTTGTGTTCGTTTATGTTTTAAATCAACGAACATAAACGAACACGAACATCACAAATTTCTTAACGAACAAACACGAACACAAAAATGTGTTTGATTATGTGTTCATGTTCGGTTAAAGTTAAATGAACAAACACGAACACGCCTGTTTTCGTGTTCGTTTGGTTCGTTTACAGGCCTACATAAATCTTTTCTTTCAATTTGGAAGGAACACGAGAGAAAGGGAGGGGATGAAAATAAGGAGAGATTCCTTTCTCTTCCCTCCTTAAATGAAACTCTGGAACAGAGCGTACAATAAAGCAACTTATTTACTTTCTGCCGCTTATCAAATTTTCAATTAGGTGTAACCATCACACGGCACCTGATGACAGGTGACTTGGGGCCTAATGGTCACAAGTTTGAGCCTTGAATGATACTAGGTTTTACCGATTATTCGCTGTCGTGTCTTCGAGCGGGCAGATGGTCGTGTTTTCCCTGGATTGGTGGACATGGAGTACCGGATGCCCCATGGGTATCCTGAATTTCTTATAAAGGGCTTCCATGAGAGCCCATGACGACTTTGTTGACCTTCCAAAAAAAAAAAAAAAAAGATGTAGCCATCACACTATTATATATAAATACAATTAGTAACTTAACGGTGTTTACTAACTGTTGTTAAATACTAAAACCTTTGTTGCCCATTACCCACAAACGGTGTTAAAACATTGCAATTAACCGTTTTACTTTCTTTAAAAGCAATAAATAAACATGAAAAACCGACATAAGCATTCATTGAAATATACATATACAACTTTCATGATTAACTTGATAATCAAACCGACGTCTGACGCAAAGTTGAAAAGAAAAATAACCAAACCGACGTCCCGTTGTTTGCCACATTTTCACATTCTATGTAATCCCCACCACCACCGTAAATTTCCGATCATGTTATCACCGGAATGAGTTTAGACGGTTACGATAAGGGTAGCCACAAAACACCAACGTTTTCGGTACGTCTCAGTGAAATTCGTAAAGGGGTTGTAAGTTTGATATTATGATTATTAACATCTTATATCGTGGTCCTTAATCATATATTGAATATCTTATATCATGGGTCTTGAATTTGATAAAAACAGAGGCAAGCAAGAAACATTTTTTATGTTAAAAATAATTTTAGATAACTGGTAATTTTATTATTTATATCCTCCCGCTTAATTATTTTGTATGATCATTTTATATATAAGTACATGTTGATTTTGTTATAACGAAATTAAAAATACATACAATTACAGATCTAAATGTGATAGTTTAGAATCATATTGGTTAACATAATATTAAATATTAAGATTAGTTTCACATATTATTATTATTTAATTTATTTAGTTGAAAATAAAATAGTTTATAGTTGTTTTAACTTTGTAATTAAAACTCAATAAAATACAACCATCTGAAAAGTGTACGGCTAAATTTTTAGCATAAGCATTTTTACATCTCATATAGGGGCATTAAATATATTCATAATCACACACCAACGAGAATTGTTCAACCAATAAATTGACATTAGTTTTACAAATGAAATCATATATGTTAGGCCTTTAAACGAACCAAACGAACACGAACACAGGCGTGTTCGTGTTTGTTCATTTAACTTTAACCGAACACGAACACGAACACGAACACATAATCGAAACCATTTTTGTGTTCGTGTTCGTTCATTAAGAAATTTATCGTGTTCGTGTTCGTTTATGTTCGTTCATTTAAACCTAAACGAACAGTTCATGAACATAAACGAACACAAATGATCAATATAAACGAAACACAAATGAACATAAACGAACACAAACAAAAACAAGTTAATAATGATTCATGAACATAAATGAACGTTGGGGTTAGGGTGGAGAGCGGCTGTGAAGTGTGGGGCTGTGAAGTGTGAAGAGAGACTAATAAGTGATCTGTTTAGAATGTTAGGGTTAGGGTTAAGTTTTTAGAAACATATGAATTAAGGTTAACTTAACAAAAGGAAATAAATAATAAAATAAGCTAAGTTTAATTAAACGAACAAAAATGAACGAACATAAAACGAACGTTCATGAACATAAATGAACGAACACAGCGTGTGTTCATGTTCGTTCATTTAATTAAACGAACAAAAAATTGTGTTCGTGTTCGTTCATTTATTTAAATAAACAAACATAAACGAACTTCCCGCCGAACAGTTCACGAACAGTTCATGAACGTTTGGTTCGTTTACAGGCCTAATATATATCGCTATTTATAGTTTGCAAAAGATGCTTCTAATATTGGTGTTGGTTGGATGGTGCTACCAATAGCAACCACCACCTTAGACTAAAATGATAATACATATTTTTATATTAAACTTAGGCCAAAACTAAATCAATCCTAATAAGGCCTATGCTGCCGATATTGGCAGGGACGGTTGACGCGGTTCGGATTTGTAGATTTTTAGCAACAAAATATAAGTTCCCTGTCGGTTTCAGTGGCAACTATTGGCAATCCATGTAGGGAAACAATAGTTCGATTAATCAAATAATCGGACCGCGATGTCAACCATGGAATGGAAAGGGGATTGAGAGATGTGCACTACGCATCTATTCTATCAATTTTTGTTCAAAAGAAAACAAAAGAGATAGGCAGACTGACATAGGTGTGTTATAGAACAATTTGAGATGATCAATTTTCCAATAAACCCGTTGAATAGGTTAGGCTCAAAGAAAATAGATAAAAAAAACAAGATGACAATTAATTTGATGCAAACTTTTATTATTAGTTTCTTATAATGTCCGAACAATTATATTTAAATGAAATACAACAAAAAACAATTACAATTACATTTGCATTTAAATGAAATAATTGACTATTACACTTCTGTCTTTTGAACTAAAATTCTTTTGTGTTTGTAGACTTATGACTTAACCCTTTGATTATGAGGGATCAAGTAAACAGAAAATAATGTTTTCCATGAACTTAAGAAATTTTTGCATCTCATATATATTGATATTAAAACATTCAGAATCAACATCCCACCGTAACGTGCGGGCTAACGTTAACTCGTTACATCTAATCACCATTTGACACCTTATTTATTTATCATATTTCATGAGTAAATCACTATTTACACTTACAACACCGATCACATTTCATCGCTAAATATTTTATTATTTAAATAAAAATAAAAAAATATATAAACTGAAAACCAACATTTTCTTAATCAAAAATAAAAAATGAAGACAAATAAATAAAAATTGCATTTTAGTTAAACTAAAAAACGTATAATAAAGCTCAAACTAGATAAAACCTAGACGTTACAAATAAAAAAATCGACGGAAACATGAAATAAACAAACATGACATGCTTTGTACCAAATAAAAAAATGTGCGATAACCCATTAAAACAAAATATTTAAACTAGATAAAACCTAAATGTTACAAATAATATATATTTAAACTAGAATAAAACCTATTGAATTGACTCATATTTTTATTTAAATCCGTCCATTTCCCCGAGAGTTGATCCCGTTTGGCTAGATCCATCGAGTAGTTTTCCAAATGTGTGATTACTTGTTTCCAAAAGTGATCTTTTATTTGTTGATTTTCGACAAATTTGTCCTCGAAAATATGTAAGTAAGCCTTTGCCAAGGCTACCCCTTCATCTTGCGTCTAACTTTGACTTGTTGCAGTAGGATGACAGGTAAACGGTAACAAGTTGCGCCGTAACTCCCTTTTTGAATAGCAAAACCTAGCCTATTGAAAACAAACTCTTGGTCCATCGGGGTCGAGAAAGTATTGTATACAACATGTTGGACTCTGTCAAGGAACCTAATAGCGTCTGGGAACCAAAAAGCCAAAAGTATCGAAGGCAAAAAGGGACTAAAGCCTGTTGTGAACCTTCCCCGGCATTTGATCCAATAGGAGCAGAAGGCTTTAATATTGGCTTGGCATGTAAACGAACCGAAACGAACACGAACAAAGGCATGTTCGTATTTGTTCATTTAACTTTAACCGAACACGAACACATAATCAAACACATTTTTGTTTTTGTGTTCGTTCATCAAGAAATTTTTCATGTTCGTGTTCGTTTATGTTCCTTCGTTTAAAACCTAAACGAACAGTTCATGAATGAACATAAACGAACGTTAATGAACACAATAAATGTAAACGTGGTATTACTAAAAAACTCAATTACTAATTGTTACATTTATTCAAGTAGCTAAAACCCGATTTATGTTTATATTTATATAAATATAACTGCTTATGTTATTAATAAAAAAAATTAAACGAACATAAATGAACGAACACAAACGGACGTTCATGAACATAAATGAACGAACACAACGTTTGTTCGTGTTTGTTCATTTAACTAAACGAACTTCCCGCCGAACAAGTTCACGAACAGTTCATGAACATTCGGTTCGTTTACAGGCCTAATATTGGCAATTGTATTGGAGAATGATGGCACCTTGTTATTGAACACCGTTTATTTCTCGCCTTCCAAATTAAACCAACACGTTGTGGCCACAATGAGATGAATCCCTTGCTTATTTGCCTTAGGGATTTGAATTAGCTGCTTGATATACTGTATCAGTTTAACCAAGATTTGTTTCCGGAATGAGTACAACCAAATCAAGTTCTTTTCTCAGATCATGTACTGAGATAGGACCCAATTCTACTCCTTGCCACATTACTTTGGTTCAAGTTATACACATTTAGGATCTGCAAACATGATATATCCATCTGAATGTTCACTTGACTGTGAAATTGGCCGCTGACTACCCCACATCCACGTTAAATAAGTTTTCTACCAACACCTTTTTGGTTTAAAACAAAAAACAAAAAAAGAACTCGTGATAACAGTTCAACCAGCCTGACAAATGTTTATATTTGTCCTCCTGCCAGCCAAACATCTAAAGCCATTGGCCTCATCCTTTCGGGCTTTTGATATGCACAGCCTCCCCTGATGGGAATATTGTGGATCCCAATCAGAACTCAAAAATCACTTCCCCCAGTCGAGAAAATAAACGAATAGCCTGTTTCTGATTCAGGTAGAGTAGGTTTCAAGCGAGGCAAATCAAATAATCGTGCTACCTGTAGTTTATCTGTTTGGTTATAGGGTTCAAAATATGGTATATCCAATTGATTTTAAACAGGTGCAGCGATCAACACTCTTATCTCAAACGATGTTTATTTCTGATGTTACAAATTGATATTTGAGTTTCCAGCATCTTAGTTAAACAATTTGCTACATACAAAAGCCTTGTTAATGAAAAATATTATTATATTATTGACTCAAGTAATTTAACTGTTTGCTGCACAAGAAATATGTTACACACCAGATAAGGAAATAAGCAATCTACATGCATACTATAGGTTGTGCAGATATAATCCTTCCCTTCTACTATCCCATAACTACAAATATACATTTTACTTACCCAATTTTAAACAACAAAATAGCAAGCGTATGATATTGCGTTAATGAGCTTATGAGCATGGATATATTCATTTGATGTAGACTGTAGAAAGTACATCACCACTTTGTGAACCCCAAACCCAACCCACCCGACCCGACCCAACCCAGCTGGTAACCGAAAAAAAAAAAGAAACCAGATCAACACCCCTACCCCTCCTAATTTTGATTGACAGTCAGCGGTTCCAATTCACTATCATATAAGCATGTTTAGCTTAGTTATATCCATTTTGCTCTTTTCCAATGTAATTGTAAATCTACATGATAACAAAAAGGACATCATACTAGTATTACACTATTATATAACCATATCAAAATACATACATTAATAATTATATGCAACAAGTAACATCCATGTAATCTTTCCACGTGATGACAAAAAGACATCAAACTAGTATATTTTAAACGTTGCCATCCCTACTACATGGCGCGCCACACGCACGCATGCCGGTTTCATGACACAATTCTGATTCACTAGTTACATAGTTGTCATGAACCCAAAGTCTACCTTCTTAGGCATAAGTAGTTACTAAGTAGATTTTATTATGCGTTTAAGTGATTCTAGGCTTTCAGCAAACGTACCTCCAAATACATTGAAATTACCACCCGGGCCACCCACGATCCTTATGTATCTGTGTCTTCGTTCATCTATATTGTACACAACAAGTCTACCATCTTTTTCTTGAAACACAATTTCCCGATTACTTCCTTGAAGCATACACACAGGCCAAACTCTATCTTTCTCAAGTCCATGAATAGGCAACTTGGTCCAAGACTCAGCAACGCCATACTCCTCCATCACACAACACTCAAAGGTGTCATCACTCCCATAAACACACCAAGTTTCCCACCAACATCAACCATGCTGGCAAACAAAGTTGTTCCGAATCTTCTAGTTCTACTAGGAAACTTCATTGCATTGAATTCTTCATTTGCTAAATTAAACCCAGTGATGTCGGAATATCTTCCTGACCAGTGAAGAGTCTGGTTGATTACAGCACCACTAATTGCATCCAAGACGGTGTGATCGTGTTCATAGTAATTACAATCAGGCAATTTCCTCCATGAGTTGTTACGCAAGCTATAAACGCAGTCAAACGTCTCCTTGGAATCATGCATGCTGTTGGGGTCCCAAAACGAGATGGAGACTATTTTATAATCATCAGTGGATGAATCGTAACCGAATCCTACTTAACATAAAAGTATTCATGTTCTTCATATGGTGGTGCAAAAGGGCAAAGAGGAACTTTCCAGAGGTCTTGTGTCATTGGATTCATCACGAAGATGGTATCGTTTTCGTCTGTTGCTAGAAGGAGGCCGTTGCAGGATCCCGATATCTCTTTCCACTGAATAGGAGGTGACCCAATACTGAGTTCTTTTGCGGTTGCGAGTATATCATCATCATCATCATTGCTGTTGCGGGTTTCGCTTATATCAATGGAAAGTAGAGTGATCCTGTAGTGGAAAGAGCAATCAATGTTCTGGTTGGATGGTGTTGAAGGAGGTGGGTTTTGATGAATAGGGGGTCTGAGATGAATGAGTTCCATGTCTTTGAAACCGACTTGAACCGGCCTAGGGATTTGGTCGGTGACAGAGGGAGTATTGCTTCTATGATCTCTAGGGGGGAGGTGTTTGCCGCCAGAGGGAGACATAGTCCAAATTCGATTAGAAACCAAAATACAAAGCCTGGAGATGTGATTCAACAATATTATGTATATATACAGCAAATTATGCAGCCAAAATGCAAAACCTGAATATTTGATTCAACAATATGTACGTATATATACAACAATGTTATGTAAAGAAAATGATTATGGGGTTACAAACAAACTTGCCTGGTAGTAATCGGAGAAACCCTAACTCAACACTTCCACTCCCCAATTATGTTCTTCTCATGGTGCTATATAATTCAAATCTCCATATTTCATGTTTGGCTCTCCTTATTTCCACCTCCTTATAACTTATTACTTTTTCAAAAAGTTAATAAGTTAAAAAAGTGTTTAGAAAAGGTGACTTATTTCTCTACTTATAAGGTTTTATAACATGAAAAAGGAGTTTTTGAAAAGTAAGTGGAAAGTAACTTTTCAAAACTTCTTATGACTTTTTGTGAAAAGTTATAAGGTGGTGGAAATAAGGAAAGCCAAACATGCTCTAATTACTAGGTTTAAATGTAATCAAATTTGTTCTCAAGTCCCTTTTCTTCATTTCTCTCTGATTGGGGTGGCAAACGAGCCTAGCAGCTCTCAAGCTATTCGAGCTTGAATCTCAAAGCTTGTTTATTTATCGAGCCTGAGCTCTAGCTTGATATGTGAAGCTCATTAGGCCGTAGAGCTTTATCGAGCCTTAATGTTATATTAGTTTTTTTTATACTTAATAATATTCACCACTTATTTAAAGTTGTTTAATAAACGAGCTCGTGCTCTAGTTTCACTTATCGAGCTCACGAGCCTAAACAAACTATTACATATTGTTATTTTTATTTAATATATATATATATATATACGTGTTTTTACTTTATTTCATATCCTTTGTTTTCTCTTTTTTTTTTAATTTAATAAAACTCAAAAACACGTTAGAGTTAAAAGAGTAATGTTTCAGAACCAGACCGGATATTGAACCGGAACCCCGCCGGTTCACTGGTCCGACGGGTCAACCACCAGGTCAATGCACAGGCGCGGGTCCATTTCCCGATCTGGGTTTAAAAACACTAGTTAAGAGTGAAGGGAGTGAGGGGCTTGGCTTGGAGCATAGTCACATGAATCGCGGTACGCTCCGGTTCATGATACGAATCGGGTACGCGGTTTGTGTATTTCTAAAATTCGGTATGAGGGGTAGGTTCATTCGGTTTGCCAATTCGGTATGCGGTACGGTGTACCCTATAAGTTGGTACGTCGTATCGTATATAAGCATTATACAATATATATATTTTTTTCAAATAACTCCAATAAACATTAACATTAAGGTTTAAATTGTAAAATTTAGTTTAAAATATTTAAAAAGAACAAATAATTCACTTTTAATTGTTACCTTCCCGAGATACCTTTTCCTTTTATTTATGCAACCTTTTTTACTTCCTCAACATATCCTTGACCAACCTCACCTACCTTCTATCTTCTTCTCCATAACCTTACTTTCATTTCTTCTTGTACAAGTAGCAAATATAAACAAAAACCTAAATCTAACTAACAAAACCCCAGCAAAAAATTATGTTTTCATGAGTGGTGAGGTTCTTCTCCAACCTTCTTTAAATTCAATCCAAAAATGGGTGTAAAAATGCTTTTTATATTCGGGTACATGTACCTTAACGATTCCAAACACCGACCCCAACAATCGGAAACGCGAATTAGACAATCAGGTACGCGAATCTGTAATATTTGGTTCGAAATTCCACACAAATCGAGTATGCTCAATTTTATAAATCAAATCGCGAACCCTAGGCGAATGGATCGCAAATGTACCCGATTCTGGTACGCGTGATTCGGTTCGCGATACGCTGCCTAACTAGCGAATCCTGTGATTATGGCTTGGAGCATGAGTTGCCATGTGTCAAGAGTAGAGTCCAAAACTTAGGCCTTAAAAAGGTAGGGAGTAGTGAGGCTTGGGTTTAAATATTCTAAAGGTTAAAACAAACAATCAAGAGAAACCCCCCCCCCCCCCCACCACCATGGAGACTATGCCATGACTAACGCCTTTAAGAGGTGGTGTATGGGGCTTGGGTTAGCAACCCACGCCAAAACCCCCGCCCCACTCCCACAGTCTAACAACTATTTTCGTCTTAGAGGTTTAGAGCATTTTTTGCCAAATCCATCCAAAAAGGTTTTTTTTTCTTTTCAACTCAACCCCTGAGGTTATGTTTTGTTGTCAGTTTCATCCAATTCGCTAACACTGTTTAAAATTAATGTACGGGTCAAAACGGTTATTGTTGAAACGGTTCGGACCGAAACGGTACCATCAAAACGCCACGGTTCAAAAAAGTATGGTCGAAACTAGGGATGAGAACGGTACCGTACCCGTACCTATACCCGTACCCGTACCGAAAATACCCGTACCGAATTTGAACAAAAGTGGGTACCGAGTACCGTACCGAATATATAGGTACGGTACGGGTACGAGTACGGGTATTGTTACCGGGTATTTCGGTACGGTACCCGTTTGGTACCATTTTGATATTTTTTTCTTTTTTGAGCACTCGTACGGGTACCAAGTAGGTAAACAATTACGAGTATCAATACTATACGGGTACCAAATAGGTAAAATTGATACGAATACCATAAATACCATATTACAAAGTAAAACATAAAATCAAATTCAATAGTATATAGAATTCGGTACCCGTACCATTTTTACCGTACTCGTACCCCGTACCGATACCGAAAGTACCGAATACCAAAATCAGTAAAAGTGGGTACCGATACCTATACCGAGTACTCAAAATCGGTACGGGTACGGGTACCGATACAGGTACGGTATGGGTACGGGTATAGGTACTCTGGAAAAATTGTTCATCCTAGTCGAAACGGCGTGGGTCAAAACGGTTCAAGTCCAAATGGTTCGGTGGATACGATTCAGGTAGAACGGTACGTGTCGAAACAGTTCAGGTTGAAACGGTATGGGTCTAAAATGGTTCTGGTCGAAGCAGTTCGGGTCGAAACGGTACGATCAGTAACAGTGCAAGTCGTAACTGTTCGGGTCAAAACAGTATGGTCTTAATCGGTTTGGGTTAAAAAACCGATCAAAGATTCCAATAAATTGACCTGAATTTTAAACTTCTTTATAAAGGAATTTGAAGGAATTTATAACAAATTCCAATTCCTTTATCAACCAAACACCTTAACATTTAAAATTCAAATTCCATTTCCATTCAATTCATACAAACCAAACACACCCTTATCACCCAATAATCGATACCTTTCAATAAAAAATGCCCAATAATGGATTAAAATTACACTAGGTATAAGAGCTCATTGTCATATGATGAAATTGAAAACTTGATTAAGCGGCAAAATGTGAAGAAAGTAAAGTAGTTGTTGCTGCTATCATATAGAGAAATTGGCGTTGAATTAGGGTTTCTACTATTACCAGGCAGGTAAGTTTGTAACTCCATAATCATTTTTGTTACTTAACTTTTAATGACATGCATATCGTTGAATCATATATGTCCAGGTTTTGTATTAGGAGATGTCTCCTTCTGCCCGTAAGAACCTTCCTTTAGAGATGATCGAAGCAATACTCCTTCTGTTGCCTGCCAAATCGGTGTGCCGGTTCAAGTCGGTTTCAAAGACATGGAACTCGCTTATCTCCGCTCCCCATTTCATCAAAACCTACCTCCTTCATAACAATCTAACCAGACCATCGTTGATTGCTCTTTCCGCTAGAGGATCACTCTACTCGATTGATATAAGCGAAACCCGCGACAGCGATGCTGATGATATACCCGCAACCGGAAAAGTAATGAGTATTGGGTCACTTCCTATTCAGTGGAAAGAGATATTGGGATCCTGCAACGGACTGGTTCTAGCGAAAGACGTAAGCGATACGTTGTTGTTGATGAATCCAATGACACAAGACCTTTGGACAGTCCCCCTCTGATACGGTCAAAGAAGAAAACAGAGAAGAAGTATTAATCACACCAAGCTAAACGATTATTATTGATAATTCTCCTACTTATTGGCCAACGGCCATATAACGACTATTACAAACATTTACAGTTTCTACCCTTATGTTTCTATTATTACACTTCAACCCTTATTACATTTCATACGTAACAAGACCCCCTGTTAATAAAATTCGTGTCCTCGCGAATCAAATTCAGGAAAACGAAGGCTGAAATCTTCATAATCTTCCCATGATGCTTCAGAAACTGGTAAACCTTCCCAATGGACTAATACTTTAACACCAATCCTTCCTCTTTTCTTAACCATCTTCTTGTCTAAAATTGCCCTGGGCTTAAATTGAAATCTTGGAAACTCTGGAAGAGGAGTAACCTGAGTATCACCTTCAGGTGCAGCTTTAAGCAGAGATACATGGAAAACAGGGTGGATTTGAGCTGATGGTGGCAAGTCAAGACGATAGGCAAAAACTCCAATCTTCTACATAATCAAGAAAGGTCCATAGTAAGCAGGTGACAGCTTCTGATTCTTGTGTTTCTTTAAGGAATTTTGAACATATGCTTGTAATTTGACATAAACCCATCTCCTTGTTGAAAAATTCTTTCAGTCCTCCTTTTATCAGCCATTTGTTTCATCCTGTTCTTGGCCTTAGCTAGATTTGCCTTTAAAGATACTAACTTTTTCTCTTTTAAAGACATCCATTCCTCAACAGATTGTAGCTTGGTTTCATAGGGAATATATGGAATGTGTAGGGAAGGAGGAACACCATATAGTGCTTCAAATGGTGACATCTGAATGGCTGAATGGTAGGTAGTATTATACCACCATTCAGCAAGAGTGAGCCATTTAGGCCACTGTAGTGGATCATCCATGACCATACATCTAAGGTAGGATTCAAGACACCTATTTAAGACTTCTGTTTGACCATTTGAGGATGGTAAGCAGAAGAAAAATTTAGGCTGACCCCTTGAAGTTTCATAGAATCTTACCAAAATTGGATCCCGGTCTGATACAATAGAATTTGGACAGCCATGAAGTTTGAAAATGTTGTCAAAGAAAAGTTGAGCAATGGTTGTAGCAGTGTAAGGGTGAGACAAAGGAATGAAATGCCCATATTTAGTAAATCTGTCTACCACAACAAGGATAGAATCTTTACCATAAGCTTTGGTAGGCCACCAATGAAATCCATAGAGAGATCAATAAAAGCACCACTAGGAGTAGAAAGAGGCTGCAATAAACCAGGAGTAGCTACTCTTTCATATTTAGCTCTATGGCAAGTAGAACAATGCTTAACAAAAGCTCTCACATCCTTAGAACAATGCTTCCAATAAAAAAGTTGTTGTAGCCTTTGTAAAGTGGGATAGAAACCAGAGTAACCTCCAATAGGAGAAGAATGACATAAGTGTAAAATATCTTCTTTAAGCTAAGGGTCATCCCCTATTACAAGCTTCCCTTTTCTTCTAACAACCTGCCATCCCAACTAAAATTCTTGACAGCATAAGTATGAGCCAACTTGTACAACACTTCCTGCACCTTAGGATCATTTACCCAACTCTGCTGGATTCTAGGCCATAGACATGGATCAATAGCACTTATACTCATTTCAAATAATGCTAGGCCTTCAGCTCTTGATAAAGCATCAACAGCCTTATTCTCAGATCCTTCTTATAGACAATCTCATAATCATAAGCAAGTAACTTGGCCAACCATTTTTGTTGAAGGGGAGTACTTATCTTTTGCTCTAATAAGTATTTCAGACTTCTCTAATCAGTCCTTATTATAAAGTGTTTGATAATAAGGTAATGGTGCCAATGTTTCACTGCCATCAAAATTGCTAAAAGTTCATTCTCATAAACTGACATGGACTATTGTTTTACTGAAATGCCCCTGCTGATGAAAGCCAGAGGATGGCCATCTTGCATTAGGACAGCCCCAAGTCCTTTTGCAGATGCATCAATTTCAATGACAAAAAATTTTATTAATGTCAGGTAAAGCCAAAACAGGTGATGTTGACAGAGCCTGTTTGAGCTGTTCAAAAGCTGTCTAGGCTTCAGTTGACCAATGAAAAGCATCTTTTTTAAGTAAATTAGTCAATGGTTTTGCAATGGCCCAAAAGACTTTATGAACCTTCTGTAATATCCAGCCAGGCCAAGAAACCCCTGAGTTGCTTAACGTAGTTGAATAGGCCATTCTTTTATTGCCACAATCTTAGCAGGATCTGTACTCGCACCATCTTTGGAGATTACATGACCCAGATATTCCACTTGGTCACCAGCAAACACACACTTTAGATCGTTTAGCCAGTCAAGAATTAGCTCTCATTTAATTCCAAAACATTGGTTAAATCTTTTAAGTGTTGCTCAATAGAAGAACTGTACATAGTATATCATCAAAGAACACTAGAGCACATTTCCTCGATAAAGGTTTAAAAGTGTAACAACCGGCAAAATTAAGGTAATTCCGTACTAATTAATTAAACGCGATTAACGTAATTAACCGTAATTATGTGCTGAATATTTAATTGAGGCCTTAGAAAGATAGGAATTCCCAAATAATGCATAGGAATGCATGAGTTTAATAGCAAAGCATGATAGGATCGTGCGCAGACAAAACTATCCGGTATGGACACTGGCGATTACCCGGTAAAACTGAAATAAGCGAAACGAACACCGGACACCCGGAATATAAAATAAATAATATTTTCACAAAATATTATGAGTTTTGGAAACCCAAAGCCATACGTAAAAGCTTATTGCACAAATCTCCCGGTAACGAATAAAGTGCGCGTACCGCACCCGATACGCGCGTAACACGAAATTCACCCGACAAAAACCGAAATAAATTATCAGTAATTTAACTGACAAATTTTATGAATATTAACGGTATTTTAATATTGAGGTAAACCGCGGTTAAAATTCGAGAAATACCCGGGCGGTACCCGAAAGGAACTAACTTAAACATATATTGATAATAATTAGCAAGGTGGACCCCACCAAACACCCCTTGGGGCCGGCCTATGGCCCACTCAAGAGAAGATAACTTGTGTTATCTAAAACAAATCATTAGAGGATATTAATCATGATCATGCATGGACTAGTATTGGGCAACAAAAATCAACTAATCACCTCTCTTTCTCTCTCTAACTCACGGCCCAAACACCCTCTAATATCCCCCAAATATTTTCCATAATCTTGCATAATCTTCCTAAAGATATCATCCAATCTTGTAAAGATACAAGTGATCTTGGTAAGATTTGAAAGAGATTATATAGATACATACACACACACTTGAAGCAAAACACAAAAACTTCTTCTTCTTCTTCCTTGTGGCCGTGGCATTACACCCCCACATCAACATTTTCTTGCAATTTTTACTACTCCAAACTACCTCTAGATCATTATCCTTCAAAACCCCATTGTGTGTTTCAAGAGCTTGGAGCTTAACCCATTGGAAGAACACACTAAAACCCCATCCAATCCAAGGTTCTTGTCTCCCCTAGCCTTGAGCTAGTAGTAAGTTTTAATCTTGTTTTGTTTGTTAATGTTCATATTAAGTGTTTTTATGAGCAAGTTGTACATTGATGGGTAAAGTATGGTTTTGAAACATAAAGAGGATGAATCTTACAAGAATAAAAATAAAGGAATAATAACATGAAGAAATCTTGGATTAACATTAATAAAAGTGATATTGTGAGAAAATGTAATAATAATAACATACACTTGGGTTAGAAGATGAGTGGAACATGATTTGGGAAAAAGACTTGAATATGATGAAATATGGTTTTAATCATCATAAGATGACTAGTTAATGTCAAAAAGATACTAAAATGGGTTAGAAAGCCATAGATGGAAAAGTTAGTTCTTCAAAGTCCACTCACTTAGATGAGTAAAAATTTGATGTTTTGGATAAAGATATGAAATACACATGTTATTAACATCTAGAATGGATTAAAAGAGCATTAGAAGTAAAAAGAGGTAAAAACAATTAATCATGGTGAAAAGGATTCTTCAAAGTCCACTAAAGTGGAAGAAAAATAATAACCATGAAAGATTTAGGGAAAAATGCTACAAGTGTAAATTAAAGGATTAAATATGACAAACTTGGAAACCAATGGACTAAAATAAATATTTTAGAAGTTATTGGGCCAAAAACACAATAATAGAAATATTAGTGTCAAAAAGTGTAAGTAACGATTTACAAGGTTGAATTGGTAAATAATAATAGCCTACTTGGGCATTTTAAGTAAAAAGTATATTTTTATAAAATGGACGTTTTATAAAAATAAATAGAGTAACGCGAGTATTTTATAAAGTGGATTTTATAAAATAAATACTTGGAAAGACTTGTACAAAAATAAGGTACTTTTATATAAATGGGAATATAAAAGTATCGGAGACATTTTTGGTAACAAGTTGGACGAGTCGGGCTAAACGTACATAATATATTTTTCCGAGAGATAAACGTTCGGAATCGGAAGTTGGAACAATACTTCCATAAGAACACGCAACGGGAATAAATATGAAAAACGCTAACTAACAAACTTAGTTGCACGAACCAACGTAAACGGACTTATTACGTCGAGATAAAAATATACATATATATTTTACGGAAATAAAATATATATAACAAGGGTGAAACGTGCGTAACACTTTCCTAAGTGTAGTAACAATATTCGTGGGAAAAGAGAAACATAACGTAACAAACTAAAAACGCCAAACGACACATGAACTTAACAAGTAGTATCCACGCGATGGTATATGTACATATACTCGTTTCCGACGGAATTCTAGTACATCTATTTAAATGGGAAAATAGATGTGCGAGAAGGAAAACCGAGACGAGTAGATGAGATATATCTACGAACGCGTGAATACCGACAAGATTCTAGTACATTTATTTAAATGGGAAAATAAATGTACGGTGTGGTAAGTCTAGTCGGGCGTTAAGATTATGTTTCCAAACGACAAAGACTTAGCATATTTATTTAAATGGGAAAATAAATATGTGGCAAAGTAAGTCGGGTCGATTAATAAGAAAACACTTTATATTGAGCGAAAAGATCCTAAGTATAATTATTTGAATGGGAAAATAATTATACGTTGGGTGGAGTCGTGTCAAGTAAAATGTTGTACAAGTCATAAAGAATAATTATAAGAATAATATATGACTTGTAAGGAAAGGGTAATCCATCGCCATTGAACCTAGGATACGAAACTATTAAACGGGAATTGGGATAAAGACGTGGTCGGGAAGTTGGGTGTACAACTTGCCAAGGCACATACACCATAGGTGTAAGTGACTTATACGCCTAGAACCTTTGTAGGTACGGGATCACAAACTTTACTATTTTCTTTGAGCCAAGCACAGTTACAGGTGAGTCTCACGGCCCCATTTCTAAATTATTTAACGTTTTTACGGGGGAAAGATATGTTGGGATTGTATGACGGGTTGGATACTTGAGTAAAGATCGCCACTCGGGGTTGAGACCTCCCCACTATAATCATTTATTCAGGAATGAGAAACCAAAGGGATATTTGGATAGTACTATTGGTGCCTGACAAGGCCCACCCCTAATCGATAGCGTCGATTATGCATCGGCGTATGCCTGGGGTGCACTTATTCTGAAATAAAGTCGTAGAAATACCGAGTAACGACTTTGGGCGGGGGCATTATTAATTGTCTTGGTTTGGTTATAGGCTCAAGTAAATTGTAGGACTTTGCAACTCCTATAAATGTCATAACAAGGATATTCCCACTTTATAAAGACTTATTAAATTAAAACCTGTGAACTCACCAATATTTATATATTGACGATTTTCAAACATATCTTTCAGGTAATTGATTGATGGAAGTTAGCATGGCGAGCAGGGTCGGGGATGTCTCCAAATCGGGCGTTGGAAATGTCGTGATGGGGTCTTATCTCTTTATTCCATGGACTTAGGGATAAAGGGAGAAGCCTCTTTATCAATTTCGAAAACAATTTATAATTATGTATGAATAATTTGACATGATTATTAGCATTGAATAAATGCCCGTTTTCTAATTAATATTGTGCTTTGCATTAATCTTGGCTTAATACTTTTGAACCGTCGCGCCACGTGTTTCCGCCTTAGACGTGGTGTGACAGAAAGTGGTATCAGAGCCAAGGTTATAGCGAATTAGCATTTTAAAAATCTAAACTATAACCAGATTTGGTTCAAAATCTTTCAAATATATGCGAAACGCAATAAAGTAAATTTTTCCAACGACCATTTGGGTATATGGAGATTCCGACCAAGCTAGCCATGGTAAGTATACGTATTATTTTGTTAGAAGGTTAGGAAGAGAACCGTAGATATGTGCCTTAACTACCTAACGAATAATACTTAAATATTAGTACGGTTTCTTTTGCCAGGATGTCGAACGCAGGGAGCGTAGCACCGAGCTACGACAGTAGCCTCCAGATCATCCCAGCACCACCAGCGGAGCCGATCGAGGTGGTGATACTCGATCCCGAGGATGATGAGATGGACGTTGATGTCGCCATGGAGGGCACCGACGGAGATAGCTCCGACGAGACGGACCCTAGCGAGGACCCAGCGTGGGCCCCCGCTGGAGACGATATGGCCGCCGTGGCCGACCTACCGATGGCCGAGGCCGACTTGCCTCTAGTGCCATTCCAGGCAGCACCACTGCCAGCACTACCTATCCGCGCCGTCAGGGACTTCCCTGTAGGTTGCGCAGGTCCTTCGAGACCTATCCCTACACGGTCGGAGACTGTCGAGTCTCCGTACGACCGACGCGCACCAGTCGACCGTGAGCCTTTACCTACCCCACCTATCCCCGTTCCCTCTGGCATGAGGCTTGTGCCTGTCTGCCGGGGACACAACGGGTGGATCTCCGATGACTCTGACGATGAGTCAACTGCGTCGGTGGAGCACATTGCTGTGCCGATCCCACCAGCAGGCCAGGAGGAGCACGTCGCTCCGATGATAGGGCATGCTACCGCCCCCAGCCACCTTACCTACCATGCCCGAGCCCATACCACAGGATGGGCCAGCTTCTACTGGGCACATCCTTGAGGGCAGCTCAGCCCGCAGCTCTGAGTTGCACCGAGCAGGACTGGCAGCTCATGCCACTGCTAGCCCTCCTACCCCTACCACTGTGATGTCTACTATAGAGTGGGTCACTGTCACCCAGCCACTCATGGTCCCACTCGCCGAGCTTATAGTCCCCTCACCCTTATCCATGACACTACCCATCACCACTTTTCCCACACTACCACCCCTACCCGAGATGCTCCCTACCCCACCACCTGCACCATTCACTATGGATGCAGGAGCCCCATTTGTGACACCCCCATTTGCACCATATACTCTAGGTGCGGGAGACCCATACCAGATACCACCCTACTGCTTCACTGGACTACCGGGCTTTGCCCCACCCTTCACACCACTACCCATACCCGATATCGTCGGCCCGTCTCAGCCGACGTACACTGACATCCCCGGGCCGTCGCAGCCCCACGGGATGGCCCCACTGACAGGACCCGCATGGTCCACGGTGATCTCGCTGGAGAGAGATTTCCAGACCCTCACCGACACGGTGCAGCGCACCGTGAGTCAGATGGAGCAGCAGGCCCAGCTCATGTGGGCCAGGATCATTGATGCCAGGGATGCACTGGCACATTACGCTGAGGAGCTATTGAGCATGGATGCTCATTGTGGCCTTACGGGCGACGCACACTTTGCGCATCGCCAATTCTTGTACGATCGCATTATGGCGATCAGTATGACCATCAGCATGTGCGCACCTCAGTACCAGTACCAGCACCCGCCGCCGCCACCGCCACAGTAGCATCAGGGACGTTTTGGGAGATCACTCGCGGACATAGCAGTAGTAGTAGTAGTATGATAGCACAGCATGGGTTATAGCACCCATCTGCATTTTTGCCTAGCCGAGCGGGATTGTGCCGGCATATGACATTATATTTCTAGTGTATTTCAAAGAGCAATGTAAGAGGAAGGTATCCTCGGTTTTTGTTATTATGAACAAATCATTGTACTTGGTATTGAAATTAATGAAAGTTTTGTTATGGTAAAATATGTGTTGTGATTATCTACGATTATTATTACTTATTCTGTTTATGTTGTGATTGCGTGTTGTTGTTATGGTGATTATTGTGTTCATATGTTGTGTGGTTGTTTATACTATATATGTGATGATATTGTATGAATGATTGTTGAAAATTAACCTTTGATATTGGTTATTGAAGAAACATGGCACCAGCCACAAGAAGCAACAGTGGGAATGAAAGACTGCCCACGACACCCGAGGAGCTTGAAACCCTAGTTTCGGGACGTATCGCCCAAGCTCTCGCAGAACACAATGCCACGCGCACCGAAAGGTCGCGAGACCGAACCGGGAGCGACAGACGCGAAACCTCCCCTACTGGTAAGAAGACGTCGGGTATATGCGACAGGAGTCTTCGTGAAACTCCTACCTTATATTTAACATTGCTTTATTATTGCAGAAACGGCCTCACGAGAACGTGGCTGCACGTTTAAAGCTTTCCTGGACTGCAAACCACTGAATTTCAGCGGCACTGAAGGTTCTGTCGGACTAGTCAAATGGTTCGAGAAAACCGAAGCTGTGATTCGTATTAGCAGCTGTACCCCACGACAGGCTGTCATGTATGCCACCAACCTGTTTCTGGACCAAGTTCTGACCTGGTGGAACAACCAAGTGCAGACACTGGGAGATGATGCTGCTTACTCCTTATCATGGTTGGAGTTGAAAGAACTAATGATCGCCGAGTACTGTCCGGCAAGTGAAGTGCAGAAGCTAGAGACTGAGTTCTGGAACCTCACCATGGTTGGACCGGACGTAGCTGGATACACGTCCAGATTCCATGACCTCTCCCGGTTAGTGCCTCGCCTGGTCACCCCGGAAAGCAAAAAGGTGGAAAGGTACCTCTTCGGACTGGCACCACAGATACGCGGCATGGTTACTGCTTCCAAGCCTACAACCATGCGCGAAGCCATCGACCTCGCTTTGAGCCTCACTGAAGACGCCATCCGAATGGGCACTCTAATCCGGAAAGTGTCAGGGTTGAAGCTTACTGAGTCCAGCAGTGTTGAGGGTAAGAATCTGGGTACAAGTTCAGCCGTTGGGTCAAGTGAACAGGGAAATAGGCCAAGGTTTGGGAAGCGTAAGCGCGATGAAAGGAAGAAGGATGGATCATCAGGTTCAGGGAAGAAGGGAAAAGGGTATGTAGCCACTGGACGTGGAAATAATGGGAAGCAAGGTTATCAGGGCAAGAACGAAGTAATCTGCGGTAAGTGCCGTCGTTCGGGGCACAAGACTGAAGACTGCAGATCAGGAGCGCCAAAGAACAGTGGAGCGAGGCCCTGTTTCTCATGTGGATCGCTCGATCATTGGAAGAGGGACTGCCCCAAACTTAACAACCAAGCCCGTGGGCGAGCGTTCGTGATTGGTGCCGGTGACGCACGACAAGACCCTAATGTGGTCACTGGTACGTTCCCTCTAAATGGTCATTATGCTTCAGTATTGTTTGATACTGGCGCTGATTTTAGCTTCGTATCTGTCGAATTTAAAAGATTACTTGGTTTAAAGACTAGTAAGCTAGACACACCATATTCCATTGAACTAGCTAACGGTAAAACTATAGAAACTCGAGAGGTAGCAAAGGGTTGTAAGTTGGATCTCTGTGGTCATGAGTTTGACATTGAGCTATTACCAGTCGTACTGGGTAGCTTTGACATAGTCGTTGGCATGGATTGGCTATCCGCACACCGCGCCATCGTCGTGTGCAATGACAAAATAATTCAAGTTCCCCTCGCGAGCGGTGAAACCCTATCGATCCAAGGGGAAAGGCGTGGAACACCATTGAGAATTATTACCAGCATGAAAGCCAGGAAGTGCCTAAGGAAAGGTCTCGTCGCATTCTTGGCGCATGTGGTAGACAAGAAGACTGACGAGCGAAAGCTAGAAGACATTCCGATAGCCAGAGACTTTCCAGATGTGTTCCCAGAAGATTTGCCGGGATTGCCGCCACCCCGACAAGTCGAGTTTCGTATCGACCTTGTTCCAGGAGCAGCACCTGTAGCGCGATCGCCATATCGCCTAGCTCCTTCAGAAATGCAGGAACTGTCTGAACAACTGCAAGAGTTGTTGGACAAAGGTTTCATAAGACCAAGCTTCTCACCTTGGGGAGCTCCCGTCTTATTCGTGAAGAAGAAGGATGGCACTCTTCGGATGTGCATTGACTATCGGGAACTGAACAAGCTAACTATTAAAAATCGCTATCCTCTTCCCAGGATCGACGATTTGTTTGATCAACTTCAAGGATCCAGTTTCTACTCCAAGATCGACCTAAGGTCCGGTTATCATCAGTTACGTATTCAAGAAGAAGACGTGCCAAAAACAGCATTCAGGACTCGTTACGGACACTATGAGTTCCTGGTTATGCCGTTCGGTTTAACCAACGCACCAGCTGTTTTCATGGACTTGATGAACCGAGTGTGCAAACCATACTTGGACAAATTTGTTATTGTCTTCATTGATGACATCTTGATCTACTCACGCACGAAGGAGGAACACGAGGAACATCTCCGATTAATCCTCGAGGTACTTCGCAAGGAGAAGCTCTATGCTAAGTTTTCAAAATGTGATTTTTGGATTCGAGAGGTCCACTTCTTAGGCCACGTGGTGAATGAAAAGGGTATACATGTCGATCCCGCCAAGATCGAAGCAATCAAGAATTGGGACGCCCCTAGAACGCCTACTGAAGTACGACAATTTCTTGGCCTTGCGGGTTACTACAGAAGGTTCATCGAGAACTTTTCTAAAATAGCACAGTCTTTAACCACGCTAACCCAAAAGGATAAGAAGTTTGAATGGACGGAAAAGCAGGAAGCAGCGTTTCAGTTGCTAAAGGATAAGTTATGTGGCGCACCAATACTATCACTCCCCGATGGTACAGAAGACTTCGTAGTTTACTGTGACGCCTCTCATCAGGGATTGGGTTGTGTATTGATGCAGCGAGAGAAGGTCATAGCCTATGCTTCCAGACAGCTAAAACTTCACGAGAAGAATTACACCACACATGATCTGGAACTAGGAGCCGTGGTATTCGCACTCAAGATATGGAGACATTATCTGTACGGAACCAAGTGTACAATCTTCACCGATCATAAAAGCTTGCAGCACATCTTTGACCAGAAGGAATTGAACATGCGACAACGGAGATGGGTCGAATTATTGAACGATTACGATTGTGAGATAAAATACCATCCCGGGAAGGCAAACGTTGTAGCCGATGCCTTGAGTCGCAAGGAACGGGTTAAGCCACTGCGTGTCCGAGCTTTGGGTCTAACCATCCACACGAACCTGACTGACCGGATTCGTAAAGCTCAAACTAACGCTCTCAAACCCGAGAATGTCAAAGGAGAAAGATTGCGGAAGATGGTTGAGTCACTGGAGTCAAAAGCGGATCAAGCTCTGTATTTCATGAACAGAATTTGGGTACCAGTGTACGGTGGATTGCGCGAACTGGTATTAGCCGAAGCCCACAGTTCGCGATATTCGATTCACCCCGGAGCAGACAAGATGTTCCATGATTTGAAGGAATTTTACTGGTGGCCAAATTTCAAGAGAGATATAGCGGCTTATGTTGCGCGATGCTTAACTTGCGCGAAGGTCAAGGCCGAGCACCAGAGACCGTCCGGTTTGCTCCAGCAACCGGAAATACCAGAATGGAAATGGGAAAGGATCACTATGGACTTCATTACCAAATTGCCCAGGACAACAAGCGGCCATGACATGATCTGGGTAATCGTTGATCGATTGACAAAATCTGCACACTTCCTCCCCATTCGCGAAACGGATAAGTTGGAGAAACTAACCCGTTTGTACATTAAGGAAGTTGTGTCAAAGCACGGTGTACCTATTTCTATCATCTCCGATCGAGATAGTCGTTTCACCTCAAGGTTTTGGGAAAGTCTGAATAAAGCCCTAGGTACTCGCCTTGATATGAGTACCGCATATCATCCACAAACCGATGGTCAGAGTGAACGAACCATCCAGACCCTGGAGGATATGCTACGGGCATGCGCAATCGATTTCAGCGGAAATTGGGATACTCACTTGCCACTGGTAGAGTTTTCGTATAACAATAGCTACCACACGAGCATTCAAGCTGCACCTTTTGAAGCTCTATATGGACGCAAGTGCAGATCGCCTCTATGTTGGGCCGAAGTTGGCGAAAAGCAACTTACCGGGCCCGAAATTGTTCAAGAAACGACGGATAAGGTCTTTCTGATTAGAGAACGTCTCAAAGCGGCACGTGACCGACAGAAAAGCTACGCAGACATGAGGAGGAAGCCTTTGGAATTTCAAGTCGGAGACAGGGTCCTACTAAAGGTGTCACCTTGGAAAGGTGTCGCGCGTTTCGGGAAGCGCGGAAAGCTAAACCCACGATATGTTGGACCATTCGAAATCCTGTCCAGAGTAGGCCCCGTAGCATACAAGCTCAAGTTACCACAAGAACTTAACGGTGTACACGACACGTTCCACGTGTCGAACTTGAAAAAGTGCTTATCCGACGAAACCCTCATCATCCCCGCAGACGAAATCCACATTGACGACAAGTTACACTTCGTCGAAGAGCCAGTCGAAGTAACCGATTGGAAGGTCCAAAAGCTAAGACGCAGTAAGATCAGATTGGTCAAAGTGCGTTGGAATGCCAAGCGTGGACCGGAGTTCACGTGGGAAAGGCTGGACCAGATGAAGCAAAAGTATCCCGCCCTATTTAAGAAGACCCCTATACCGGAGAGCTCAAAGTGAATTCCGGGACGGAATTCTCTTAACGGGGGGAGAATGTAACAACCGGCAAAATTAAGGTAATTCCGTACTAATTAATTAAACGCGATTAACGTAATTAACCGTAATTATGTGCTGAATATTTAATTGAGGCCTTAGAAAGATAGGAATTCCCAAATAATGCATAGGAATGCATGAGTTTAATAGCAAAGCATGATAGGATCGTGCGCAGACAAAACTATCCGGTATGGACACTGGCGATTACCCGGTAAAACTGAAATAAGCGAAACGAACACCGGACACCCGGAATATAAAATAAATAATATTTTCACAAAATATTATGAGTTTTGGAAACCCAAAGCCATACGTAAAAGCTTATTGCACAAATCTCCCGGTAACGAATAAAGTGCGCGTACCGCACCCGATACGCGCGTAACACGAAAATTCACCCGACCGAAACCGAAATAAATTATCAGTAATCTAACTGAGCGAAATTTTATGAATATTAACGGTATTTTAATATTGAGGTAAACCGCGGTTAAAATTCGAGAGATACCCGGGCGGTACCCGAAAGGAAGTAACTTAAACATATTATGGATAATAATTAGCAAGGTGGACCCCACCAAACACCCCTTGGGGCCGGCCTATGGCCCACTCAAGAGAAGATAACTTGTGTTATCTAAAACAAATCATTAGAGGGATATTAATCATGATCATGCATGGACTAGTATTGGGCAACAAAAATCAACTAATCACCTCTCTTTCTCTCTCTAACTCACGGCCCAAACACCCTCTAATATCCCCAAATATTTTCCATAATCTTGCATAATCTTCCTAAAGATATCATTCAATCTTGTAAAGATACAAGTGATCTTGGTAAGATTTGAAAGAGATTATATAGATACATACACACACACTTGAAGCAAAACACAAAAACTTCTTCTTCTTCTTCCTTGTGGCCGTGGCATTACACCCCCACATCAACATTATTCTTGCAATTTTTACTACTCCAAACTACCTCTAGATCATTATCCTTCAAAACCCCATTGTGTGTTTCAAGAGCTTGGAGCTTAACCCATTGGAAGAACACACTAAAACCCCATCCAATCCAAGGTTCTTGTCTCCCCTAGCCTTGAGCTAGTAGTAAGTTTTAATCTTGTTTTGTTTGTTAATGTTCATATTAAGTGTTTTTATGAGCAAGTTGTACATTGATGGGTAAAGTATGGTTTTGAAACATAAAGAGGATGAATCTTACAAGAATAAAAATAAAGGAATAATAACATGAAGAAATCTTGGATTAACATTAATAAAAGTGATATTGTGAGAAAATGTAATAATAATAACATACACTTGGGTTAGAAGATGAGTGGAACATGATTTGGGAAAAAGACTTGAATATGATGAAATATGGTTTTAATCATCATAAGATGACTAGTTAATGTCAAAAAGATACTAAAATGGGTTAGAAAGCCATAGATGGAAAAGTTAGTTCTTCAAAGTCCACTCACTTAGATGAGTAAAAATTTGATGTTTTGGATAAAGATATGAAATACACATGTTATTAACATCTAGAATGGATTAAAAGAGCATTAGAAGTAAAAAGAGGTAAAAACAATTAATCATGGTGAAAAGGATTCTTCAAAGTCCACTAAAGTGGAAGAAAAATAATAACCATGAAAGATTTAGGGAAAAATGCTACAAGTGTAAATTAAAGGATTAAATATGACAAACTTGGAAACCAATGGACTAAAATAAATATTTTAGAAGTTATTGGGCCAAAAACACAATAATAGAAATATTAGTGTCAAAAAGTGTAAGTAACGATTTACAAGGTTGAATTGGTAAATAATAATAGCCTACTTGGGCATTTTAAGTAAAAAGTATATTTTTATAAAATGGACGTTTTATAAAAATAAATAGAGTAACGCGAGTATTTTATAAAGTGGATTTTATAAAATAAATACTTGGAAAGACTTGTACAAAAATAAGGTACTTTTATATAAATGGGAATATAAAAGTATCGGAGACATTTTTGGTAACAAGTTGGACGAGCCGGGCTAAACGTACATAATATATTTTTCCGAGAGATAAACGTTCGGAATCGGAAGTTGGAACAATACTTCCATAAGAACACGCAACGGGAATAAATATGAAAAACGCTAACTAACAAACTTAGTTGCACGAACCAACGTAAACGGACTTATTACGTCGAGATAAAAATATACATATATATTTTACGGAAATAAAATATATATAACAAGGGTGAAACGTGCGTAACACTTTCCTAAGTGTAGTAACAATATTCGTGGGAAAAGAGAAACATAACGTAACAAACTAAAAACGCCAAACGACACATGAACTTAACAAGTAGTATCCACGCGATGGTATATGTACATATACTCGTTTCCGACGGAATTCTAGTACATCTATTTAAATGGGAAAATAGATGTGCGAGAAGGAAAACCGAGACGAGTAGATGAGATATATCTACGAACGCGTGAATACCGACAAGATTCTAGTACATTTATTTAAATGGGAAAATAAATGTACGGTGTGGTAAGTCTAGTCGGGCGTTAAGATTATGTTTCCAAACGACAAAGACTTAGCATATTTATTTAAATGGGAAAATAAATATGTGGCAAAGTAAGTCGGGTCGATTAATAAGAAAACACTTTATATTGAGCGAAAAGATCCTAAGTATAATTATTTGAATGGGAAAATAATTATACGTTGGGTGGAGTCGTGTCAAGTAAAATGTTGTACAAGTCATAAAGAATAATTATAAGAATAATATATGACTTGTAAGGAAAGGGTAATCCATCGCCATTGAACCTAGGATACGAAACTATTAAACGGGAATTGGGATAAAGACGTGGTCGGGAAGTTGGGTGTACAACTTGCCAAGGCACATACACCATAGGTGTAAGTGACTTATACGCCTAGAACCTTTGTAGGTACGGGATCACAAACTTTACTATTTTCTTTGAGCCAAGCACAGTTACAGGTGAGTCTCACGGCCCCATTTCTAAATTATTTAACGTCTTTACGGGGGAAAGATATGTTGGGATTGTATGACGGGTTGGATACTTGAGTAAAGATCGCCACTCGGGGTTGAGACCTCCCCACTATAATCATTTATTCAGGAATGAGAAACCAAAGGGATATTTGGATAGTACTATTGGTGCCTGACAAGGCCCACCCCTAATCGATAGCGTCGATTATGCATCGGCGTATGCCTGGGGTGCACTTATTCTGAAATAAAGTCGTAGAAATACCGAGTAACGACTTTGGGCGGGGGCATTATTAATTGTCTTGGTTTGGTTATAGGCTCAAGTAAATTGTAGGACTTTGCAACTCCTATAAATGTCATAACAAGGATATTCCCACTTTATAAAGACTTATTAAATTAAAACCTGTGAACTCACCAATATTTATATATTGACGATTTTCAAACATATCTTTCAGGTAATTGATTGATGGAAGTTAGCATGGCGAGCAGGGTCGGGGATGTCTCCAAATCGGGCGTTGGAAATGTCGTGATGGGGTCTTATCTCTTTATTCCATGGACTTAGGGATAAAGGGAGAAGCCTCTTTATCAATTTCGAAAACAATTTATAATTATGTATGAATAATTTGACATGATTATTAGCATTGAATAAATGCCCGTTTTCTAATTAATATTGTGCTTTGCATTAATCTTGGCTTAATACTTTTGAACCGTCGCGCCACGTGTTTCCGCCTTAGACGTGGTGTGACAAAAAGTAGAATTCATAAGAGCTTGAAAAGTTGCAATAAGAGCTTGAAAAGTTGCTGGTGCATTGGTTAAACCAAATGGTAGGACCAGAAATTCAAAATGACCTTGGTGAGTTTTGAAAGCTGTTTTATGAATATCAGATTCATACATTCTGACATGGTGATAGCCTGATCTGAGGTCCAATTTAGAAAATATAGTAGCTCCCCCAATTCATCTAGAAGCTCATCAATCAATGGTATTGGAAAGTTGTTCTTAATAGTAGCTTCATTCAGTTTCCTGTAGTCCACGCACATCCTCCAAGAACCATCTTTTTTCTTTACTAGAAGTACAGGAGCTGCAAATGCACTTGTACTTTCTCTAATGACTCCCATATCCATCAGTTCCCAAGTCATCTTTTCTATAATATCCTTTTGGGCAGCAGGATATCTATAGGGCTTTTGAGCTACTATAGTGACACCTTCTTTCAAAATTATTTGATGATCACAAGGTCTTTTGGGTGGTAATGATTTTGGAAGGGCAAAAATGTCATCAAATTTATCAAGTACAGATTGAATGTGGGAATTTGGATTAGTAGGGGTAACAACAGGAATGTGAGTGCCTTCATTCATGCCCACAGTTTGCATGCTAAACAAGTGAGCCTGTGCTAATTGAGAAGGATTATTGAGATAGGTACACAGCTTTTCAGTAGAACATAAACTCACCTCTTTGTTGGTAGTGCCCTTCAGTTCCACCACTCTATCATCAATCTTGAACTTCATTGTTAACTCTTTGAAGTTCCATGTTATGTCATCAAAACTTTGCAGCCATTGAATGCCTAAAACCATATCATAGTTAGTAAGAGGAAGTAACAACACATCAATTTTAAACCAATTTCCCTGCATCATCCACTGTAGATCAGGGCATATTCTTTCACACATTAGAATATTTCCATCAGCCACAGTAATCTTCATGGGCAAAATATTTCTTGTGGGACACTTCATCTTATCAGCCACCTTCTCATCTAAGAAATTATGAGTAGATCCTGAATCTGTCAATATATGGAGTGTTCTTGTTCCTATTGACCCTTTGATTTGCATTGTAGAATAGGAAGGTACTCCCATAATTGCATTTAAATAAATCTGTGGGGCTAACTCAGGTTTGGACATTACAGTTTCTTGATACTCTTCCTCTTCCTCTTCTTCCAACAACTCAATGGAATACAATTTTGCCTCGCATTTATGAGTTGAGGTATACTTCTCATTGCAACCAAAACATTCCTCTATTTCAGCCCAACAAGGCTTTAGTGTCCTGCATGCGTTGCTCTAGGGTTTGAGTACGACTAGTCATAATTGTTGATATTATTTTTCTGAGTGAAATATTATTATTATTATCATTATTATCATTATTATTATTATTATTATTATTATTATTATTATTATTATTATTATTATTATTATTATGAATCACAATGGAAATGGTTGTTTTATAGTAATACTATTATTATCATTATAATGCAGGACATGAATGGAACAAATGAAAAGAAATTGCAAGAATTGAAAATTACAGAGTGAATGAATCGCAAATCGATCAATTCACGGATTGGAATGATCACTAGTTGATCAATTCCGGCCAAGAAAAAATACGGAAGACGATAGAATCAAACAAGATTGAAGAATTGAATGGATTGATTGATATTAACCGGTAGAATCGAATTGAAGTAGCGTTATTTGGTAGAAGAATGATGGTGACAGAGGTTGAAGATGAAGAACGGTGGTAGTTATGGTGGTTCACGGTGGTGAAAGTTTGTTGGTTTTGGCGGGAAAAGAAGTTATGGTAGTTAATTGTATAGGCGGTTATAAACTGATCACAACTACCGAGAAGAAAACAGAGAAGAAGTATTAATCACACCAAGCTAAACGATTATTATGATAATTCTCCTACTTATAGGCCAACGGCCATATAACGACTATTACAAACATTTACAGTTTCTACCCTTATGTTTCTATTATTACACTTCAACCCTTATTACATTTCATACGTAACACCCTCTCCCCTTTTGCACCACCACCAGATGAAGAACAACATGAAGAGGATTATATTAAAGAACATGAAGAGGTTTATGTTAGGCATGGATTCGGTTATGATTCATCCACTGATGATTATAAAATATTCTCCATCTCATTTTGGCACCACTACAGTATGTATCATGATTTCTCTGAGACGTTTGAAAGCGTTTATAGATTGCGTAACAACTCATGGAAGAAATTGCCTTATTATAGTTACAATGAACATGATCACACTGTCATGAATGTGATAAACGGTGCTGTCATAAACCAGAGTCTTCACTGGTTATGAAGACAATTCGAGATCATTGGGTTTAATTTAGCAAATGAAGAATTCAATGAAATTAATTTTCCTGATTCAATTGGAAGCTTTAGAACTTTTTTTAGCAGCATGGTTTTTTTTTTTTGGAATTTTGAAACCATACACCCCTTAATTAGGAATGATACACCCTGACCCACATTAAGCACCAATAGGAAGCTGCCACATACCCCAGAATGTGATGTCACACCCCTAAAATGTGATGTCACGTGGTGTATGAAACCCATAACCCTTTTTTTTACCAATCAAACGAAACATTTTATTCACAATCGCCGAAAATTACAACCGAAACATCGCCCCAAGCCCATTAAGCCAGAAGCTACCTGGGATACATCACATACAAGCACACTAACATACAGTAACTTTTACATAGAATCAAATGACGTGAAATCATATCACCTCGACATATCCATATCCCAATTTCTTCCTCTTTTAGCAGCATGGTTGATGTTGATGGGAAACTTAGCGTTTATATGAGGAGGGAGGCGGGTTTTGAGTGTTGCGTGATGGAGGAGTATGGTGTTGCTGAGTCTTGGACCAAGGTGCCTAATAGATATATAGATAATATTTGTAATTATTTTGTAATTATCACTTTCCATAAAATGTGGAACCAATTGTATTATTTATAGAGGAGATCAATAGAATAAGAGGCAAGGAGCCTATTCTATCATATTCTATCATGGTATCAAGAGACTAGATAGCCTAAACCCTAAATCCTTCCTCTCTTCCCCTTACTGCCGTCGCATACAATATTCTTCTTTGTTTCTATTGGCCAACTTCTTCTATCCATTCTTCATTATTAATTCCAAATATCCTTCTGCAACATATACTCTCCATCCATATACTCTTTTGTCCTCATCATGACCACACCTGCAACATCCTCCTCTATAATACCTTCTATTACAGTTGAATCCAAATTACACCCAGCCACAACCGTTTCTAACATCAAGAATTTTATACCCATTACACTCGAAATCGAATCCTCTCAATATGCAACCCGGGCTACCCTTTTTAAGATACATTGCAAGGCGTTTATGGTAGACGATCACCTAAAACCACGTCCTCCTCCGGCTGAACAGGCTCCGGCCGAACCTTCTTCTGCATCCGCTGAATGGGAACGGATTGATGCTATCGTTCTCCAGTGGTTGTACAACACTATCTCTAATGACCTACTTCACACTATTATTAATAATATCTCGAATGCTCACGAAGCGTGGGTCGCTATCGGTGATCTGTTCCACGATAATAAAAGTGCACGTGCAATCAATCTTCTGCATAAGTCTTCCAACACTCGGTTGGATGGGTTTCCCAACATGTCGGCATATTGTCAACCTATAAAAGTCATAGCCGATTAACTAGAGAACGTTGATTCTCCGGTTGACGGCGATCGTCGAGTTCTCCAATTACTTGCAGGTTTGAACAAGCAATACGAAGGGATATCGACGATAATTCAAAACACACACCCCTGCCATCCTTTTACGCTGCAAGATCCAAGCTTATTCAAGCCGAATTCGACAAAGCTGAACGGGCCCTTCACTCCGCCAAAACCGCATCCGCCGCTTTATCCGCTACCACCACCAACCGAACCACCACCGATAATACCCGCCCCTCACTGACCTACTCTGGACCCTCCCCTACCTTCTCCGGCCGAGGCCGCGGCCGCTCTGGCCGTCGTGGTCGCGGACGGGGTGGTTATGGCCGATCCCAGCAGTCGTACCTTCCTTACTAGACCTCCGCATATCCCCCATGGTTCCCACAATGGCCTATTTCACCCTCTAATGGACTGGCCCAACAAAACTCCTACACAGCCCACACACAGTTCCCTTGGTCAGGCCCCCCATGTCCATATCCTACATCATCAAAACCCAACAGTCAACCTCGGCCCAACTACCGGCTTGTTAGGCCCAAGACCCTCACAGAACCATTTTGCAGCTTATAGCCTAGCCCTTTACACGATGTCTCTTTAGCAGCCCGACCCGACACAATACATGGACACCGGTGCTTCTTCTACTATGTCCCATCAACAAGGTGATTTCCAATCTTTTTCTAACTCTTGCATTCCTCAACATATTATTGTAGGTAATGGCAATACAATTCCGGTGTTAGGACAGGGCACAAAATACCTACCCAAACAATTCCCGCCCTTTATCCTTAAAAATGTCCTCTACTCACCAAAACTAATTAAAAACCTTATTTCTGTTCGTCGATTTACTAGGGATAATTCTGTGTCTGTTGAATTTGACCCGTTTGGTTTTCTTGTGAAGGACCTCAAGACGCGGACTCTGCTCCTGCTGTGCAACAGCAGCAATGATCTCAACCCTCTGGTGCTCGGGTCCTCCACTCAACCCACTGCTCTTGCTGCCGTTTCTGCTGACCTTTGGCACCAACGTCTTGGCCACCCAGGACGTCAACCTTTACATTCAATAAAATCTTCTAGTTCTATTTCATTTAATAAATTTGAGAACAATGTCTGTGACTCTTGTGTTTTTGGTAAAAGTATTAAACTTCCTTTCTTTGCTTCTAATAATTATACTATTCAGCCTTTTGATATAATTCACAGTGATGTATGGACCTCCCCTATTGTTATTTCATCTGGTCATAAATATTATGTTTTGTTTTTAGATGACGATTCAAATTTTTTATGGACATATCCACTCACCCACAAATCCAATGTTTTCAACGCCTTCACCCAATTTGCATCTACCATCAAAACCCAATTTAAACGAACCATCAAAACTTTTCAATGTGACAATGGTCGTGAATATGTGAACAACTCTTTTCAAACATTTTTTTATTACCAATGGCATATTATACCGTTTATCCTGTCCATACACATCATCACAAAATGGTAAAGCTGAAAGAAAAATTAGAACCATTAACAACATCATCCGAACCATCATGGCCCATGCTTCCCTACCCACTTATCTTTGGCACTTTGCCTTAGAAACCGCCATCATCCGAACCATCATGGCCCATGCTTCCCTACCCACTCATCTTTGGCACTTTGCCTTAGAAACCGCCACTTATCTATTAAATATTCTCCCTAATAAACACACCAAAAACAAAACCCCAACCGAAATTCTATACAACTCCACACCCGCCTATGACCACCTCCGTGTCTTTAGTTGCTTATGCTACCCTCTCACTCCCTCCCCCACCATCAACAAGCTCGACCAACGAGCTCAACCATGCGTCTTTTTCGGTTATCCTCCTACCCATAGGGGGTACCAGTGCCTTGACTTGCAAATCAAACAGATCCAAATCTCTAGACACGTTGCCTTCGACGAAACTACCTTCCCATTTAAACAATCCATCGCACCTACACTATCCTATGAATTTCTCACAGTTGATTTTCCTCACCATTTATCCCCACATATCCACACTTCCTCCAGGCCTCCTCCCATACCTACGCCCAACCCAACACCCACCCATCCTACACCCGGCCCAAATGCCACAGCCCAAATTCCGACCCCACCTACCTCCGTCCATACTAATCCACCCGTTAGTCCACTGCCACAAAACAATAACCCCTTAACTTCATCGGCCCACCCACATAACCAACCGGCCCAACACTCGACACCCACCCCACCACCACCGCCACCTCCACCACCCACCCGAACCGTCCACACCCGCTCCATGAGTGGGATTTTTAAACCAAAATATCCATTCAGCCTACATACTTCCCACACCACACCCGTCGTCCCAATTCCAAAGAAACCCACCGATGCCTTGACTATCCCGGAATGGTACTCTGCCATGACCACTGAGTTTAATGCATTAGTTAGAAATGACACTTGGGAATTGGTACCTAGACAACCTAATATGAATGTTATTCGTAGTTTGTGGCTATTTAAACATAAATACAGGTCGGATGGCTCTTTGGAACGTTACAAAGCCCGGTTAGTTTGTGATGGGCGTTTACAACAGGTTGGGGTGGATTGCGAAGAAACCTTCAGTCCTGTTGTCAAACCGTCTACTATTCGTACTGTTCTCTCCATTGCCTTATCTAAGCGTTGCTCCGTTCATCAGCTGGACGTTACCAATGCTTTTCTTCATGGAAATCTTAATGAAACAGTATACATGTACCAACCTATGGGGTTTCGTGACAAACAGTTTCCTGATTACGTTTGTTCACTCAAGAAATCCTTATATGGCCTGAAGCAAGCCCCTCGGGCTTGGTACCAGCGATTTACAGATTTTGTTCTATCTATTGGGTTTCTTCACAGCAAAAGTGACGCTTCTCTTTTCACTTTTCATCAGGGGTCTCATACAGCTTACCTCTTATTATATGTTGACGATATTCTCCTGGTTACTTCTTCTGATAAGCTTCGTCACTCCCTCATGGCTAAGTTGGCAGGTGAATTCGCCATGAAGGATTTGGGACCTCTTAGCTACTTCCTTGGTATTTGGGTGTTTCGGGACAAAGACACCATGTTTCTCTCTCAGCGCTCATATGCAACTGAAATCATTGCCCGTGCCGGTATGCAGTCTTGTAACCCGGTTGCCACTCCCGTTGACACTAACAGTAAGCTTAGTGCCACTGTCAGTGACCTATTTCATGACCCCACTTTATACCATAGCCTTGCAGGTGCTCTCCAGTATCTCACTTTCACTCGTCCAGACATCTCGTACGCGGTACAGCAGGTTTGTATGCATATGCACTCCCCTCGTGTTGATCATTGGAACGCTCTTAAACGAATTACCAGATATATAAAGGGCACTTCCAGTTTCGGTTTATCATTAAACGGCTCCAATACTCAATCGCTAGTGTCTTACACTGACGCTGATTGGGCCGGTTGCCCTGACACGAGGCGTTCCACCAGTGGCTACTGTATTTATTTCGGGGACAATCTTATTTCATGGTCGTCTAAACGACAAAGCACTATTTCCAGGTCTATTGCTGAAGCAGAATACAGAGGTGTTGCTAATGTCGTGGCGGAAATTTGTTGGTTACGAAATCTTTTACCCGAGTTACACCATCCACTGTCTCGTGCCACTTTGGTTTATTGTGACGTAAGTGCTATTTACTTGTCTGGGAATCATGTGCAACATCAGCGGACGAAGCACATTGAGTTGGACATCCACTTCGTACGAGAGCAGGTTCAAAGGGGTCAGGTTCGGGTTCTGCATGTTCCATCCCGATATCAAGTGGCTGATATATTCACGAAGGGCTTACCGCGCATCCGTTTTGAAGATTTTCGAGACAGTCTCAGCATACGGTCTCCCCCCGCTTCAACTGCGGGGGTATAATAGATATATAGATAATATTTGTAATTATTTTGTAATTATCACTTTCCATAAAATGTGGAACCAATTGTATTATTTATAGAGGAGATCAATAGAATGAGAGGCAAGGAGCCTATTCTATCATATTCTATCAGTGCCTATTAATGGACTTGAGAAAGATAAACTTCGGCCTGTGTGTCTGCATCAAGGAAGAAATAGGGAAATTGTGTTTCGAGTAAAAGAAGGCGGAGTTATTGTGTACAATATAGATGAAAGAAGACACAGAGACATAAGGATCGTGGGTGGCCCAGGTGATAATGTCAATGCTAAGCAGTTAATATCGGCGAGATCTCGGTTATCGGCCCTAAGAAGTAATCTCGGTCCCAAAACTCGGTCATTATATCGGTGCCGATAATATCGGTCGATATGGCCGATATATCGGCCGATATTGGACTTTAAAATATCGGTCATATCACCGAAATTATCGTTTTCCTTGTTTTTTGCCCATTTTCTGACTAAGAAGACGAAGATAAATGAACAAATCTTAGGAGAAGAAGATGGAGATCTATAGAGAACATATCTATGGAGACAAAGATGGAGATGACATACCTATGGAGATGAAGGTCTGCAGTGTAATGCAGAGGAGATAAAGGGCTGTAGAGGAGGAGATGAAGGGCTGCTTTGTTTTAGGAGATGGAGTTATGACGGCTGAAATCTAAATATAATGTTTTTAGGTTATATGTTTTTTAGGGTTTACATATCTCACACTTTTTTTTACTAAATTACATTTTCAACCTTTATCTAATAGTTTCTTATTAAATTTATCCTTTAACTTCTTCTAATTTGTTATTTGATATGTTTTCTTGTTTATTGAGTTTTATTTGTTGTACATGTAGCTTGGTTAGTTGTACATTGAGGATATCATAGAAATTTTGTGCTTCTTTAGGTTGTATATATACTTTAGATTGTATGTACAGGTTATTAAATCCAATAGAAGTGTGAGAAATACAAAATATATATATATATATATAATATATATATTATAAAACGTAACTACCGATATCTCACCGATATCTCACCGCGAAAACCGATATATCAAATATCAGTCCTTGACCGATAACCGATATTTTTCCGCATTAACTGCTTAGTGCCGATGTATTTGGATGTACGTTTACTTTAGATTGTATGTACAGGTTATTAAATCCAATAGAAGTGTGAGAAATACAAAATATATATATATATATATATATAATATATATATTATAAAACGTAACTACCGATATCTCACCGCGAAAACCGATATATCAAATATCAGTCCTTGACCGATAACCGATATTTTTCCGCATTAACTGCTTAGTGCCGATGTATTTGGATGTACGTTTGTTGAAAGCCTAGAATCACCTAAACGCATCATGACATCATCTTAACCTTTAATAAAATCTGTTTAGTAAGTAACTACTTATATTACATTGTGCTAAGAAGGGAGACTTATGTAACTAGCAGGGTTGGAATCGAGCCAACAAGATTTTCATTATATTGTTTTGTGTGGTTTGGTTAGCTGATTTTCTTGTAATTGTTCGTTTGACTCTATGTGCTATGATATGGTTATCTAATATAAAAACGTTTATGATATTGTGCCTTTGTTCTTTTCCTATGGTTGGTTATTAGTCTTTGTTACTAGGATTTAGGGATTTGGGTTGTGGGCTAAGGCCAAAGGCCTGCTTTTATTTATTGAATTTGTCATTCAGACTGTATTAAAATCAGCTGGAATTTTCACTGCTAACGTTGTTAATAATCTTTTCTGTATGGGCATGATTACTTTTATGGTGATAAGGAAGTTTACCATTAAGACATGGAGCTTTTATGGTTACTTTTACATGAAAGATTTGGTTTTTTTAACCTTGCAGATTGTGAACTGTGATTCATTGTGTCAAATATAATTTGGATAACTCAAAAGCAAGAAAAAGATTATTTTTTGACCAAAAAGCCAGCATGTCCAGAAAGTCAACTGTGGTCAAACCTTTTTTTGACAAAAAGCCACGGGGTCACCATTGTATGGTCTAAAGTTAAGTTTTGTTTCAGAATTAGACGATGTGTAGTGGTAAAGAATTTTGGAGCCCCTCACCTGGGCGTTTTTCAACATGTGGCATGTGAATCTACTAGGGGCTTGAAATCCAAAAGGGGTGTAGTGGTGTTGTGAAATGGGCTTGAAATAAAAAAAAGGTGTGTAAAGATATTATTAATGAATTAAAGAAAACGATAAAATAATAAAACGAAGTGGCATGGTGTGATTGGTGGAAGATGGACGCCACCAGCGCGAAGTATTTCACGTGAAAGGGCTTAACGCCCGTTTAACAAAGGGAGGGGCGGTGTTTGCCCGTTAAATGGGTGCCAAATTTGGTGATTAACGCCCAATTCGCATGCGAGTACACATGGTCTTAGGTTAGGTGATTCTCTGGTCTATTTCATGTCTTCAATTTTGTAGTATGTTGTTCTATTATAATGAAATTTTTCACACTCGTAAACAAATTAAGTAATAGTTATTAGATAGTAAACTAAATTACATGTTTGCTATTTATCGCACAAAAACGTTAAGTCACCTTAAGACTTTTTATAATTTATAGGGATGTAAATGACGAAGCTCGTCTAGACTCTAGACACGTTTGAATATTTGATATATTACTTCTATAATAATTGTGTTATGGGCTTGGTATTGATTGGGTTTATGTTGGTCTAGTCGGTGATTTAGGCTGGAATGTTAAGACTATTTTGGTGTATGATGTATTATTATTGTATTGTATGTTCATTTGGTCCAGAATAAGGTGTATATTGATTTTGAGACATAGAATTGAGCCATAATAGACATCAAAGTTCAGATAGTTTGTGCCGGCCTATGTTATCATCAATTTTCAAAACATCAGTATGAACCGGCCGGAAATACCAATGATACCGCCTACCAGACACAAGCCCGGTACGATAAAGGTCGGCAAAACTAGAATAAGGTATGTGTTATATACTGTGGGTAAATCCGGTTTCACCAGTTTGCAAAATCATCAGTGTTGTGCACATGTGTGTAGTTATGACTTATAAGGTACATGTGTGTGCATCAAATGCATAAGAGAAGGATGTGTGTGCTATCACGAGCTACATGGAGCTTTTTATACCGAGACTCTAGTGTCACCATATATTACATTATTGACAAAACATAATAAACACAACTAATGACTGTTATTCTATTAATAAGAGGTAATAAAGGATAGTTACTAAAGACCAATAGAAATAGCTCACAACAAATGTAGACAGAAAATCTAAGAGGTAAGAAAACAAAATAAGAGCACTAGCTAAGTGATTTTATTTGAGTGGAGAAAGACAACATAGTTTACAAAATGCACCGATCAACCGTAAATATTATTTCTAAAATTAAGCAATGAAGCCTTGTTACATGAACATCCATCTAAATATTCTAAATTACAGTACCAATATATACCGAGTAAAAACATGAAATACCATATCCCATCTCAGTCTCGGACTACAATCCAGCTGCACTAAACACAACCATTCTGGCTAGTTACATATGAATCTAAAGTCTTCCTTCATAGCATAATATAATACACAAGTGTATTACTAAACACATTTCATAAATTTTATTGAAGGTTAAGTTGCTGTCATGATGCGTTTAGGTGATTCTAGGCTTTCAACAAACGTACCTCCAAGTACATTGACATTACCACCCGGGCCGCCCACGATCCTTACATCTCTGAGTCTTCTTTCATCTATATCGTACACAACAAGTCTACCTTCTTTTTCTTGAAACACAATTTCCCGATTTCTTCCTTGCAGCAAACACGCAGGCCAAAACACTCGATCTTTCTCAACTCCATGAATACGCACACTCGTCCAAGACTCCCAAACACCATACTCCTCCATCACACACAACTCAGAGCACACCTCAGTACTTATAAAAACACCAAGTTTCCCACCAATATCAACCAAGTCGTAAGACAAACTTTTAGCCTTACCAAATGCATCAGGCATTTTCATTTCATTGAATTCTTCGGTTGCTAAATTAAACCCAACGATCATGCATTCTCTTGATAACCAGTGAATACTCTGGTTGATTGGCGCACCGAGGATTAGACTCCAGACAGTGTGATCGTGTTCATGGTAATCGTAATCACGCAATTTCCTCCATGAGTTGTTACGCAAGCTGTAAACGCATGCAAACGTCTTGCTGATATGATGCTGCATGCTGTGGTGGTGCCAAAACGATATAGAGACTATTTTATAATCATCAGTGGATGAATCGTAACCGAATCCATACTTAACATAAACCTCTTCATGTTCTTCATATGGTGGTGCAAAAGGGCAAAGAGGAACTTTCCATAGGTCTCGTATCAATGGATTCATCATGAACAATGTATCGTTTTCGTCTTTAGCTAGAACAAGTCCGTTGCTAGATCCTAATATCTCTTTCCACTGAATAGGAGGTGACCCAATACTCAGTTCTGTTCCAGTTGCGGGTATTATATCATCATCTCTGTTACGGGTTTCGGTTATATGGATCGAGTAGAGTGATCCTGTAGTCGAAAGGACAATTAGTTTTGTGGTATGATGGGGTTGAAGGAGGTGGGTTGTGATGAATTGAGGGTTGGAGATGAATGAGTTCCATGTCTTTGAAACAGACTTAAAGCGGCCTAGAGATTTGGCCGGTAACAGAGGGAGTATTGCTTCGGTTATCTCTGGGGGAAGGTTTTTGCCGGTAGGAGACATTGCTGGCGGTTTGGAATTGATACAACGTTATCACACGGTTTTAAACATCGGTTGATTCCAGATATTGAAGAATTGACGTGGGGTGCACGTGGCGTGAATGTAAAAGATAAGGCATTAGGGAAAGATAAGACTACATAGATAATATTTTATAGTTAAATTATATTTGTTTTAATTTTAATACTCTGTTCGCACTAGACAAAATTAAACCAGTGAAGGTGGTCTTGTTGACGACGGTATTAAAACGTTTAAATCGTAATCGTTTTTCAAAATCTTGGTTACCTGATAGACTAACGATGTGTTCCCGAGTTTAAAAAACAAAGAAAAACAAGAGTTTAAAAAGCGATGGAAAAGAAGAGAATGGGAATTAAGGAGAGGGAGTAAAAAGAAAATATTTAATTTAGTAGTGTGTTCTAAATCTATCCAATTTGAAAGGATGACAAACGAAAGAAATAGACAAAATTTTCCATCCATTTCCTTCGTTTTCTCTCCTTCAAAAAACGTCCTTCCAAATCTCTTCTTTTCCTTCGTTAATGAAACTCGGAAACACGACGTAAAGGTTCTGTCAAAACGATTTGTATCGAACCATATGAAAATGCTTCTATTCCTTGGCATTTGGAGCACAAATTCGGATATATAGATAGATGTAATTCCAAAATTATCTAACAAAATATATAAGATGTTTAGTCACTCGGTAGATGCTAAAAGTTCTCTACATGCACTAAAAGTTCTTCCCCAATTCAACCTTTTTCACCAGTCTCATTGTGTTGTGCAGAATTGAATCCAGTATCCCAGCAACCTGATATGTAATCAATCGCACGCTTAACTATTAATCTCAAAATTCAACCACGCGTACAAACACACACGAAATCAAAAGTGTAATAAAGACGTACCGTGAAAACACCACCGATGATGGCACAAACATTGGTGATAAAATGGGAAAAAGATTTGGGATTTTCGGTAATCAAGACCTGGACACGAAAAAAAGTTCAAAACTAATAAAAGAAAACAAAACAAATTTGGACGATGATATAGTAAACCGGGTCAAATTTCAAAACCTGCATCGGGGATGGCTCGTAATGGAACTTCACAACTGGGATTGATAAAGCATGTACCAAACTACTATGTGCTGTGAATTCATATTCCTCAATCAGTTGATGAGTTGACCTCATCACCTCAGTCTTCACAAGTTGAAGATAATGCTCTACCTACATCATTTCAGTTACATAAAAAAAACTAATTGATTATTACAAAAATATAATTTCTTTGTTAAAAAAAAACATAAATGTTACAAGAGCTTACAGTGACGTTTGCATGATCATCTGGGTCGGTGAGATATGACTTGCCATTTAATTTGGCATGACTTGCACCAATATAAGGTAGTATCCTTTTGATATCACTCATCACCCTTGGAGTGATTTTCTTACCAAAGGAGAAATCAGAAATTACATGTGACATGTTCATCAGGGCAGAATCAAATGAGTGGGCCCCTGAACGAGCAGAAATTACAAGATTACCAGGAACCTGTGTCATAGATAAGATGTTCGGAATTGGTATTCAAAGTGTAACCATATTGCATAAAAACTCCAAAACTGCTTTTTGCAAAAAAATAAATAAATAAATTAAAAAAAATAAATTAAAAAAATAAATTATGATTCTGATAATTTTGTAACTATATTAAAAAAAAATCAATTAGCAGAGAAATGGTTGCAGGTCAACAAAACCGAACCCAGTCTGTTTTTGACCTGTACCAAAAATTTATGTGTTTTGACGCGAATCCATTTTAAGTTGTTCCCCAACCTGCTGAACCCAACACATTTTGCTACCTCTAGTGTAGTTTTACCTTCTTGACTCTTACAAACCCTTCAATTCTACATCCTGCTTCACGTGGTGCAGGTCTTTTTGCTTTCTCTGTAACTGTGACAGATTTATCCTCCAATGCCAGATTAGGTGAGTCCAATGCGATTGGTGCAACTAATTCCTCCATTGTCTGTAGGGGAACCACATCAAGAATTAGCCTTCATTTATTGCTTTTTGCATAAAAAAAATTGTGAAAATGAAAAATATCATTCTTACCTTCACCAAGGTATCAGTGTCTCTGTCCCCATAATAGGATTCATGTTCATGGTGTCCATGCTCATCCCTGATTCATACAAACAATAACCGAGTGTTTCATAAAGAAAACATAATCCGTTGAATTAGATTCAAAACATTAAACATCAGGGATCATATAGGCACATGATCCAATTAGCCAAAATAAAATATACGTTTGTTCCATGTAATATCTATGTTCGCACTTGGCTGTTCCAGCCCATCCTAGCCTGGCCTAATCCTAATTTTTTCAGTTTTAGTTTAATATTAATATTTATTATTCTGGATTATATTTTTAGATTGTATTTACAAAAAAACAAAATGAATTAAAACACAAAATTTTGATTTTAAAAACAATTTCATCATACAAAGAATAACATATACTTTCTTTAACAATACCTCAAAATAGATTTACGAAAAATTAAATAGTACACAACAATCAGAATTATGTATATGTAACATGGAAAACACAATTTTAGGTACTGGGCCTTTAGAACTGGACATTCAGGCCTAACCAGGCTTTGCCAAGGGCCAGGCCTAACCGACAGTTTCAATATTAGTATCAGGAGGGATGTGCCAATTTTGGGCTCAACTAATAATTGGACAAAGCTTTCATAGGCCGGTCCTAGAACCGATCGTTGCTCATGTTTGGGGTTAACTGTAAATTGAACAGATCTTGTGAAAATACTTGTGGGGTATCCAAAATTACACATTCGAAAATTTGATACAGTTGCATGTAGTCTTTTGCTTTACTATGTAATAATTAACAAATTAACATGTGTTTAGGACTATATAACCATCAAAGGGAGAATGAATCAGACTGAATTTGGCAAGTACATAAATGAATACACAAGTGATTTACCTAACATCACTGCCCTTACGGAATATGCGAATAGATGGATAACCTTGTATGTGGTGACTGAAATAAAAAAGAAATAATTAATAAATAACAATTTATATAAGTAGAAAAACATAGAGCAATGAATGTTACAATTGGAACCACAACTAACATGTAGAAAACAGAATAACACAATAACCAACGTGGTCCGCAAACATAATATAAATTAAACAATGCATCAATATGTACTACCAAAGAGGAGGTACAAAACTAAATTAGCAAGATATTCACCTTCTACATAGATCAACTTCTTCAGTACAATCAACCTTCCCCAAAATGATACGGCCATCCACTTCAGGATCATGTCTGGTAACACAAAGATGAACAAGCAGTTAATATAATTAACCAGAAATGGCTTACAATTTAACATACACAAATTTGTTCACAAAATAAAAAGAATATAACTTAGACCTTTCTCTTATAATTTTGGCAGCCTTCTCCCATGAGGGTTTCTAACATAATAATAAAAAAAGAACATGTTAAGTGTGTCATAATCGAATGAACATGTAAAGGGTAATTTGGTCAATTCAAAAAATGCAGCCAATAGGCAATGAGATTACCAAACGGTTGCTCCAATAGCACCAAGGAGCATAGAAATTCACAACCAAAATTGCATGCCTGCATTTTTACAAAAACCATATGTTGCTAAAGTCAAACAACAAATTAAGCACGTAAATTGTTTATTTTTTAGATTTTGTTGATTCACGTACTGATGAGAAACCCTATCAAAATTATCTGCATTAAGAGTAACAGATCCTTCACCGTATTCCTCGTCATTATCCTCATCATGTTTGACTCTAAGAGTTACTGGTCCGGAGTCAAACTCAGAGCCAGTAGTTTGTAGATGTTTATTAATTGAATATTTGCGCACTGTTTTTGTTATATTTAACCTGTTCTGTAGATAAGAGAAACAAAATACAGGTGATAAGAGAAATGACCATGTAATCCTATAGTATGAAACACAATGACAAATCACACAATAACATAATTAATAAGATAAATATATAATGAATGTTCACTAACAAAACATGCAAAAATTGAAGGTGTGCCATTATCTCTCAGGCCTTGAAACTATGTTTTAAGTTGTATGCAAACTCCTATGCTTACAACATGCCAACTTACGAAAGACAATTTTTTGTTTATTTTCCGCTTATGGATTTGAATATTCTAAGTTACATTTTTTATAAGGACTTATACCTTGAAATCAAAGAAATTTTGTTTAAATCTTCGATATTTCCAAATATTTTGTACAATGTGTATCATATCAAAATACTAATCTGTTCTTTTTTATTTTGTCTATGAGGTGTTTTAGACAATTTACCAAAAGTCACATCCTTATTAAACATATGCATACCTACACACACATTACTACGAAATTGCATTTCCATATCAATTGACAACAAAAGATATAAGACACTGAAACTTACAGTTCCCAGAACATCACTCACGTCCACGGATGCAAACTCACAGGATAAAGCCGGAAAACTGCATTGGAATAATTTAACCACTGTTAGCCCCAAAACAAAACAAAATAGACACATGTGATTCCTTATGAAAAGGATAAAACAAACACCGTTACTAAAGATGATAGATACATTGACTACAATCAAAATTATTGTTCAATGGTGACTTAAATCGACAAAAGTAATCAACAGCATACCTAAGATTAAAATCAATCCGTAAGTAATCCTCATCAGGACTTCTGTCAACTATGACAGAAGTTGAGGTACTGATACTCAAATAATTATGTAGCTCCTGCAATTAAGCACGGTAAGCAATAGCAGAAAAAAGTCAATAAACGATCATAGCGATGGCATGTGACCGAAAACTGAAAAGAAAAGAGAACCACAAGGAAACAAAAGATAATCCAAAAGAAGTGCAGCATATCAGCATATATGAGAAGATACAAAGGCTGATCTTTACCACGAAAATTTCTTGAGAATTCAATATGCATGCATCAAGAATAAATTACTTAACAACTTTTTTTAAGTGTGTATGGAATTCATCCACAGGATTTGAGTAAAAAGATGAATTTCCTAGTCCGTACCATTCCAAATAAAAACATCATGGCAAGAGCAGCAATGATAGACAAGCCGGCACCTGACAGTGACGCCTCTGTCAAATCTCTTGGAATTTTCCTGCCATACAAGAGAATAATATTATACATAGAGTAAAACAAAGTATGGTTTGACCTAATCAAACTCAAATATCAATCCATCAAGCATGGGGATCCACTTCAAAGCAACTCACAAACCCAATATCAAAACAGTCAGTTAATATTGAATCATATATCCAATTTTATACACTGGAAATTACACTGACCAATCATGACTATGTATTGTGTCATTCATTAGAAAAACATGGAATTATAGCAGTTTTAAGAGAAAGAACATCTGGAAATGATGTCTTACTCCGTGCCAAATAAATAAAGAAATCAACATGCCTTTCAAAGTTATTAGTTTACTGAAACTGAAAACAGACAAACAATTTGAGCTACATAACTCCAAAATGCATTTTGTTATAGCTAACATTAAAAGTAAGAATCTGACCCTCAAAAGTCAAATATGAACTTCTAATGTTAATTCTTTTGGTTTTATCCCTAAATACAAGCATTCTGGTTCTAACGGGTGACCAGTTATACAATCCACTATAATAAAACAATTTAGCTTGATTTTATTCCCCGTAACTGAATACGAAACGCTCTTATCTCTTCTTTCTGTAATTCTGGCCTTCATGTCTGTCTTATTAAAAAATTACTCACTCTTCGCACCACTCTACCACCCGAGTAAAAGCATTCATGCATAACCGATTAATCGTCCAATCTAAACATCAAGAACGATGTACGTTCAACAACTTAAAGTCTCCTATATCAAATGAATTGTGCCAACAGCATATAGCATCAATTAGGGTAAATTTGGGAATTCCATCTCTAAACCTTCAAATCGTAACTAAAGTACCGAAATCGGTTCATTCGGTTACAGAATTCCTCGAGATCTAATTATCTAAACCCCATGCTCCCTAGCATCAACTACACGAACCAACTGTATGCCTAATAACAACTTCACTAACAGCATAAACAAACTCACATGCACATCAAACGAATCCAATCACATTCATCAAACACAATGCATATATACACCAAAACCACTGCAAACAGAAATCAAACACGAAGTAAACACTAAACAGCATAAACAGGCATCAACAACAGATGCATACTTTAAAACATACAAAATTCACAAAAACTGAAGCAAAAACAGTAACATTAACTAATTAACAAATATGAGCATCATTTTATAACAATTTAAGTTGAAATTGATGGAAATTAAACCTATAAAAATCAACAGATTTGATCTTGGCAGTCGAAACCATGGCTGTGAATTGGATCTGACGAAAGACACACCAAAGGATTGAATTAGGTTAGGGTTCCGTTTTTTTTTTTTTTTCCAGTTGGTAATGGTGGTGTGAATATGTGCTCCTTGTGCTTGAAGAAGAAAATGTAACAGTACGGTATTATTTATTTTAGCCTATTTATTGTTGTGCCTAAATTTTAGGGATTTTATTTGGTGCATGTGAGTGCAGGGGAGTGTAACGTGGGCCGCTTTGAGTACTACACACAACAGCGCACGATAAAAGGGTTTAAGACTTAAAATTACGTAAGTTGAAATGTTTAGGAAAACAAGGAGACTTATTCCTAACTTCATTATTTTCACCGTATACGTAATACGCCTCACTTGTGCGCATATAATGTATATATGTGTGGCTCTCTGGGAACAAAACTAAAGATGCACTAGATTTAACGTTTTTTTACTAATTTCGTGAAAATAACTTTAAAAACGACGGACGATTAATCTTGCATCATATAGTGGCGTTGATAGCTAAAAGACAAAGGGGTACATGCACCGATCGGGTTTGTATCGATTGCTAAGTGTTATGTACCTTATGTCCAATGCTTGATAGTTGATACCAAACCACATCGAGTCGGAGGTCTCACTGGAAGCAGCATCTCTATTCTTAGGGGTAGGGTAGAGGTAAGGCTGTCTACATCACAACTCTTAGTTACATGTCGCAACTTGGAGGCATCAACGGTGGTGTTCTAACATACATGCACAAGTGCCTCTCTCTCTCTCTCTCTCTCTCTCTCTCTCTCTCTCTCTCTCTCTCTCTCTCTCTCTCTCTCTCTCTCTCTCTCTCTCTCTCTCTCTCTCTCTCTCTCTCTCTCTCTCTCTCACACACACAAACTAAACCCCCCACCCTCTTGCATCCTCTCATGAGGGTGGCGCTGGTGTTACCGATTAGGTACCACTACTTGATTTATGCGAAACAAATGCATTAACGTGTGTTTTAGCGTTCACACATCTGTACCAAAAAGATGCGTGACAACTTAAGAAGGCTTTTATAGCCTCAAACAAACCCCCACATGTGTGGGTTTATTATGTACACGCTCTCGGTAGGGTTTGTTATGGAAAATATTATATGTTTGTCTACCTTATTATTGTGGTAAACGTGTATCATCAGTCTTATTGTAATATCTACATATACGGCAATGCATTAATTAGTTGAATTGTGTTCCATATAAAAGCTCTCCATATGCCAAGATATTTACTGAGTCTAGCAACAACACTATTCAAGCAACAAACCAACGGAAAATTTAACCCAAAGAAGGTAAAAAGGATAACTTAGGATAACGCAAGCTATTTGTTTTATTATTTTTAGCTTCTTGTTTGGATACATTAGTTGCTTATTGACGAATTCCCTACTCTACACCAAGGTTTTATTTTTAGGTGAAGATATTAAATTCACAATGGTTTTTGTTGTTATTGTTTTAATACTTATTACATGTACTATGTTAGAATCTCGTGTATTGCATATTTTGAATTACTTAACTTACTCTTTTTTTCGGTTAAAATTTTCATTTCATAAAGGAAAATTAAGATTGTGTTCAAATGTGACATCTTATATTATACCAATAACCGGTACTGTGCCACTGTCATAACAAATCGATACCGCTAAAACCAACTTCCCGCTGCATCGCACAAGGAAATCTCACTAGTTAGATTTTATATATCAAATGACAACATTGGTGCAACAGTGCACCGACATAAATTACAAAATTGCCCTTGTTTCAAAATTATAATGTTGTCCATGTTCAATATTTTTTAAACCTTAGACAGCGTTGGTGCTACAATGCACCAACGTAAATTACAAAATTGTCGCTGTTTAAAAATTATAATGTTGTCCCTGATCAATATTTTTTAAACCTTGCTGGTTTAGGCTGGCGCGACTGCTTGTGGGAAACTTGGGAGCTTAACCAAACTTTCAAGGGCAATGATCAAGATTTTTGTACGAAAACTACATTATTTTTTTTTATTTGGGATAGTGCCTGCCCCCTTAAGTTATTAGTAGGTTCGCTCCTACTTACACTCATATAGTTTTAAGGCTTCAGGATGTGGTGTTTTTTTAGTTAAAAGTAGTTTGATTTAGTGTTTCGAATTTTTAAACCGCTTTATGCTTTTTAGGGGCTTCTTTGAAAGTTGATATGGGTATGTTCTGGCTTCTACAAAATATTTTTTCACCTATATCAAAAAGACAAAACATATTTCAATCAAACCCAAAGAACTTATTGAATTACTAGTGGAAAACCCGTGTGATGCGGCAGCGACAAAAATAACATTGATTCATATGCTCTTGCTGCTAAATCTTTTTCATCATAATCTCCTGAAATTTTAGTCAAACAAAATAGCAAACTTTATGCTTTATAACATGTTCCTTATATAAATCATCATCATACTCATAAAGGCTTATAAAAATATGTCCTTATCAAGGTTAATGAGCACTATGATAGACTAATATGGTGATAATAACACTTTGCTTCAAGATAAAGGTTCTGGCTAATAAATTTTCATGTTTTATATTAATATAACATCATGTCAAATTTGTAAATCAATTAAAAATATGTTTGTAAATTTAGACTCTTAACTCTTTATAGACCATCTTTAATAACTTTGACACAAATCTTTAGCTTAATCTTTATTGCGACTTAGATAACAACTTCCATACCATCTTTGACTTAACTTCAATCTCATCTATGAAACTCAATCAGTTGGTCCAAACATTTAGAATAATACATGGGTCAAAAGGACTCTAGTATTGATTAATGATAGTTTATGACGCCATACATAGGAATAATGATGATGCTCGACCATGATTTATATTATTGTACCAGAAGCGCACATTATAATAGTTCGAAAGTTTTTTTTTTTTACTTATTCACTTTCTTTTAGGCATGTGATATTTTTGTTTCTTTTATTCAGTAAATAATTATTATAAAACTGTATCATATGTTTATAAGTTAGTTTAAACCCCCATATACAAACATTATAAAACAAGAGACATAACTCAAGTATTTTATATTTTTTAGCAAACCTCAACATATTATTGTAATACGTAAACCTGTGATAATCCATTAGTTTGGAATAATTTATCTTACACATTGTTAAACTTTTCATATGTTAGCATAAATATATGTTCATCCACCATGTGAGACTAAGATTTGATTTTTGTGTTTTTTCTATTGACCAAGACATTTATATCTTACTTTATTCACGAGTTCTAACCCTATATTGTATATATATAAAAAAGCATTATTAACATTGATCTCATTTTAACTCCCCACGATGATATAGTTATCTATACTTGATTTGATCATATAGTTAATCTCTCTTATTATATTTGATGATATAGTTTACCATCTCAGTAACATGTTGATTTGTTACCATTAATCCAATGCACTATAAACCCGTTTGTTCATGTGATGATATATGTCTAACGCTAAATTATTTACTTACTTTTGTTTAATCTTTAAGAGAAATATTAGTGTTACAAATAAAGAGTATTTAAGAAGTGGTCAAGAAATAAAAAATATAATCTTCACCCCCTCCAGATTTATTACAAACATTTGTGTCTAAGGATAAGTTTATTTATGTTTATGGTTTAGAAAGGCTCCCTATAAATATAACTAAATCTGTAATCATTTAGATTTAGTAATAAAGAAAGCACGAAAGACAAGAAACACAAATAAGCGCATCTAGTGTAGTGGTATCATAGTACCCTCCCACGGTACTGACCGGGGTTCGATTCCCCGGATGCGCATTTTTTACTATCTACTTTTTTTGGTTATTCTTTGACAGCAAGGTTTGGGTGGGAGTTCAACCACAAAAGCTTTTGTAGTTGTCATCAAAGAAGACACACTTGTTGCATCAACCGAGGCTGTTCTAATCATTCTGATGGGAAAATGATTACATTTTCACCGTGTCCACATATTCACCGTTGTTACCTGTAAGTTACAAGCTACCAATACGTAGTGATAGCAATGACAAAGCAGGTGCCATTTCATGTTTAGTGATACACTAGAAGAAAATTTTAGAGATATTTTATATTTATATCTTACAAAAAAAAGTAAAAAGAAAATACAAAAAAAAAAAAAAAAAAAAAGTACAAAGAAAATACAAAAATCTCGCTATTTGTCACTATCAACCATATAGCGACGCATGAGCGCTATGCTATGCTATTCGCTATAGCGGGTACTATGATCGCTATTAACAACTGTGCCTGTAACATACCCTGATACCAAAGATCTCGTTCATCCCGCTCTAAAAGCTTACCAACCACCACCAAACAGTAGAGGAAACTGTATGAAGTGGCATCTTTAATGCATTTTGAATAATTTAAATGCCTATTTTCTGATCAAATTTGGTTGTTCTCAACTAATCAGATGTGCTGGACTAGATTGCTGGCCTTATCTGTTCACATTGTTCTTCTATAGACGTCGTCTTATCACCAACATCAACAAGCGCAACTGTGTCAATGTGTCATCTTTGGATACAATGACCTTTTTTCATAAGATCCAAGCATTCCCAGCTCCGCATTATCAAAGTTCATACCAAGTTCTTGAGTTACAACCTGATGGTACATTAAAGATAAATTTCTGATGATGGTGAACAAAGCGTAAAGTACTCAAGATATCGGGCCAAATTTCTGTGTGTTCAATTAGTGGATACAGTTTAGATAGTAAAGTCATGTCATTAAACAAGAATCCTAATATATATGATTATGATAAAGAATCCCATCCAATGCATTTTCGACAACCTTCTTCAATTTTTGGAGTAACTCGATTCTGTTCTTCAACTTCCACTTCCTCGTAGTCATTGAAGGCGACTCCTTGAGCATTGGCTAGCTTGTACTTATTTTCACCATCACTCTTTAGTTCATCCACTAGTAGCCTCTCCATCTCACATGTCATCACCGTAAAAGCATTCATTGCAAGACTTGATTCCGCTGAATCAAAGAATTTTTTATGCACCATCTCCTATCCAAGCACGCTATGATCCTTGTCTTCATAGCAAATGCTTCAATTAAAATCGTCCTAGGATAACTCTGCAGATGTTTGACATTCACACGTATACCTTAAAAAACATATTTACTCCTCCTTCTGTCTCAAAGATTAACCTTTCTCTCTTCTTCATCTCGTTCCATGAAGATATGACTTGTCGATCATGCGTATAGCCTTCAATTTTAGTCATATCAAGAAGCTGCAACAATCTATCCATGAAGCTTTCCTTCTGTCTTGCAAGAACTTCCTTGGTTGCTCTTTTAAGTGAGACAAACACACGTGTTGAGGTCTCAATTAGAGGAATATTTTGGCAACTAATATCTTCAGTGAAGGTAAATGGGAAAACAAGGCGTGAGCGTGGCTTCACAAAGGAACACTGACCGCCTTTAGTAAGGATCAACATTAGAGCATCCACAATAAGAACGCTTGAAAACACTAATAAAAGTGTCTAGTCACTATCACGACACAAAACATCCATATTTCTCAAAAACATAAAAAACACACCCAATGAGAAATATTCAAAAACGCTGTCACATCATCACCATCTTTGATATTATTTTTACCCAATCCAGCCCATTCGCCACACCACTTACATGTCATACATACACCCACCATATTTTGTTTTTTTTCTTGTTGTTGCGGAATATAAACACAACCCAAAATGAGTTAAAAATAATAATAAACCCCACAGTAGGACCAAAAACACTTCTCCAAAAATATTATTTGGGGCAAATCAAGTATGGTCACACCAGGGACGCAAAAATTATGCCCTTAAGCGTCCCTGATGTGACCATCAATTTGATATTACTTTAATCGTAGCTTAAAAAATAATTTAAATTTTTTAAGCTACGATTAAAGTAATATCAAATTGATGGATCAAATTTTATTTCCCACTTAGGTTATAGTCTAACGGTAGAGGGAACAACCCTCTAGGGGAGGTTGAGAGTTCGAATCCCACAAAGTATGAAAATATAAATGGGTGAAAGTTTGGAAATTAAAAAAAAAATTGTTTCATGACAAAAATAAAAGTTAAAAAAGAAGTCAAAACCAACCGTTAAAAAACAAAAACAACTAAGTATAAGCCCTCACCATTTCATCTTTTCTGTCATACATTCATTAATAAACCTGTAATTTTTTTCTCAAACCATTTCATTTTCTTCTTTAATTCTTAGTTTATCTCAACATTTCTTACTTTCTATTTATATAAACTACCATTCACTTTGATTAATATTTGATTAACAATTATGGGGCTCAAACATACAAAAATCCATCGAATTGAGGACATCACTGTTTAGAAAACTTGGATTGCCGGAGGGTCAATGTGTCCCTGAGAAATTGGGCCCGGGCCGGGAGTCCTCCCCGCACCCCTTAAGGGTCGTCCCTGAAAGAAGTGGTGGTGCTGTCAAAGATCGAGATGATTGATCATCGTCGATCACAACGGTTTTTCCGGTGGAAGAACGTCCTCGAGTTTCACCATCGTCGGGGAAAACGTTGCCATTGGTGTTGGTTTATTGCGCACTTGCGCATAAATGCTATCCACCACCCGTAAAAGGTTTGTTTTTTCGTTTCGAAAAAAGCTACATCTTCAAGCCCATCGTCTCAATCACGCCCTGCAATGATTGCTTTTGTTTTCGCTCCTCATCCAAATGTGTATTCTCTCTTTCATATACATTTTCAATCTTATTCACATGATTAAAATTGTTGCTTTCTCATATTATAGTACATTAATTTATATGTTACATTGCAACAAAAATTTTCTCACTTCATAGTAGATTTTTTTTTATCACGGGGAACTCCCGGGACATGTTAGAAACCTTACATTGTAGTCGCCGCACGCCTTTGTTATATGAAGCTCACATGTATCAGAATCTCTGTACTTGCTGCAGCAAAATCTAAAAGAAAACAAAATCATAGAATTGAACCGGGCTTGTGTTTGACACAATTCCCTTAAACAGATTCTTCGTCTGTTCCCAGGGTACACCAGTTCGAAACAGTGGCGATGGTGCACTGCCGGACTATCCCACTTGCCTGAAAAGAAACCGGAACATGGTTGCTACTCTTGATAATTAAGACTCTAATAAAACCTCATCAAATGGCATTAAGAGTTCTACTAAAACCTCATCAAATGGCATTAAGAACTCTACTCAAGAGTTTCACCATATGAAGAGCTTTAATATTAGTAGTTTTAATAAATAAATTTCATTCACCACTTTAAACTTCCAACAATCCCCCACATGAATGGAGATCGATCAAAACACACAAAATTTCCAACAAACCCCCACATGAATGAGAGTTATTCTCATAAACAACCTCATTTCGATTAAATTTCAACAGTTGAGTTTTGCATACGATAGGTAGGTGTGACCCTTTGAACCTTCGCTTATGAAACGCACTTAGCCCACTGGCTCTGATATCCATTCGCATCACAGTAACCTTCAATAACTGTTGGATATCTTTATATTGCAGCTAATAGTCTCGTATGTATCCTAATTACCAAAGCACATGTGTCACGTAATTCCAATGAATTAAACTTAGGTTGCTCGTGTATCTACTTAGCTTGCTTGCTAAGCCTGGTCTGATACAACTCATCAGATACATGAGGCTGCCAATAATTCTTGAGTACTCTAATTGATTAACAGGCTCAATTCGATTCTTAGCTAGATGTTGATTCGTGTCAATGAAAGTTCTAGCCACATTAGAGTCATTTCCATTGAACTTCTCAAGAATTTTGTCCACGTAATAGGACCGACTTATAACAAGTCTGTTCTAGGGTCGTGTGACTTGTACTTCCCAAAATCACATTCGTTCATATCAAACCTTATATTTTCAAATGCAAGTCACCTCCACACTTAAGTGTTACTGGATAACTACCAAATGGGGGTGATGAAAGTTTCTTCCTTTCATATGTAGTTTGAAAACTTCTCAAGTACCATTTTTACATCCCTACGGATTGTTTCTTAAATGGCTCTTCCCCCCACATTGCTTGCACTTTGATTACGTTTGAGTAATATCACTCATGATGACATTAGACACCCGTTATAAGATAGCGACTATATATATCTTTGTGTTATTGAGGTCATCCATTATATTACTCAACCCATATTTCTCACACGAACCATTTTCTGAGCTATATGAGTTCTCCTCGTATTCAGCTAAATAGTATCATTACCAATGAACTATTTATTCGGTCCTTTTGAGTCATCCTTTTTAATGAATTATATATTTGCTTTTACAAAATTCATTCTTATGTCGTCACATATGTTTGAATGTTTAAAGTTAATTTATTCTCCGTGGAGCATTTAAATTAACAAGTATTAGTCTAGCATGCTTTAGACTACGAATACTTAGCATGTGAACAGAAGATGCCTCATTCTGATTCTTCACAACCTTAAGAGATAACTCATTATCTCTTCTTAACATTCACATCTTAATTTAGACACAAAATGAAATTTTGTTTACCATTATAAAACCTCAGTTTTAAGAATGCTTCAAAACTATAATTAATTCCATCCATTAGGATCAAGACTCGTTTGCCTTTAATTTTCAAGGCTTCACCATTGACTCTTTAGGACTTAAACATAAGTCTTAATATATGTCACTTTGATGAACATATTCATCATCAACAAGTCAATTAGATTAACACTCAATGACATGACATTCACATATGCCTAAGTGATATGTATATATTTTGTTGAAACTATTTATTGGGTAACTCTCCCAAAATATATCACGAATCCTCCATATAATTCAACCAACATTGATGGTTTGTAGAGACTCTACACGTCCATCACTATTCTAAGTATTTTATAATAAATTATCGCAATATTTATCAAAGACTTATGAATAATAACATATATTTCTATCATATGTTCTAGTCATCAAAACTACATTTGTGCATTTAGTTTCAATACACTTGCCACGTTGATCATGATTATCTCAATGGGGATGGATGAAGAGTTTATCTTCTTAGTCACTTAATTAGAGACTTAACTAGGTTTGAGACCCGAGGGTACCCACGGTGCAAACCAAAGTAAATTAAAAAAATATTAAACTAAGACTTGTATTATTCAAGTTGAGTGTCCATAATGTAAAGTCTTAAGAATAATGGTTAGCCTGATATTTTTTTCTTATATAAACGTCATGTCTCAATGTTGCGTTGATATGATCTGGATATTAAAACTAATATATAACTATGGTTTTCATGTCAAAGTGAATAATTTAGGTAACTTATAAATAACGATAACAACGAAAACCGATTACCTATTATGATCAGTACTCAACCAAAGTATAACATTTAACAAAACAGCACAAAGGTATAAATACATTTTGTTTTTGTAAATTACCTTTATTATATTTTTATTTTTAATGTAATTGTAATTAGGAGCTAACTTGTGTTACAGACCAATGGTCACGCACGATTCAAACCAAACAAAAAACAAAAACGTTTTAAAATAATACTTGTATTATTGAAGTTGTATGTACATAACGTCAATGAAGATAAGTAAAAAATTACATCAAAATTACTCACATTATTCATAAATCTTGAAAGACTTCTTTGTACACAACGTTTGATGTTTTGTTTGTCAGTTCACCATTTTCATCTACTATAACTATCTTCAGTCCATCTCGACTTCTGACTCTTGATAGTGCAACATACAACTGCCCGTGTGAAAAAACTTGATCCTTCAAATACAACCCAACTCTGGATAAGGATTGTCCTTGACTTTTGTTTATTGTCATTTCGAAAGAAACAGCAAGTGGGAATTGCCTTCTGTTAAATTTAAAAGAAATTTTTTTATCCGAGGGGGATAAAGTAATTCTTGGAATAAAAGTTCGCATTCCAATGTTACTTCCTGAAATGATTTTTGCTTCAATTACACGTTTTCTCATTTTAACAACTTGTAACCTTGTCCCATTACACAAACCGCTTTTCTGATCAATGTTTCTAAGTAACATTACGGGGACACCAACTTTCAAAACCAAACGATGGTTTGGTATTCCAGAAAACTTAAGACCATTCAGCACATCAGGAGAAACTAATCTTTCATCAACCTGTTTGTTAACATCTTCGGACTGGCAAACACTATCCGAACTTAGATACTCAAATTCATCACCGGGAAACATTGAAAGAAATATATCATTAATTTCATGAACAACTTCATTCTTCGGTGCCAATATAGCTCGATCTTGAAAATAAGTCAGAATGTGGATGTTATCCAAAAGTGACGGATACACAAAGGCTATCAAATCAGAAACAGGATCCGAAGATTGAGAAATAAGTAAGTCATCAGGTATCAAAATAACATCCTGATCATCACTTATTGTATCGACCTTTCCTTCTCCTATATCCAGAAGCCAAGATGCAAACTTTTTAGTTTCCTCAATATCAGAATTGCAGCTTTCGGAAAGCAACCTCATATTTTTTGTTAATTCTAAAACAGTGCATTTGTGCCAAATGTATGATGAACTTAAAGAGGCATTAACAATGTCATGCCTAGTTCCATTTGGTACAACTGGTAGAATTTGTCTAAAGTCACCCCCAAATACAACAACCTTTCCACCAAATAACAAATCAGACGACTCATCAGCATGTACACCAAATACATCTTTTAAACTTCGATCTAGTGCTTCAAAAGCATGTTTATGAGTCATGGGTGCTTCATCCCATATAATCAAATCGGTTTGTTTAAGCAGTTGTGCAACATCACTATTAGGTGGTATGTAGCACATAGAATCTACAGTTAGGTTTATAGGAACACGAAACCTGGAATGTGTTGTCCTACCACCTGCCAATAGCAAAGATGCGATACCACTCGAAGCAACATTCAAAACAATCTTTCTTTTACATCTTATGGATGAAGATAGAGTCTTCCATAGGAACGTTTAACCCATACCACCGTAACCATAAACAAAAAAAAACTCCTCATTTCTTCTCCTCAACAGATTTAATTACACAGTTATAAATATTTTTTTGTTCATCTGTTAAAGAAGAGAACTGAGCATCAAATTCTTCAACCAAACTGTTTGTGTCATAGCCCAACTCCTCACAAATAAGACGATTATCTAATAATGATAGAAACTCATTCTCAAGATATGGCATACCTGCGAAATGTCGTAGACTGCAACTATTACGCAATAAGAACTTCTCGATATCAAGTAAAGCTAAATTCTTAATTTCGTCGTCTGAAAGGATCAAATATGAAAAAAAAAATGTGTTAGAATGAAATATATAATATAATTAACATATAAAATGAATAATTGAATATGTCAAACCATTAAAAATAGTATAATTTAGATTCCTAATAATTATTAATCATTACTATTTAGTATATGTACAAAAAAAATGTAGAAAATCTATCTTAAAGTAATAATATATTAAAAAAGTTAAAAACCTGGACAATTTGAATCTATTCTTTTGTTGCGTAAAATGTCATCAGAAAAATAATTCCATGTTTCCTCCCACACAATGTCAGGTCTTGACAAACTGTTGGACGCTAACAGAGTTACAAATAAGTTCCTTAGATAAGGGCCAGAACCTGCAAAAGCCGCTTCCTTTATTGCTTCAACATATTCTATATCATCATCCAAGAGTCCCATAGCGTAGCATGCATCCCTAAAAGAGGATTGTACTTTCCCATCAACTTTAAGAATATCTTCAAATGATGTTGGTCCTTTAACCTTATTCAAAAGAATTCTCAAAAAATAAGTTTCTCCAACAGAAGCAGGAACTGAATGAATTCGACCAATTGACTTTATTCTTTGCCTAGGCTCTCATTTTCTTTCTTGTGCTTTAAAAACATATTGTGAAGGGAATTGGATGTAAGTTAGTTGCCTTGCATTGGCATCATTTTTGTTGTGTTCCATCCAACCCAAAAACATAGATGAAGCACAAGAGGGTTTATTGAGAACGTCTTCAATGTCCTGCATAGCATCGAAAATAATTCTTTGTTCACCGGGTAGATGAAAAGGTAATCTCATTACAGGAGGTGTCCTGTAATGAATATCATATGAGAATATTCTCCATGAAGCCTCACACGCAGAAATATAACGACAATCATAAAATCCTTTGACTGCATCAACCACTATGTCTTCACCCGATACTTTTTTGCTTTCCACAAAATTAACAGTAACTCTATATGGACCCTTGTTAATGTATTTAAATAAATACTTAATGGATCCACTTGGTTACACCATTCAACGTTGATATGTGCCTGGTATCTTTTAAGAAGAGTCTTGTTATATGGAACGACATGTCTGTTATCTAATTGCTCACCAGACTTTTCTACAAACGAACCATTATCTCTTCGTCTATACACTCATAACCATCAGTATCGATAGAAGTTTCATTCTGGAAATTTTTTGGGAAGTTTTTTGAACATTTGTCATTGACCATACACGGACAACTCATGTTCAAAGGTCTACAAGAACCGTGAATCATAAATTCACGTACAAGTTCATACAATTCTGGCTCTTCATCTTTATTCGGTATCTCAGTTGAAATGAACTTGTCAATATGGTCAACTATTGGAAGCTTATAACCAGCGGCCATAAACAAACAGATGTGTGCATGTGGTAATCCACGTTTTTGAAACTCAACCGTGTATACAACTGCAAAGTATTGGGAGCAAACAAAAGAAAATAAGTTAGAAAGGTTAAAAAAATAATAATGTTGTAATAAAATTAACTTCATGTGTTCGTACCAGCTTCAACAGTCCCAAATAAGTGTTTATCTTTAAGGTCCTTAATGATGGAATCAAGTTTAATTTTAAACAACCTGCATAAAATGTCTGGCCTATCTTCTGGTCTAAGAGTGGTATCTTGAAGATATCTTCTCATCTCTGGCCATTTAGGATTACAAGTAATTGTAATAAAATAGTCAGGGTATCCGTACCACTTACATATTGCGATTGCGTCTAGATAATTTTGCATCATATATCTAGCGCCACCTGTAAAAGAAGATGGAATAATAACTCGTTGACCCATGCTTGATGTTTCTGTTTGTCCTTCTTCTCTTTGTTTGCTTAGGACATTTTACTTCTCACTCATAAGAACGGTTTGCTTACCCTTAATGAAATTTAATCTTTCCATTTCAATCATTGTATATGAATCAACTATAAATTGTTGTAAAAGCCTTCGTGCATTGAGAATTAGCGAGAATTCATTACTCCTATCTTGAATCCTATAAGCAAAAAACTCCCTTATTGTTAAACTTTCATGTTTTTGTTTTTTTTTTGTTTGAAGATGAGCTCCCATCTGGTAAGGTAACATTTTTTTGACGGTCATCTTTTTTGTTTTTTGAATTTGAAGATGAGCTTTCATTTGGTAAGGGGACATTTTTGTGAAGGATGTCAATTCTATATCCATCATCACCATAAGGAACCAACAATGGATATTGAAGAGCAAGATACGAAGGATGTAAGTCATGTAACTCACTAACTCTTTTTAGCTTTCCATCAATGGTCTGCACAATAATATCACGTTTATCTGTTTCTTCATTAAGGTCACCAATTATCAATCCAGCAACTTCAGAAACTGTGGGTAGGTTGTAGGTTCTACCATCTCCTTTCCTCATTCCGTTTAATCGAAGCTTGACTTGTGCATCAGGATTCTTCTGAAAACAATCTCTCGCCATTCTATAAGATTTCACCAAGGAGTTTTTGTCATCCAACATTTTTTCAATTCTTTTACAATTTGAAATTCAAGCGCCTTTTCTGATGAGTATTCCTCGTCTGAATCACTATAAATAAGATGAATATATTAGAATCGAAAGTATTTAAAAATGTTTAAAGTTTTCTACAAAAGACAATAAAAAAATAACATACCCAACGACATTGACTCTATTCGAAACTTCATTTTCAGTATCATATATGTATAGCTGAGAGAATACTGGATTTTGTCCACGTGATGGTAAAAGATTTCCCAAAGCATGGTAGTTCTCACCACTTATACGATAGATGAATGGAGCATTACCATGATTTATAGACTTATCAATTTTTCCACCTATAGACGTAAATGCAAACATAGAGTTGAATCGTCTTATGTTCTTTAAAAAGAATTTGCTTTTAGAATCAACTCCATTAAAATACTCTTTATAACTGTCTGGGGCCTCCTTAAAAGGAGGAAGCAAAACTTTTCCATAACCACAACATAGAGAGAAAATTTTTTTAGTACTACTTCTATTAAGCCCTCTAGTAGATTCACATCTTCACAGTCTTGCATTACAATCCTCACAAGTAACATTCTGATCACCATGGTCCAAGTAATCTAAAAAAAGATATTGAAATTTTTTAAATGTAACATATTTTTAAAGTAATTTTGAATTATTATTAGATATATTTTATATTAGTAGTAATTAGCGAATAAAGACTACCTGGAGATATGCCTTTTATTACATTGTTTGTCGTTACTCCATGCAGGTTTTCTAAGCATTCTTCCAAGTCAGCCATCGGTATGGGAGTAATACTGTGGCGTTTTCGTTTTAAATTAGATGTTGATCGCGTGTTGCATACATTAGAAAGCGGCCAACTAACACATGAATATCCTAACAAAGTAAAATAATATAAGTTTGATAAATGTTGATGTATTATAATATACTTGGTAAACGTAAGTAAACTAAACATACCAACAATGTCAACTAGGTGTGTTTGAGTGTTAGGTGTTACATTTAGTTTTCCTTTGTTAGTCCGCTTAGCATCCAAGATACACTTTCTTTCCTTACGCCTTTGTTTATAAAATTCAGATACATTGCTATGTTGAAATTCGTGACAAACTGCTTAAAAATTAAATAAATAAATGGAATGCTTTGAAAATAAGATAAATACAAAACGGGACAATACAATTCTATAATACTAACATAAATAGATAAGCGAACAAATGATGACATAAAAAAAAAGATAAATAATACCATTAGAGATGTCTGACAAAGGCCTTCTCTGCGTGTTAACTATAAAATAAAAAGAAATAAGTAAAAAAACAACAATGGAAATTAGTAAACAATAACATATTTGTGCAATGTATTAAAGTTATTTCTACCTTCAATTGTTACATGATTATTTGTTGACGCTTAGGCGATTTTATCATTTTACCATAAGGAATGGATGAAATGGTGGAGTGAAATTAGCATTAGCATAATGTTATGAATGGGGATTTAAAGTTATGAAATTAGATGCAATACTTTCACATATGGAGTAGAATTAGACATCAAATTCGCATGTTTATGTATCAAATTGGTCAGACATAATTATGGAGTATAATTAGGAGATAACATTCGTTACATAAAATTAGACTGACTTCATTTTCAAATTGAAACATAAAATGCCAGAAACCAATTGTCTGTATATTTGATGACGTAAAATGCAAATGCTATTATACATGATTTAGATGATTTATGAAACCACTGCTTTATACATTTGATCAGAAAACTTAAATTAACGATTAAGGAGTAGAACTATTCCATCACATTTGAAAAGGAATTCATAACTCATTTACAAGTAAGTCAAAGTCACCGTGTGTAATTAATGGAATTTATGAAATTAATGAAATTAAACCGTGTGTAATTAATGGAATAGTTGTTTTATGCAAAATTCATTTTCAATTTAAATTTTGAAATTTACAAGTAAGTCAAAGTCAGATTGTACAACTTAAATTAATAAGTAGATTTAGGACATCACATTCGAATTTTTCGTTATGCGATTGGTCAAACATAATTATGGATACCATTTGATTCACAGTCAATTCATATTCAATTGAATGGTTGTTTTATGCAATTAATGGATTTCATAAGAATGTAATGAATTACACCGTCTGTAATTAATAAAAGTCAAACTCAAAATCAATAATAAATACATTTGAATCATATTCAATTCATACTCACTTAATGGAATTTATATAATTAATGGAATGACACCTAGTATAATTAGTGGAATGATTATTGTTGATGCGAAAATTCATATTAATGTCCAAATTCGAAAATTATAACCAAGTCAAAGTAAAATTTGAAATTAATAAGGCAGTCAACTTCAAATTAAATTTAATCAATTTACAATCAATTGTATAATTACATATATTCCATATAAATTTAGATATATATTTATAAGGAAGTCAAAATGTTTATAAGGAAGTCAAATTCAATTCACATTAATGTCCAAATTCGAAAATTATAACCAAGTCAAAGTAAAATTTGAAATTAATAAGGTAGTAAACTTCAAATTAAATTTAATCAATTTACAATCAATTGTATAATTATATATATTCCATATAAATTTAGATACATATTTATAAGGAAGTCAAAATGTTTATAAAGAAGGGAAAGTCGAATTCGAAATATAAGGAATTGAATTCACACAATATTTGGAATTCATTGAATAATTAACTTTATAAGGAAGTCAAATTTGTTATAATAAAGTCAAATTAAAATTCATTAAATTCCTTAATTTCGATTATGGCATTCATTATCAATGGATGTAAATTGTGTCATTCTACATATAACAGTCAAATTCGTTATAACTAATTGTTAGTCAAGTTCGTTATATAAGGAAGTCAATTGTCACAATCAATGGTATAATTAACGAATTTATTGAAAATGTTTATAAGAAAATCAACAATATATACATTGAATGTTACGAAATTTAAATTCATAAATCAATAACTTCTTGTGTGTCAACCTTGGTAACAAACAACCTTTGTTGGTCTGAACACCATTTGAAGACGCAATAGTCACCAACAGAAATATCTTCTGATTCAAGCAAATCACACCATCCAATGACAGTAAACCGTAAGAAAACAATTACGTATACTAAATAGATATAATGGGAAAATAATATAAATTAAGAAAATTGCAAACGTAGATGTTGGAATTGCAAACAACAAACCTAGCGACTTGAGAATGAACCTCTACATGCACCATAGGAGACCACAAGTACCCATTGGTAAATTTAATCTTGATTTTTGATGATTGATTTAAATTCGCCAATTCAGCAATCGTGTTAGGAATTATCTACATAGTCAAAACAATTAAATAAGGTAAACAAAATTGTAGGTAGATGAGTAAAAAATGTTAGGCAATAACCATATAAACAAAACTAAATCATGTACAACTTTTGACCATCCATTTGTTAAACAGAAATCATCATCTATAAATTCTAACAGCACAAACCAAGATTGGCCATGGTATGTGGCAATTGTAATGTTATTGTTGTGTATGTGTTTAGATAACAAAAACCTGTTCATGGATTTCGGCAATGTCTGGATGAACACGTAAAAAACAGCATTAAAAAAAGAAATAATTATTTTAATTTAAAACAAAAACTAGAAAGATTCATACCAAAACTCTTGCAGAGGGGTCATGAATCACCTTGAAGAATTTGTCACCCTTGTGATAAGCCATAGTCGAGTTTCTTTCTTCTAATGGAATCCTATCTTTCAAATGAAAAACGAATATGTTAAATAAACCCATAAACCCAATACAAAAATTGTACATTTGACCTGAAAACGCAGTTTAATCCACTGTAATCCATAAGAAAAAAACAAATAAAAAAATATATTTCAACCAACAAAGCAATAATTACGTTGGAATCCTTTTTAAACTTGAAACATATAAATTCAAAATCACAGTATTTGTCGGATTAGCATTTCATTATCCAAAAAATGGACAGATACAAATATTTGAATATGATATCGAAATCAATTATAAATTCTTCAAAATCTATCCACTCTGTTTTTATAAATACCGATGTTGATTTATGGGTAAATAAACACAAACCTCTTTAGTTTACAAATATTTTTTGTATATCTGATTCGAAAATCATCAAATAATTATTCAAAATCTATCCAGTTTGATTTATAAATATCGAGTTTGAATTATTAATTATAAATGCAAAAAACGTATAAACAAATTTTTTTAACATTATATCCGAAAATATTTGAAGATGAGTTGATGAAATATCATAAATCAAAGATGAGATGGAGAAGATATCTTGGAAAAATAATGGAAAAGAACAATAAGGTGTTGGAAATTAGAGGACTACATTGATACAGAATTGCTGTAGTAATTGGAGAGGATTAGAGAATAATGAAGATTGAGAATATTTCTTATTATTGTTGTGTACATCTTGCTACTAATTCCTAGTAGCTATTTATAAGAGAACAAAACAACTAATAATCATAAAAGAAATAAAACTAATAGCTTAAACCAAACAATACTTGATTTATGCCTTTGACTTTGACTTTTGACTTGAGATCTTTGACTAGAGGCTTGTAATATGGATCTTTGACTTGTGATCTTTTACTAGGTAAATGATGCAAGACTGACCCTAAAAATTATCTCTTTCTAACACTCCCCCTCAAATTGAATAGCGGGATTATCCAAAATTCAACTTGACCAAAAGTGTCTTTGATTTTCCCAAATAGTTATTCGAATCATTCGAGCCAAAAGGGAGTTGTTTTTGTTTGTGAGCCACCATTATTTCAAACTCACAGTTTTGTTTGTTTGGCTTTTGGTTCGGCTACCGTCTTCTTGCCATGGCAGCCTGTTTTGGTTTGTCTTGAGCTACCGTCTTCTTGACATGCCAGCTTGTTTTTGTTTGATTTGAGCCACCGTCTTCTTGACATGGCAGCCTGTTTTGGTTTAGATTTGAGCTACCGTCTCCGTGACATGGCAGCCTTTTTTTTATTTGAGCCACCGTCTTCTTGACATGGTGACTTGGTTTTGATTTGGACTACCGTCTCCTTGACATGACATTCTGTTTTTGGTTTGAGCCACCGTCTTCTTGACATGGTGACTTGGTTTTGATTTGGACTACCGTCTCCTTGACATGGCAGTCTGTTTTTGTTTGAGCCACCGTCTTCTTGACATGGTGACTTGGTTTTGATTTTGGGGGTTTCTTGCAGAAGATTTGTAGATGATGAGCAGATTGTTCCAAGGATCAGGAACACCGCTCTGATACCATGTTGAAATCTAGCGGAAGCGATTTTCTATTTGGGTTGGTTTATTAGTTCCAGCCTTACAGCCGGAGGGCTACTCGATTTATACTAACCGACTCTCAAAACTGCAAGGCGGTTTTAGTACAAGAATAGAGAGATAAAATATGAAAGATTTATTTGATTGTAATATTTGGTACATCTAATGAGGAGATAACCTCCTCTATAAATACATGAATGGAATACATAAAACAGGAAGTGACTAATCTTTGGGTACAAGACAAGGAGCTAGTCATGAGGGGCATAATGTAAGGATGACTTTGACTATAATAATAGGGTCCACTTTGACTATTTGACTAGTCAAATTGTCATAACCTCCTATAGAAATCTAGCGGAAGCGATTTTCTATTTGGGTTGGTTTATTAGTTCCAGCCTTACAGCCGGAGGGCTACTCGATTTATACTAACCGACTCTCAAAACTGCAAGGCGGTTTTAGTACAAGAATAGAGAGATAAAATATGAAAGATTTATTTGATTGTAATATTTGGTACATCTAATGAGGAGATAAACTCCTCTATAAATACATGAATGGAATACATAAAACAGGAAGTGACTAATCTTTGGGTACAAGACAAGGAGCTAGTCATGAGGGGCATAATGTAAGGATGACTTTGACTATAATAATAGGGTCCACTTTGACTATTTGACTAGTCAAATTGTCATAACCTCCAATACTCCCCCTCAAGTTGGAGCGTGTGTGTCAATAACGCCCAACTTGCCAAGTAATATTTCTTTCTTTTCGAACACTCCTTTTTTAAGTTTGAGTGTTTTTCTTTCTTGCGGGCTCATAGATTTGGACCCGACTTTTCTTCTTGCGGGTTCAAAAACCCGACTTTTCTTTTTCCGAGTTCAAAGAACTTGACTTTTCTTCTTGCGAGTCCAAGAACCTGACTTTTCTTCTTGCGAGTTTGACGAACCCGACTTTTGTTCTTGCAAGTTCAAAGAACTCGACTTTTTTTTTTGCGGGCTCAACAAACCCGACTTTTCTTCTTGCGAGTTTTTTTTTTTTTAAACTCGACTTTTCTTTTTCTTGCGAGTTGAAAAAACCCCACTTTTCTTCTTGCGAGCTTAAAAGAACTAGACTTTTCTTTTTGCGACTTCGACGAACCCGACTTTTCTTCTCGCGAGTTCAAGAATTCGACTTTTCTTTTCTCGCGAGTTCAAGGAACCCGGCTTTTCTTCTTGCGAGTTCAAAGATTTGAACCCGACTTTTCTTGCGAGCTCAAAGATTTGAACTCGACTTTTCTTGCGAGTTCAAATATTTGAACCCGACTTTTCTTCTTGCGGGTCAAAAGAACCCGGCTTTTCTTTCTCACGGGTTCAACAAACCCGACTTTTCTTCTCGCTTCGATTTTTTTAATCCTTTTGCTTCTCAATTTTTTTTTTTTTTTTGGTTTTTTCGTCCGAGCAGGATAGTAGCCTGCTCTGATACCATATTGGAAATTAGAGGACTACATTGATACAGAATTGCTGTAGTAATTGGAGAGGATTAGAGAATAATGAAGATTGAGAATATTTCTTATTATTGTTGTGTACATCTTGCTACTAATTCCTAGTAGCTATTTATAAGAGAACAAAACAACTAATAATCATAAAAGAAATAAAACTAATAGCTTAAATCAAACAATACTTGATTTATGCCTTTGACTTTGACTTTTGACTTGAGATCTTTGACTAGAGGCTTGTAATATGGATCTTTGACTTGTGATCTTTTACTAGGTAAATGATGCAAGACTGATCCTAAAAATTATCTCTTTCTAACATAAGGAAGGTAGGAGGAAGAATGGTTAAGGTATATTGAAGTTGATGGTAAATAGAGAAAACAAAAATAAAAAACTGTTTTTATACTACAACTAATGGAGCCCCATTTCTAATTTGGATCCAAGTAGACACTCTCTAAGGCTAGGATTCAACCCGAGTGTATTGATTTATTATATAGATAGATTTTATAAATAAAGACTCTAATAAATTGACATAAAAAGCTCTAATAAAGTAACATAAAAACTTTAATTAGAAAACATCAAACTCTACCCAAGAGTTTACTCTTTATTCACCACATTAAGATTCCAATTAATAATTATAATTTACCAAATTATAATTTCAATATAATCCAAAATATATATAACATATATATTTAAACGGATTCATATAAGGATATATAAACATAAAATCTCAAAGTGTTATTCTCTTCAACACTTTATCGTTCGACGAAATAATAGCAATTATATCGTCTCGTGGCATGTTTCGAGGTACTCCCTCAATACATTGTTCAAAACAACAAAGTTGTTTATACTTAACTACTCACAAGTAGTCGAACAAGTAAATATGTCCAAAACAACATCAAGTTGTTTTACACTAAATAGTCTCTCTAGACTATTATATGGTTCAAGTCATCATACTTCTCATACAAGTATCAAACCATATATAATTTATAAAAGACATGTTTATTCATACAAAACATTTCTACTTTTACAAGTATTTTCCATAAACTATACATATTTATGTTTTTATTACACATCAAAACCATAAACTCTAATATAGGTTTATTATTTAAACCATTCCAAACTCACTTGTTAGAGTATATCGTTTTCATGATTAACCGTTTCTAGTTCACTCATTAGAAACTATACGTGTACCATATAAACATATACGGTTTCAAAATTGACCATTTCTAATATACTTGTTAGACTGCAAACGATTACACGTTTCATCATATATAGTTTGGTTATATCAAATAAACCCCTTTTCTAACACACCAATTAGAAATAAACGATTACCAAAATCATTTTAAAGGTCATTGGTTTATATTCTCAACCGTTTCTAACCTGCTTGTTAGAAATACACGATTATGACAATCGTTTTAGAACTTGTTGGTTTATATAAAATAAACCGTTTCTAACACCCTCGTTAGAAAATTAGACCATCTACAAAAATGGTATTAACTTTGGATTTTTCAAAATATACCCGTTTCAAACTCACTCGTTAGAAACCGTCAAATTTAACCAAACCGGTTTAATGTTAGAAAAGGTTGAAACACCCAATTCTCCATAAACCCATGAGTTGAAACACTCCATTAAAACCTTTAAGAATATTTGACCCAGCTTAATGGTATTCTTATTATTTTTAAGTTTCAACTTTGGAGTTTTAATTAGTATTCTTACTAAAACCTTCAATAAAACAAAATAAGTTTATAACTTTTTTATTTTCACAAAATTTTCCAAACTAAAAATTTCCAACACTTTTGTGTATTTTGTACAATAATCTTTTCTAACACACTTGTTAGAAAATATAAACATCTTATTTTGTCTTTACAAAATCATCAATTTCTAACACGCCCGTTAGAGAAATCAATATATAAGTTTACAAATTAAACTTACTATTTTGTAAATAATAATTTCTAATACGCTTATTAGAAATGTTTCATGACACGTTATTCTTTCAACGTCGTCGATTCTAACACGCTTGTTAGAAATACATGTTTCAAAATCTTATATTTCGAAACCTTTTAATTTTCCAATACTCTTATTAGAAAATGTAAACATTTCAAATACTTTGAAATTATCTTTCTAATACGCTTACTAGAAAGAAACCGTTATCAAACGGTTTGCATGGGTTTACAAATATTATGTCTTTTCTAATTCATTCATTAGAAATTCAATATTTCAAAAAAAATGTTTAAACACATATTAGAAATGTTAATAGTCCGGTTTATCTAAACATAAATCAAAACCCATGAATCCGAATGATTAAATCAAAAAAATCATTTTGTCAAATAATCTTTCGGATTAAAGATTGAATTCTCATCATGAATGTAATCTAATTCGATGTACCAAAAGAAAACACTTACAAACTTTCGCGAACCCAAATTCCTTAGAAAGAACACGAAAGTTTGTTTACTAATATGTTTAAGTTTGTCAGAAAACCTACATTGTAATCGCCACACATCTTTGTTATATGAAGCTCACATGTATCAGAATCTCTGTACTTGCTGCAGCAAAATCTAAAAGAAAACGAAATCATAGAATCGATCCGGGCTTGTGTTTGACACAATTCCCTTAAACAGATTCTTCATCTGTTCCCAGGGTACACCGGTTCGAAACAGTGGCGATGGTGCACTGCCGGACTATCCCACTTGCCTGAAAAGAAACCAAAACATGGTTGCTACTCTTGAATGTATGTGTGTTGCAAGAGTTTTTAGTGTATTTTTTCCATGTATATTCTTTTTTTTTTTCAAATAAGGCACATATCATACTAATTATACAAGAGTTAGGATGGTGAAAGATTTCACTTATTAGTCATTTAATTAGAGACTTAAAACTCTAATAAAACCTCATCAAATGGCATTTATAAGAACTCTACTCAATAGTTTCACCATATAAAGAGCTTTAAACTTCCAACATGACATAACCTAGTTTGAAATAAAGTTATGCGCCCGATTTGTAATAATGTATTAGTTATATTTTTTAGTCTAAAGTCTCAAATGTGATTAGTTTAGGGATTGTATGTGTCATAACTAGAAGTTAGAAGCTATGTTGTACGTGTGTTTGTGTCGTTCAAATGAAACCACGTCTGTCCCTGGTCTTAAATCTCTTATATATGTATCGACTTAACATAATTCAGATGTTACAAATTCTAATCAAAATTACAACAACAACCTTACCCAGTAAATCGCACAATTAGCAAAACAAAGAGTTGGGTCTGAGGAGGTTGAGACGTAGGCAAACCTTACCTCTATCTGTAACATCGCATGATTTTGTTACTTTTACATATATTTTAAATTCTATACTTAACGAATTCCAAGTTCGCCTTGATTCGCTTCTTTTATGTTACTTCTCTCAATTCCTGACAAGTCGTCGTTATAATTTATCCTAATCAATTTAGGCGTTATAACAAGAAACTCATTCAGTTAAGATCTTAATATATATTTAATTTTTTTTAAAACATATATATCTTTCTATTATAATACTTTAAGGTTAAAAAAGAAAAAAAAAATTAGAAAACGTAAATGTTAAAAAAAATGTGAATGTTTCTTTAGCTCCAAAAAAAAAGAATGATAACATCTAACACCATTTAAATGTCACATTCGTATATTTGTTTTTCGTGGTCAACAGTAGCAGACAACTAATCTGCACCATTACATTTTAATTAAAGTTATCCCCATTTAATCACTCCTAATCATCCCATTAACTCTATTTAATATCCAACCAACTTAACCCACTTATAAATACACCTCTTCCTCACTCCTTAATCCTTTGTTCATCTCTAAAACTCTCTCTAAAACTCTCTAATCTTCAAGTTTTCAAGCCAAACTTTCTGCATTGCATCAGTAAGTTTTTGGGCTTAAAACTTCACCTTTCTTTCTATTTTTCTTCTTCTTTTTCATCTAAAACTCCTTGGAGAAACCTCTAGGATCTTCCCCATATTTATCCACATGAGTGTGATAAGGGTAGAGCACCTAAAAGAGGTCCTAAAGGTGTTTATTTTCTGATTCGTTTTTATGTTCTTAGTTATACTATGTATTATTATAAACTACTTTCAATCTCCTATCTTATTGTCCTATTAGTAATCTTTTGGAAGGTTTGTGGTTACACCCTACCTTACCAACTCTCTTGACCCTTCTTGTGCTACGGATTTATCCACACTAGAAAGGGGAAATCCCGTGTCCAAAACTCACGTTTATTCCATAAGCGAAGTGGTTATGACATGAACCTATCAAATGGATTCACATTCCTAACTTTATACCATCCGAATCATCTATGATGGTTTTGTGCTTGGTCTAACTTAATCTCATGACCATCCGGATTGCCCTAAAGGCAATTTGTGCTTGGTTTGCCTAAAAGGCTTGCTTGACTCTCTTGAATCTATAATCTAAACTCGAACCTAAGACTCTTTATTTTTCTAATTCTAGTTAACCAAGGCTAAGGAACTAATCCCCCAAGACTCATTCTTTTGGAACCTTGCTAAAACGCACCCAAAGGTGATTTCATACTTGTCTCCCTTTATCCTTTATTCTTTGGGGCTCAACATGTATCACTATCAAAACTCAAACGATTTTAAACTCTACAATCTATTATGCTTAGTCTAAAGTCTATCATATTCTAAATTCTATCATGCGCAATCTAAAGTCTATTATATGCTTGTACGCTATGCTATGTAGAATTATTTACTCTAACATACAAATGTTCATATAGTTGACAACCCACCTTGCATGTATAGCGCTATAGGATTGGCTATCCGCCCCTACATGGGTCATGTTAAGCAAAATTCTTCGTGGCTAGTCGCCATTTGTATGGTTCTCTTGCATATGCCTATAAGCAAAACTTTATTATACTATGTATGTATGTCAAAACTAGTATGCTCACCAATGCTTTATGTGTTGACGGATATTTTATACATGTTGCAGGAAATATTTGTTGCAGGACATTTCAAGAAAACTACTTAGGATCGGACATAGAAACTCACTCTAGTTCAAGTTGTCATATTCTTGTTGTTGTGTTTTTCGTCATTTAAACTACTTGTATTTCTATTTTTAGACAATAAATGAAACTCTATCTTTAAATTATATTGTCACAAAATCTAGTGTCATGAAGTCTTTGAACAATCTACCACTAAGTCTCATCTCGATGATTCCGTCATCGGTTGGGGTGTGACAGATTGGTATCAGAGCCATGACTATAGGGAATTAGGAAAAATTGCCATGTTTGACCTAGACTATAGTTAGGAACCTTTTTGACCATTCCTTTTGTAATGCTTAATATACTTGTTCTCCCTTTCATGCTTCTACTCTATCCTTTTGGACTATAAAATTTACCTTCCTTATGGTGGATTACTCTACACTCGAAGACACTCGTATACCACAAACGAAAGGAAATCACCGAAATAGGCGTGAAACCCTCACTTTGGTGATAACTTTCAATCCGCGTAAAATCTTTGTGTTTTTGAAACTACGTCAAGATAGGAGTGATATCCTCACCTTGGTGGAAATTTCACGATTCTCGTTCTAGTGGACACTTACCAATTGAAGGTTAGAATTAATTTTCTTACCACATTGGACTAAGTGTATAAACCACACTCAAAGAAACGACCTCGCTAAGATAGGAGTGAAATCCGCAACTTAGCGACTAGTTTCAATCCTTGATATTTTTTTTAAATCTCGCCAAAGTCTCAAATCTACTAATGACAAGAAACATGTAGTAACTGGAAGGGTGAATACCGTTAACCGCAAGTCGGCGAGAGTATTTCCACCTATTAGGCCAAAGCATGTTTTCAAACTCAAAGGTAAATTCGAACCACTTTGGTTAGTCTTAGTTCCGTTCCGGAACACTCCAATGGCTTGCTTAAAACAAGCCCCTCATTTTATGTTAATATTATTTTCAATGATGTTTTCATGCTATGTTTTCACTACATATATTCGATTAAAATTTTTTTTTTACTACTCGCAAAGGCTCTCAAGACTCGCATCTCTAGTACTCTAGCAATCTCTAAACAATACTAATAATCGCAAACCAACATAAATCAAAACTCCTTTATGTTAACTAAGTGCATTATACTTGCTTATTACATACGTGTTATGCTATTTGAACAATGTGAAACTTGCATCCTATACGTGTAACTAGTGCTTGCATACTAAGTCTATGAGAACAACTTAAACTTTTGTATATATATTTTTTATATATTTAAATTTGCACCAACTTTACCGATCTAGTGAAACCTTACTCACAAGCTTTTCATTGTTAACCAAAATTCTAATAACTCCTTTCTTGAATTCAAAAGTCACCTTGCTTAAAAAAAAATGCCTATGCAATTTTCTTATGTATGATTCTCGTAGATGTCTTCCCATCTCAACAACATCGATCTCAACTAACTAGTGAGTCTTATTGCCCAAGAACTAGCCAAGATTATCCCTAACCTAGAGACACCAACAAACCAATTCCAAACTTCGGCGATACCATCCAAGACAACACAAACCATGTAGACACTAAACCATCCACCCATACCCCTACCAGACAAACGAAAAAGGATAACCGAAAACGCAAAAAACCACAAACGAAACCACACTTCGACAACCCCTGAGACTCCACTCCCCAACAAAAAGCAATACCATGGAACCCATCCGTTATGCAAGAGTTGTAAATTCCACCATCCCACTCACACACAATGCCGCATATGCGCCAACTGTGGTGCATATGGTCATTTAGCCAAAACATGTCGCCACACCACTAAACCACGACCCGAACAACCTACTAGTACTACCTCATTCACTAAATCCAATGGATGGATATGCTCCGAGTGCAACGACCCAACCCATGGGTGTAAACCAATGCCCAAGACTTGCCATGGTGATCTACAATGCCGGAAAACCCACTCACCACACTAAGGAAGATTGATTTTCTTTTCCTTTTAAAAAAAAATGAAAATTTCTTTATGTAGTGTTTTCAAGAAATTGTTCAGATGTGAAAACTTTCTTTTATAAATTATGAAATACCATCGTTATCTTAGGTTATAGTCATAATTCAATCCATTCTCGCGCACATTTTTTTTTTTCAAAATTTTTGAACAAAATTCTTCCTACTATTTCTAAGATGCCTATTCTTCTATAAAATCCTCACTTTCAAACCACTAACAAATGTGTGCGTCGAGTCTATATGACAAACAATATTCTAAATGGTAAAAGTGTTAAAAAAAATTTTTTCTATTGTAAACAGGACTTATGAGCAAAGACACGCTAAATCAGATAACATACTTCTTTATAATCCCAAAACCTTTTCTCTTTAAATCATATCACGAGTCAAAATATTCATCAATGCCAAACTAAAATTGACAATAAACTATTTTTTTCTCGCTTAATAAAATGGATTTTTTTTTCATAAATCAAACGACCATCTTCGATGAAACCTTTACACTAAATTTTCCCATTCCAATTAAATCCGTTTTTCCTTAACATCCAACGGACTAAAATCTTCTACCATCAAACCTGACCCTTAGCCTCGAAAAGCTAAAATCGTTCACATACCCATAAACTAAATTTGTAATGAACTCGAATTTTATGTTACTCTTAGTCAAAACATTCTTTTTCACGCGTGAACGTTTTCCTTTAAAATCCAATTGTCCATACTTTTGCTTGTTTTTTTTATTTTATCACTAAACGTAACCGCATATACACAAGTCTATACCATTATGTTATGAAACCATATATCTACGCCAAAAACACGTACGGTTAACAACATTAAAAACCTTCTTAATGCCTTTTCACATTATGTGTTTGCATGTCACGTTGTTTGCTATGTTTACAACATCAAAACTGTTTAATGTCTTAGTTTAATGTCGTTTCTTGTATAAATATTTTGCGTCAACCCACACATAACTAAGACGAATTATGTGGACCATACGACAATTGGAATAATTACGGGTGCACACGTAATTACAAAAATTGGGCGCATGGGAAACATAACAAGTCCCAGTGTGTGTAACCTATCATGACTTGAATAACAACACGGATGAGGTATGATAACGACATGGTGGATACGCCGCCGGTACATCCTATACATAAATGTCCTATCATACTACCAAAAGTAGAGTTATTCGTGCCATGAGAAGTTTTGGGTGTCGAGTTAAAATTTTGACCAACACTTACATTATTTATCTTTTGCGAACCCGTTTATGTTATAGTTTACTAGTCTAATTACGTTTACATTATTTATCTTTATGCATATCATGACCTTGTTTTAAACCACACTCTCTACTATGCAACGTCATCCTTGCTGTGAATAAATTATACCTGCGATCTCCATCGAACTTCGTTCCTTCCTCGTGCTTTCCTTGCTTAATCAGCAATCCTCTCATTTTCAAGAATCTCGTTCTAAGTCCCGTAAACTTTGGCCTTAACCTCTAAAAGCATTTATACATTTAAAACAAGATTTGCCTCTCACTTTCTTATATTTTCTTGACTACTTATATACTGAATTTCAAAACTAAATACTATTTATTTCACCAAAAAGCTGTTTTCAAATAGTACAATTTCTCGTTTATTTAATCGCCTTCTAAAAGTTTTTCTAAAAAAAAAAAAATTCGACCTTGTGCAAACCAAATATATGTTACTAAATACTACTCATTCCCACATCTAGTCACTCATTATGCTCACATTTTTACTATTTCCCCAATTACCCAAAGACACTTCTTTTACAAGCCAACAAATTCTACTATTTCATATATGATATACCGTATAACTAATTTTCCCAAAATTTCTATATGTTATACAAATATACTTACCTACCTTCATAATTTTTTTTTTTTTACTATTTCATGTATGTTATATACTATATATTTACTTACTTTTCCAAAACTTGCTGCATCAACTCCATATACAAACCTATTTATACGTACCCCTTATTTCACTATTTACAAAAATGCTTATGTTGGTTAAGTTCTCAAATTTCTACGTACAACCTTAGGTAAAATTTTAAAAGTACTTCTCTTACGAGCATAATTATCGCATAAGTGACTAGATACCGTATTCGCTTTAAACATAATAAACTAACAAACTTGTTCTCATATCAAACCACATACCTATTTTTCAAAAGGTTGGCTCTTAATTAAATTTCGAGACGAAATTTCCTAAAGTATGGGAGACTGTAACATCGCATGATTTTGTTACTTTTACATATATTTTAAATTCTATACTTAACGAATTCCAAGTTCGCCTTGATTCGCTTCTTTTATGTTACTTCTCTCAATTCCTGACAAGTCGTCGTTATAATTTATCCTAATCAATTTAGGCGTTATAACAAGAAACTCATTCAGTTAAGATCTTAATATATATTTAATTTTTTTTAAAACATATATATCTTTCTATTATAATACTTTAAGGTTAAAAAGAAAAAAAAAATTAGAAAACGTAAATGTTAAAAAAAATGTGAATGTTTCTTTAGCTCCAAAAAAAAAAGAATGATAACATCTAACACCATTTAAATGTCACATTCGTATATTTGTTTTTCGTGGTCAACAGTAGCAGACAACTAATCTGCACCATTACATTTTAATTAAAGTTATCCCCATTTAATCACTCCTAATCATCCCATTAACTCTATTTAATATCCAACCAACTTAACCCACTTATAAATACACCTCTTCCTCACTCCTTAATCCTTTGTTCATCTCTAATTCGATGTACCAAAAGAAAACACTTACAAACTTTCGCGAACCCAAATTCCTTAGAAAGAACACGAAAGTTTGTTTACTAATATGTTTAAGTTTGTCAGAAAACCTACATTGTAATCGCCACACATCTTTGTTATATGAAGCTCACATGTATCAGAATCTCTGTACTTGCTGCAGCAAAATCTAAAAGAAAACGAAATCATAGAATCGATCCGGGCTTGTGTTTGACACAATTCCCTTAAACAGATTCTTCATCTGTTCCCAGGGTACACCGGTTCGAAACAGTGGCGATGGTGCACTGCCGGACTATCCCACTTGCCTGAAAAGAAACCAAAACATGGTTGCTACTCTTGAATGTATGTGTGTTGCAAGAGTTTTTAGTGTATTTTTTCCATGTATATTCTTTTTTTTTTTTCAAATAAGGCACATATCATACTAATTATACAAGAGTTAGGATGGTGAAAGATTTCACTTATTAGTCATTTAATTAGAGACTTAAAACTCTAATAAAACCTCATCAAATGGCATTTATAAGAACTCTACTCAATAGTTTCACCATATAAAGAGCTTTAAACTTCCAACATGACATAACCTAGTTTGAAATAAAGTTATGCGCCCGATTTGTAATAATGTATTAGTTATATTTTTTAGTCTAAAGTCTCAAATGTGATTAGTTTAGGGATTGTATGTGTCATAACTAGAAGTTAGAAGCTATGTTGTACGTGTGTTTGTGTCGTTCAAATGAAACCACGTCTGTCCCTGGTCTTAAATCTCTTATATATGTATCGACTTAACATAATTCAGATGTTACAAATTCTAATCAAAATTACAACAACAACCTTACCCAGTAAATCGCACAATTAGCAAAACAAAGAGTTGGGTCTGAGGAGGTTGAGACGTAGGCAAACCTTACCTCTATCTGTAACATCGCATGATTTTGTTACTTTTACATATATTTTAAATTCTATACTTAACGAATTCCAAGTTCGCCTTGATTCGCTTCTTTTATGTTACTTCTCTCAATTCCTGACAAGTCGTCGTTATAATTTATCCTAATCAATTTAGGCGTTATAACAAGAAACTCATTCAGTTAAGATCTTAATATATATTTAATTTTTTTAAAACATATATATCTTTCTATTATAATACTTTAAGGTTAAAAAAGAAAAAAAAATTAGAAAAACGTAAATGTTAAAAAAATGTGAATGTTTCTTTAGCTCCAAAAAAAAGAATGATAACATCTAACACCATTTAAATGTCACATTCGTATATTTGTTTTTCGTGGTCAACAGTAGCAGACAACTAATCTGCACCATTACATTTTAATTAAAGTTATCCCCATTTAATCACTCCTAATCACCCCATTAACTCTATTTAATACCAAACCAACTTAACCCACTTATAAATACACCTCTTCCTCACTCCTTAATCCTTTGTTCATCTTTAAAACTCTCTAATCTTCAAGTTTTCAAGCCAAACTTTCTGCATTGCATCAGTAAGTTTTTGGGCTTAAAACTTCACCTTTCTTTCTATTTTTCTTCTTCTTTTTCATCAAAAACTCCTTCGAGAAACCTCTAGGATCTTCCCCATATTTATCCACATGAGTGTGATAAGGGTAGAGCACCTAAAAGAGGTCCTAAAGGTGTTTATTTTCTGATTCGTTTTTATGTTCTTAGTTATACTATGTATTATTATAAACTACTTTCAATCTCCTATCTTATTGTCCTATTAGTAATCTTTTGGAAGGTTTGTGGTTACACCCTACCTTACCAACTCTCTTGACCCTTCTTGTGCTACGGATTTATCCACACTAGAAAGGGGAAATCCCGTGTCCAAAACCCACGTTTATTCCATAAGCGAAGTGGTTATGACATGAACCTATCAAATGGATTCACATTCCTAACTTTATACCATCCGAATCATCTATGATGGTTTTGTGCTTGGTCTAACTTAATCTCATGACCATCTGGATTGCCCTAAAGGCAATTTGTGCTTGGTTTGCCTAAAAGGCTTGCTTGACTCTCTTGAATCTATAATCTAAACTCGAACCTAAGACTCTTTATTTTTCTAATTCTAGTTAACCAAGGCTAAGAAACTAATCCCCCAAGACTCATTCTTTTGGAACCTTGCTAAAACGCACCCAAAGGTGAGTTCATACTTGTCCCCCTTTATCCTTTATTCTTTGGGGCTCAACATGTATCACTATCAAAACTCAAACGATTTTAAACTCTACAATCTATTATGCTTAGTCTAAAGTCTATCATATTTTAAATTCTATCATGCGCAATCTAAAGTCTATTATATGCTTGTACGCTATGCTATGTAGAATTATTTACTCTAACATACAAATGTTCATATAGTTGACAACCCACCTTGCATGTATAGCGCTATAGGATTGGCTATCCGCCCCCTACATGGGTCATGTTAAGCAAAATTCTTCGTGGCTAGTCGCCATTTGTATGGTTCTCTTGCATATGCCTATAAGCAAAACTTTATTATACTATGTATGTATGTCAAAACTAGTATGCTCACCAATGCTTTATGTGTTGACGGATATTTTATACATGTTGCAGGAAATATTTGTTGCAGGACATTTCAAGAAAACTACTTAGGATCGGACATAGAAACTCACTCTAGTTCAAGTTGTCATATTCTTGTTGTTGTGTTTTTCGTCATTTAAACTACTTGTATTTCTATTTTAGACAATAAATGAAACTCTATCTTTAAACTATATTGTCACAAAATCTAGTGTCATGAAGTCTTTGAACAATCTACCACTAAGTCTCACCTCGATGATTCCGCCATCGGTTGGGGTGTGACACTATCCTTATGGATAGAAAGACTGCTTCCAGAGAGACCCTCGGCTCGACAACACATAATCGACAAGCAAACAACACTAAAAAGTAATAAAGAGCTACTTGTTAAAAAGTAAATATGTTACTTTGACACATTCTTTATAATTCAATTACTAAATCTGGATGTTGGACTTGTGATATTTGAACATGTTATATTCTTTGGGTTGCATGGGCTTCTAGATAACATTAGCCCATTGGTAGCCCATTAATGATGATTATATTGTTAGCCTGGGCTGGGCCTTGGCTTGTGTTTCTTATCAGGCGTGTACGAGTTGATCAGCTGGCCGTTGGATTAAGTCATCCGTAGCCGTCAGATCAGCATCTTTGTGGAAACTTCGAGGACCTGATATAAAAGCTCCAGTCTCTCTCTCTCTCATATTATTATTGTCATTTTATTTTTTTCCTACTTCTCTCTGATCGTCAAGTCTGTTCTAGGATTTCCATTGTTTGTTTGTAAGTCTGTAACTTCTATTTCTTTGTATTTTGGTTATTATCTTGATCTACTGATCTTATCAATCAGCAGATCTGAGATTTGTTGTATATTGTTGATGATCTCAGTGTTTTGCCGAGATCTATTGGGTATTTGGTGGGTACTGGTTTTGGGTTGGGTTAATAAGATTTTGTCACCGTTTACATCCTTTGTTCATTTGTGTTGAGTTTATGTTAGGCCTGTAAATGAACCGAACGAACGCGAACACATAATCGAACACATTTTTGTGTTCGTGTTCGTTCATTAAGAAATTTGTTGTGTTGGTGTTCGTTTATGTTCGTTTATTTAAAACCTAAACGAACAGTTCATGAATATAAACGAACACACATGACTAATATAAATGAACACAAATGAACATAAACGAACAAAAACAAGTTAATTATGATTCATTACAATTCAACCAAGCCTAATACATCACAATGCAACCAAAACCAAATGACGGGGATGAGAAATACGGCGGCGCTGTGGTCTGTTGAGACTGAGATGAGGGAGACGGCGGTGCTGTTGAGGCTGGAGGCCGGAGACTGGGCTGTGGAGGCTGGAGACGGGGCTATGGAGGTGGTCGACCGGAAGTTGAAGAAGGTAGGGCCATGGAGTATGGAGAAGAAGGGAGGTGGGGCTGTGGAGTATGAATATCGTTTGATAAGTGACGTGGTTAGAATGTTAGGGTTAGGGTTAAATTTTTAGAACATATGAATTAAGATACTTAAAAAAAGGAAATAAATAATAAAAAATAAAGTTAAGTTTAAGTAAACGAACATAAGCCAATGATGTCCAGCCCAGTTGGTCGGAGGTGGGAGGGTTTACTCCTTAGGGAGGTTCCCGCCCGGGCTTGGTCTCAGGTTCGAGTCCCCCCATTCGCACTAAGGGGTGAGAAATTCAACACCCGCGTTTGGCCTGGATTCGAACTGGGGTTGAGGGTTGTGCGTCGTTTGGATTCTCCGTTGAAACACACCTTCCAAAAAAAAGTAAACGAACATAAACGAACGAAGATAACCGAACGAACATAAATGAACGAACATAAACGAACGTTCATGAACATAAATGAATGAAGAAACACAGATCTAAGATCGTCTAACGAAAGGCGATCCGAGAGGTGATTCTACTGTATTTTATAAAGAGAGTGTGATTATAAAATACGTGAAGGTCTAAGAGCAAGACCAAGGAATTAAGAGACTACCAATTAGAAGAGCCGAGCCTCTAACTGTTAGTATAATAAACAGAGGGTTGGAGAAGGTACGAAAGTGTTCGTATTCTTCTTAAGTGAAAGTATGTGGGATATTAGATGCCAATAAAAGGAGAAGGGAGTCCTCCTTTTATAGTACCAAGATATCCTACTTTCTCAGCCCATCCTCTACCCTTAACGGGGCCCGGCCCAGGTAGAGGTGTCTCCATAATCCAGCCCAAGCCCTTAGGCCCATTTGGTGCAAGTGGGTTTTAGTAAAGTAGGGAAAAGTAGAATGCTAGGGGGGATGTTACCGTCCTGGCGCATGTACACGTGGCGCCCAGTAAGTGGACGCTGATGGGTGGTGGACACGTGGTGCTCGCCTATTGATAGAGAAAGGCGGTGGACAGTTTATGCTTTCCAGGACTTCGAGATGGGTAGAGAAAGTCTGCTTTGTCAGAAAGATATCTTGACTGGGAGGCTGCCACGTCGTCGTCCTTTCTGCTTGTCAGACTGGGAACAGTCTTTGATTGGAGGGGAACTCTGATGGGCCGCCTGTCGTGTCAGAGATATTTTGTTTGGGGCAGGGGTGAGTTCCAAAGCTGCCCCAAAAGGTATCTTCCACTTGTGGTGGAGCTTGCCAAGGAAGCTTTGATGTACATTTGGCCCGCCAATGTCAAAAGGGCGGCCGTTCCTGCGCCTGGCATTAAATGTACCGCTGACTTAAAACGGGCGGGTGACGCCAGGTGTTCCGTCGACGTATGGCGAGAGTATCTATGCTTACGTCGGACGGCAGATGCATCGCTGACGTAGAACGGGCTTGTGGACGCCAGACGTTCCGCTGACGTAAAACGGGCGGATGGGCGTGAGACATCCGCTGACGTAGAATGGGCGGATGAGCGTCTGGCGGGGCCTGTTCTAAGTTGTAACAACCGGCAAAAATAAGGTAATTCCGTACAGATTAATTAGTATATGATTAACGTAATTAAATGCAATTATGTGTGATTAAATTATCAAGGCCTTAGGAGATAGCAATTTCCAAATAGTGCATAGGAATGCATACGTTTAATGGTAAAACATGATTGGATCATGTGCGAATAAGCTATCCGGTATGGACGTTGGCAATTACCCGGTAATAATTAAATAAACGAAATGGATCCCGGACACCCAGGATATAAAATAAAGGGTATTTTCATAAGATATAATGAGTTTTGGAACTCCAAAACCATAAATGAAAACGTCTTGGACAAATCTCCCGGTAACGAATAAAATGCGCGTACCACACCCGATACGCGTATAGCTCATAATTCCACCCGGCAAAGGCCTAAATAACCAATCAACGCTTAAATTAGACTATATTTAAGGGTTATTAAAGGTATCTTTAATGTCCGAATAACGCGTGATTAAAACCCGAAAAATACCCGAACGACGCCCGAACGACGGGGGATTAAACATAACAAATATTGGGTAAATATTTGAAGTTGTGGACCCCACCTAAGCCCATCCAAGGGCCGGCCTAGGGAGGTCTTGAGGAGTCCATGCATGTGTTAATAATCATAAGCTAGTAATCTAGGGGGACAAGGCATGCATTACTAAAGCCAAAAGGTGTAAGATGGAGGTACAAGCATGCACAGCTTTTGTCCCCCATCCTTGCATAATTTCGGCCCTTAGGCCATAATAATCCAAGGCATGTGTGATCTAGTTAAACACTAGGATACTCATGTGTACATGCTTCCAAAAGATCCCATATCTCACTAGATTTATAAGCATGATTACTAGAGATTTTGGAAAAGATTACAAACCTCCTTGTGGCCCTTAAAAACCCACGGCCATGTGCCCATCCCACATGCTTTCCAAAGCTTTCCATAGTACTTCACAATCTTTGCAAATCCTTGATAGATTAAGTGTGATCTTGGGAGATATTATAAGTATTGTATAAAGATAATAGCATGCACACTTGAAGCAAAACAACTCTTCTTCTCCTTCTTCTTGAAGCCGTAGGTATCCCCTCCCCCATGCACATTCTTCTTTCAAGTTTTTACATCTCCAAAACACTTAAAACAATCCATCATCCAAACCCCTATTGTGTGTTTCAAGAGCTTGGAGCTAAACCACTTGGAAGAACACACTAAACCCCTCTCAAATCCAAGGTTTTGTCTTCCCTAGCCTTGTGCTAGTAGTAAGCTTCTTAATCTTGTTTTTGATTGTTATTATTCATGTATGTGTTCTTAGTAGCAAGTTGTACATGAAGGGTTTAAAAAGAGGTTTGAACATAATCTTTAATAGGTTTTACATATGTAAAATGGATGATTAAAGATATGGAAATAAATCATGGATTTGATGATGATGGAGATATAATCTTGAAAATATGTAAAGTTTACATTTAAAGCTAAGTAGGATGATGTTTTGGTTAAGATTTTGGGATGAACTTGAATATGTTAAAGATAACTTTAAATCATCTTATTATGATCATCTAAGTTATAATATGTGGTAAAACATATTAGAAGTTCATGAATGAAGATGATGGAAAAATCTAAGTTAGCTTACTTAGATGAATGATATTTTGTTAAAATGGACAAATACATAAAACACACACATAAGTAGTCTTCCACATGAAATACAAGACCAACATAAGTGTTTTGATACAAGAATAACTTACCAATAAAAAGTTGAATCTTCAAAGTTTACTATTTTGAGTGAAAAATGTTAACTTTGGAAGCTAGAGTGGAAAAATGCAACTTTTGAAAGTTAGAGGACTAAAATGGATATTTTAGAAACTATTAGTCCAAAAATACAAGTATGGAAAGTTTGGTGTCAAAAATGTAAGTAATAAAGTCTAAGGATGATTTTTGTAAATACTAGTGGAAATACTTGGGTATTTTGTATGAAAGTGTATTTTTGAAAGTTATAAAAATACAAAGGGTTTTAAAATAAGGATTTTTATAAAATAGAGATTTTATAAAAATGTTAAGCAAACTTGAGAAACTTATACAAAAATGAATACTTTTATATAAATGGGAATATAAAAGTATTGGAAGCATTTTTGTATCTAAGTTAACAAGTTGGGCTAAAATACAAACCTTCCAAGTAACATGGGTTAGAAATGTGGATAATATTTCTATAAAACACATGTTGGGAAAAACTTGGAAAAAGTAACTAATCAAGTTAAGATATCGAACTAAGACGCGTTAACGAACCGTACACGGACGAATCATGAGAAAAATGCCATTGCGGCAAGATAAGAAAAATATATATTTTAAGAAGTAAAATATATATATACATTATGGGTGAAAACTAATAAACACTTTCCTAAGTGTTAAGGAATTATTCGTGGGAGAAACACATGACATAAACCAATAAGACGTTAAACAAACGTATATACTTAACAAGAAAAATTACACATTTATATATATGTACACTCGTCTCGGCAAAATTCTAGTATATCTACTTAATGGGAAAGTAGATATGTGGGAAGGAAAACGAGACGAGTAGACGAGGATATATACATGTGTATGCCGTACCAACAAGAACCTAGTATACTTATTTGAATGGGAAAATAAATATACGGTATGGTGAGTTGAATCGGGTGTTAAGGATATACAATCGAACGACAAGATCTTAGCATATTTGTTTAAATGGGAAAACAAATGTGTGGCAAAGTGAGTCGGGTCGAACGTTGAAATATATATTATATCGAGCGATGCGATCTTAAGTATAATTATTTAAATGGGAAAATAATTATATGTTAAGTGAAGTCGAGCCGATGATAATAAGATACAAGTTAAGGAAATATTAACAAGAGTAATATATAACTTGTAACACAAAGGGTAATGTAACGCCAACGAAACCTAGGATACGCGCTTAATTAAACGGGATTTGGAATAACTTATGGTCGGGAGTTGGGTGTACAACTTGCCAAGGCACATGCACTATAGGAATAGTGACTTATACGTCTAGGACTTTTGTAGGTGCGAGACCCTCTATGCTATCTACCTAGTGAGCCAGACAGTGTTCAGGTGAGTTTCACGGCCCCATTTTACTGTTTTAACTGGGGGAAAGATATGTTTGTCAAACGTTGTCACATGTTGAAATGTTTTCAAAGGTTAAAATGTGATAAGTGGTATGATGAGTACTTGAGCAGTGATCGCCACTCGGGGTTGAGTCCTCTCTTCCGTAATCATTAATTCAGGGAAATGAAACCGAAAGAATATTTGGATAGTACTATTGGTGCCTGACAAGGCCCACCCCTAATCGATAGCGTCGATTATGCATTAGGTTATGCCTGGGGTGCATATATTCTGAACTTAAGTCGTTGGGTACCGAGGAACGACTTGGAGCGGGGCATTATATTTGGTCTTGGTTTGGTTATGGGGTTCAAGGGATTGCTCATCATTATAGTTTGTAGGAGCTAGCTACTCCTTACAAAGGCCACAAGTTGTGCAGGTTTCGCACATGTTGTAAAAACGGAACATCGATCGACAAGATCCTAGTATAATTACTTAATGGGAAAGTAATTATACGGTAAAGTGAGTCGAGTCGATGGTTGTGAAAATGTTATTGTTATGTAACTAAAACCTGTGAACTCACCAATATTTTATATATTGACGTCTTTTTAAACATATCTTTCAGGTAACTAAGCGCTGAATAGATATGGGGCTAGTGCGGTGGAATTCGGGATGTCGGATACTGGTCGGGATTTCATTCACTATTACCTTCGGGTTGGAACATAAACGGAAATTCCCATATTGAAAACTTAATGTTCATCGTTTTAAATAATGCCTTGTGCAATATTGTAACGAGATACTCATTTCCGACATTCTAATAAATCGATCTTTTCTAATTAAATATAGTTTGTGTTAATCTTGACTTTGATGTACTTTCGAGCGTTGCGCCACGTGTTTCCGCCATTGGCGTGGTGTGACAGAAGTGGTATCAGAGCCAAGGTTGTAGCGAACTAGCATTTTTGAAAAATCTAGACTATAACCGGTTTTGGCTCGAAAACGAAGTTTTCAAAAATAAAACACAACAAAATATTTTAGAAAAGAAAGAAATTGTACATGGATTGTACAAGGGGAAATTCCGACCGACTAGCCATGTGTGTCAATATATGAAGTATTAGAAAATGCGGATAAGATGTTTATGGTAGGAATCCGATTTTCTAAGATTAAGTTAATACATATACGTAGTACGGATATTTTGCCAGTAAGGTTGTTGTGTCACGCTTCACAATAGTCCGCGCTCTTGCATCGATCACCGGTACCAGCCAAGAGGAAGGATACTGTGGTCTACGAGGAGCCTACCTGCTTGCCGGTAGACGGGATGATCGGAAGGACTGATCTCTATCGCGTTAATGAATGTCGCCACGTTGTTTATGATTTAGAGGCGAAACTAGATCAAGTCTTTGTGGTATGAAATCTCAGTTTTGGATCAGGAAGCTCGGAACTAGCGGCAACAAGATTACCTGGCAACACAAATTATCATTACGGGTGCACACGTAATAATAGTTTGGGGTGCACGGTAACCTTGGTGGGCGCTAGGGCCGGGATTGGTGATCACTCCTTGTCTTAGTTGTTCTTGTCCTTTAGATTCAGTCTTAGTTTTGATTGATCAATGGGTTAAATGGGAGGTCTCGCCGATGTTCCTTGATTTCGATCCTAGCAAACCCAATGAGCTTTCTTCGACATTACATTTGTGGTACGAGCACGGAAGAGCTCGAACGTCTATTCATATAAGTAATCTGACGCAAACCCTCGCTCTAGATAGGAACGGGAGATGAAAGCTTCCTTGTGTAGGAGTTGAAGGTCTCCACCACAAAGTTCTTCCAAAGGAGCGGGCGTACAAGGATGCGCTGCTTACTGAAGAGATGAATGCCTGGTACGATGCGAGAAATGCCAAACTTGGAACCCAGTGAAGACTTAGGGTGCGTCCCTGCTAGACTAGTGCGTTTAGAGAACGGGACCCTGCGTGGATTAAATATGAGACTCGCGGCCGTGTGCTGCGGTGTTATCATGGTGAATAAGTCATGTTCAATCTAACGCATGCCCAGGTTGTCTTCAAGGGTCGAGTATTTTTTTTTCTCTTCCGGTAGGGAGAACAGAATCGAAGTTACGGGATTAGGAAGCTTGATCATTGTTAACCTGAAAGCTCGATAGCCCTTGTCCGAATCAACAGTATTGGTTGTTCCCAGGCAGACATGGACTGCTGATGAAATCAGCATGCCGCATTGCACATCCGCGAGTCATAGTGCTTTGCTAAACTTTGACGATGTCAGAATTTCGGCCACAAATCATGACCGCGACATGGATTGCCAGTGATAGGATGACGGCGTGTAGTAGAACAGCAAGCCCCAGTCGGCGTTTGGCAATGGACTCACTCGGAAGTGCGTACGATTAACTCGTGGGAAGCCACTACTCGGTGTATTGAGTATCCAAGTATGGATTAACAACCTTTGCAATAGCGCTGGATCATGTCGGAAGATGAATTGTGATGGACTCGGCATGTTGGTACTTATGTCATACTACCTTCCTGAGGTGCAAAGGTTATCATAAGACTCCTCTATCTACCTCCTGTTTGTTTTTCAAGGATTGTTGGTGGTCTCGCTTCAGTCGAGGAACGCCAGAGTAGGCTCGTGACATGTACTGTGCCGGAATCCGTCATAAATCCTAGAAAGTGGAACCGCACTTTGGGAATCGTAAACGTAGGAGTGTTCTGTGATTGTCAGAATGTTGCAAGACGCTTTTTGCTGACATTAAAAATCCCCCTTGAAAATCAAGTGGCGGACTACTAAATGTGGTCACGTTATTCTGTTAAACGAAACCTACCCATGGGACGACAATCCCATTCCTCTTGTTGCAATGTTGAGTGTCCATCACCGTCATCGCGGTAACAAGACTAGTTATTTATTGGTCGACGATTGATGGAAAGTGTTTTGTCAATCCCCGAAGTTATTGAGACGTTGCGTCCCCTCGTTACGGTGAATTATAAACTAAGGTTGCAAGGTCCATTCGTTGTGGACGCGGTGACCTGTCTAATCTCTTGCCGTATTTCGATACTCTCACGGCATGGCCGATCAGGAAGAAAGTTCACCGGCCTCGCTTGAGTGACAGAGAGGCATTTCAGCTAATTACTATCGGTGCTAGATAGCATGTAAGGAGACCCTAACGAGAAGAATGACTCGGCTGGTTTGCCAGAGTCGGTATCATTTTCATTTTATCGTGGTGTATCGATAAATCGTGATTCTTCTACCTCTACTTGCTATGCTCGTTGTGACCACTATCCTTGTTATCGGGAAAGAAGTGGGTTGGTTTCCAGGTCCTACGGATGCCAGTCACCACACACATAATAGCTACGACAAGTCTAAGGCTCCAGTCGAGCCTGACATTGTTACTCCTATTATTATCCTATGGCTCAAACGAGTCCTGTCGACGCTATTAAGTGTAGCTCTCGCTGAGTTTGTTGTGGTCAGTGATTCGATAGCACTCATCGAGCTTGATATCATCGTTTCTTTATTTGTTGTTGAGTTCATTGTTGTCGTTGTCTGTACAGTCCATGTTGGGCTTGATGATGTTGTTCTATGGCTCTGCTCAGGTTGACGTTGTTGATATATTTGAGGCTCCTGCAGAAGTAAATGATATTAACGAAGACGTCTCTATGACCCTTTCCAGGCCGCTATGACCATCTATGTGTCTCTGTGGAGTTTGTTGTTATTAATTCCATTCTCTTTGAGGCTTTCATTGAACTACTAGTTATCATTCCTTGGGCTCTTAGGAAGCCTAACATTGTCAATGGTTCTCAGGCCTCAGTGGAAACTGTCGATATTTCTGTTGCCATTATTGAGTGACTCATAACAAGCCTATGGTCATTCTCTCCATGAACAATATCGGCTTGAGAAGTCGGCTAAAATATGTGGAACCCGTCATTCCCATTCATGTCATGACGATTGATGCTCCGGCCAACCTAACCATTCCTACCATAGGGCCTATGGAGGATAGGCTCGAGGCTGAAGGTACGGATGCAAATCCCACCTCCACAAGTGATCTGTGACGCACGGGGATGCGTGCTCACCAGAACGGAATTTTCTGTTGATATGGACTGTGGATCTTCCATGTTGAGCATCATATTGACGGGTGCATTCATGCTGCTGTGTTACCCCCAGCCATTGTGCATGCTTGCAGTTGCATTATTTTTGCTAGTTGCGTATCCAGGTGGTTACGCTGCATTGTCAATGATGCATTTCTGTTGTTACTGCTCCTGCAGTAGTGTAGCCTTGCCATCGTATTTCTCTGTGTCGTACGGTTCCTATTGCGGCGTTGCCTTGTCGTCATACTTCTCTGTTGTCATGTTGCTCCTGTGTGGTGTTCCCTAGTTGATGTGCTTCGTGGATATGTTGCTGGCATTGCCATGTTGTAACACCCCAACCGATGGCGGAATCATCGAGGTGCCACGTAGTGACGATTGTTCAAAAGCTCATGGTACTAAAATGTAAATATTATTGAATAATCAAAATTGTCTTACATGGAAATGGAAATTACATTGTCTAAATGAAATGTAAATAACTGAATTGAAATAGAACACTAAATGTCTCTTGCTAAAGCACTAGATCAAACTGCACCTGAAACATGTACAAAATAGATTTGGTCAACATATGAAATGTTGGTGAGCATTCCTAGTTTTGATATATATATAGTAGGTTGAAAAGTTATACAATTCAAGTGCAAGCTACAGTGCAAATATGTAAACCATGTATCAAACAAATGAGCGAAATCAACCCTGTGACTGTATAATGTACTGTATGAACTGTAGTGTACTTATCCAACAAATGGATAATAACTTAACACTGGCCACGGATTCTCCGATGAAAAAGGGGGAGAATCAACCTAGGCGGGTTGTCAATCCAAATAGCGCTATCCAATGTTAAGGTCGGCTTGTACCATGTTAATGATTTCACTAAGTACAAATGTAATCCACATGTATTGTCTAAGCATAAAGCACGTTGTAAGCAATGCACATAGTACTAGAATTGTATTGTAAAAATGTAATCTTGTATTTGAAATTGTAATAGTGTACATGTAACACCCCAAAAATGTATAAAAGCAAAAAGGGGTAGGAATACTCACAGTTCACGTAATAACTTGAAATTGGACTTGGACAACGAAATATGAATTGAGATTACTCCCAAATGATCAACCTAAAGTATTCGATAATGTGTAAGGGAAATAACTCTAGGATATATGTATTTCTAGGGCTTTGAATTGGGGATAAACGTTTATTTGATTAATAAACAAATTGTTTATTAAATATAAGAAATTTAATGAATAAATAAACAAAAGTCTTTTTGTAAAATTTTAAGTTGAATATAATCACAACATAAGGTTTTAAGTATGAAAATAATTTTTATAAATTTATTTTATTGAAAATAGAATATTTAATCTAATTATTTCAAATTGTCAAAATACGACTTTAATATCTAAAAATATTAAAATCAAAGAATTCTTGAATTAAAAATTGTATTTCTGTTCCAAATGAATAAAAATAAATTGTATAAAATTTTGGTGCAAAAATACCAAAAATTGGATTTATTATGATTTAATTATGATTAAATCTAACAAAAATTGCTTAAAAATATTAAATAAATGATTTTTCAGAAATAAAAATCATTTCTGAATAGTTTAATGTTATAAAAACTTAGGATAATTTTTGTGGAAATTAATAAGATCGTTTTGATATTTTTATAGATTTTTATAAATATAAATGAATAAACTTGTATTATTAATAATATATATTAAATAAATTATTTTTGGAAAACTAAAAATTGGATGATGAACTTTATTAGTGGAATAACATGAAATAAATTTTGTAGTATTTATAAAATGGTTTTAGTATTTTAAAATGATTTTTATAAAAAGAGTGAAGATGATATATGTATAAATGATAACAAAAAATACTTGTTAATGGTGGGACTCGAACCCTTGGCCACTGGCCGGTTCAGTCTCATCATAAGGTGCGTAAACCAACTGGCCTATACATCGGATTTGTTTTCATTCGTAATAGTTTAATATTTAAACATGCTTTTAAAATGTGTTCTTCCCCATATGAACCCTAAAACATTGAATCGATTTTCCACCACAGTAAAACCCGATTGAACATGGGGTTTTTGTTAGTCTATGGCCGATTAACACACGGTGATAAGGAATTAGAACATACCAAACGTTTTGATTTCAATTCGCGAGTCAACGTACAAAGTCAAAAGCGAACCAATCTTGCTTGAGGGTGAATTGTTTACAGAAATTGATGGTAAGGAGATGGTTTTCGGCGATGTAGGAGTGTGTGGGTTGTTTTAATTGTGATATAACACTCGTTTTATAGTGATTAGTAATTGGGTTCAAGCTCGGTCAAAACCGAGCCATAAGACTTTAATTAAAGCTGAAATCACGCAAATTAAAGACCAAGGATGGAAGGTTTGACTCGACGAGGGCCGGACGTCATGTAATCATGCCATTAATTCGCGTGTGAAAGCTAATTTGGAAGGTTGACCAAACTGTGGTCCTTGGCTGGTCACGCGTGCAGCAGAGAGGAGGAGAGGGTCAGACGCAAGATGATATATATAAATAATGCTTCTTATAAAAACACAAAGTGCCTCATGGTCCAGTGGTTAGTGGCGTGTGATGTGTGTTGAGGATGGCCCGGGTTCGAGCCTCAGGTGGAGCCACGTTTTTATATTTTTTTTTTTTAACAGCTTAAGGGAGGGGAAGGAAGTGATGGGCTTGGGCCGGAATTCTGGTGGGCCGAGGCATTCGTGGGCTGTGATCCTTGGGCTGCATGTTACAAAGAGTGAAAGGAGGGTTTGGGCTTGGGATTTGATTGGGTTTAAAGAGAGGGTGGGTTGATTTGTGTTGTGGGCTTAACAATAATGAACAAATCTTATTATTATTATTATTATTATTATTATTATTATTAATAAAAAAAAATATATATATATATATAATGAAAAAGTGACGGATGTCACAGCATCCCCTACTTTTAGAAACTTCGTCCCGAAGTTATTAGAAACGTAGGATTATGGATGCTTGGGTAAAAATTAAGATAACTGTAGTTTGGAAAATTTGAGTTAAGGCACGACGTGATTTATAGGTAACAAAGTAAACTGTTGCAAATGATTTGGATGGTAGGTTTGATAGGTGTGGGTTAAGGATTAGGTTCGTCTCGAATAAGAAGGGAAATAAGAATCTAGTGAATCACTAAATTTCAAGTTTTAGGAATCCTAGAATAAATGTACGAGTTGACTACAGTAACACTAAATGAACTACCAAGTAAGCATAGCTTGTTCTTGGTCCGACTTCCAGTCTCACTTTCAATGCATCATTAGTGTTTGTATACAGGGTGTACCGCAGCTAACCCACCACACCTTTGATACCTCGAAAACGTACTGGACGCCTACCAAAAACTCTAATAGAATTTCACACTACCCTAACGTACCTGTAAATTCATGATTACGTTCCGGACCGGAATCATCAATTTACCTTACATTAAAGTTTTATGTCCTTCTATGATCCCACCGATTGTTGAGCAGGTTCGATAGCCTCCACCAGCCGTGGAGTAGGTTGTAGGGCCTCTCCCGACTGTTTGAAAGGCATAGTGACCTCTACCAATCGTTGAGTATGTTCGATAGCCTCCACCAGTCGTGGAGCAGGTTGTAGGGCCTCTCCCGACTGTTGAAAAAGGCATGATGACCTCTATTAAGTGCAGCGATTATTCACATAGATTGCAAATTGATAGTATGTTTATGCAAGCAAGTTTGTAAGTACTACAACCATTAAGTGTAAGTGTTATCATGAATAATTAAATGTTTACGAGTATCATGAAAAATTAATGAATAGTCAAGTTAAAGGAAAAATCAAGTTTCATATAATAAGCAATGATGTTTTCTTAGAAAAGCTCTGTAAGATCAAGTATCAAGTCTAAACGTTTCAAATAAGTGTAAGTGTACGATTAAAATAAACGTAACCAATATGATAGATTACCAATTTGTGTTCGTACATAATAGTATGCAAGGAAATCTCTAGATGTTATATGCCTATGAGTATGTCATAATTGGGTACAAAATGATAATAAGATCAAGAAAATGAAAACACGAGTATCAAGAATAATTAAATGTCCAGTGAATAGTCAAATTAAGGGAAAATCAAGTTTCATAAACAATGATGTTCTGGGAAAATCCTGTAGAATCAAGTATCAGGTTTTTAGTAGTTTGATTATCATGGGTAACTAGTTCATGTGTGAGAAGGTGAAGGATATGAATTTAGTTCTTGAGAGGATGATGAAAATTTTTTGAAGCAGAATCAAGGTTGTGAGAGATGGTGAATGTGAAGGTAGTTGATAAAGAGTTTATTTTATAGTAAGGAGATTATATAACAGTGTAAATTTTGGGGTTTGGATCAAAGGTTATAATCAAGTGTATAAGAAAACATGATTGTGGTATATGCAAAATATTGTAAAAATTTGAACAAGTTGAAAATGGGTGAGTGTTGATGGAAAATCTAAAGATTAGATATTATTCCAAATAAATATTTTCAAAATTTGGTTTTGTACATAAGGCAAAAGTTGTTAAATAGTACAAGCTAAGTAGGCTTTGTAATAGTTTAAAACATTATATACAAAATCGTTTGTTACGTCAATAAATAATCAATTGAATTTAAGTTCGAGGAAAATATGTACTTTGTAAAGTTGCTAGGTAATACAACTAGTTTTAAAAATCTTTAGTTTGTGCTAAAGTATGAGGTTATAGTTTTTTAAAATAAATAATATGTGGAGAAAAGAAATAATATGATTTGGGTAGGGTGTTGAATATTTAAAAAGTGGCTAAGAGGGTAAGGTGAAGTGTGATTGTGAAATCCATAGATGGTTATGAAAGTATGAACTTGTAAGCAATATATGAAAATCATGAAATACAAAATATTGTATATGAACCGAGAGAGTATTATTAAAAAAGCTTGCATAAAATGCTTGGAGTGCCCTTGTCTAGCTGTAAAGCCCAACAAGAACGTTGACTTTTCAAAGGAATTGAACCCAATGGTAAATCAAGAAGACGTGCTTTAGCCTATAAGTGGACACTCACTCCAGGAATCCCCAGGTAAGCATAACAGGTCCGTAAATGGATTTATGCGCTATGCTTGCCTATGCCAGAAAACCCAGTGTACAGGCGTCCACCCTTCCAGATTGCACGTGTCCTTATCACACTCATTAAAGTTCAACAACTTTGAAGGAACAAAAGTAAAAGTAGGCATTATTCCCAAGAGTATCTTCATGAAATGTATTGTCCCTGTTCCATGATGATGTAGACTTTCCACTCCCTGTAGGACACCATCTTTATGCACCATGATGAAGGATGAGAAGAATGGAGAGAGAGAAGAAGGGAAAGATAGAAGAAGGAAAGTAGGGAGAAATGAGGGGTAGGGTAATTCAGGAAATATTATGCATGCAAGTTAAAGTTCGGTTATAGTCTAGGCCATTTTATCTAATAACCTAGTTCCCTATAACCATGGCTCTGATACCAATCTGTAACACCCCAACCGATGGCGGAATCATCGAGGTGCCACGTAGTGACGATTGTTCAAAAGCTCATGGTACTAAAATGTAAATATTATTGAATAATCAAAATTGTCTTACATGGAAATGGAAATTACATTGTCTAAATGAAATGTAAATAACTGAATTGAAATAGAACACTAAATGTCTCTTGCTAAAGCACTAGATCAAACTGCACCTGAAACATGTACAAAATAGATTTGGTCAACATATGAAATGTTGGTGAGCATTCCTAGTTTTGATATATATATAGTAGGTTGAAAAGTTATACAATTCAAGTGCAAGCTACAGTGCAAATATGTAAACCATGTATCAAACAAATGAGCGAAATCAACCCTGTGACTGTATAATGTACTGTATGAACTGTAGTGTACTTATCCAACAAATGGATAATAACTTAACACTGGCCACGGATTCTCCGATGAAAAAGGGGGAGAATCAACCTAGGCGGGTTGTCAATCCAAATAGCGCTATCCAATGTTAAGGTCGGCTTGTACCATGTTAATGATTTCACTAAGTACAAATGTAATCCACATGTATTGTCTAAGCATAAAGCACGTTGTAAGCAATGCACATAGTACTAGAATTGTATTGTAAAAATGTAATCTTGTATTTGAAATTGTAATAGTGTACATGTAACACCCCAAAAATGTATAAAAGCAAAAAGGGGTAGGAATACTCACAGTTCACGTAATAACTTGAAATTGGACTTGGACAACGAAATATGAATTGAGATTACTCCCAAATGATCAACCTAAAGTATTCGATAATGTGTAAGGGAAATAACTCTAGGATATATGTATTTCTAGGGCTTTGAATTGGGGATAAACGTTTATTTGATTAATAAACAAATTGTTTATTAAATATAAGAAATTTAATGAATAAATAAACAAAAGTCTTTTTGTAAAATTTTAAGTTGAATATAATCACAACATAAGGTTTTAAGTATGAAAATAATTTTTATAAATTTATTTTATTGAAAATAGAATATTTAATCTAATTATTTCAAATTGTCAAAATACGACTTTAATATCTAAAAATATTAAAATCAAAGAATTCTTGAATTAAAAATTGTATTTCTGTTCCAAATGAATAAAATAAATTGTATAAAATTTTGGTGCAAAAATACCAAAAATTGGATTTATTATGATTTAATTATGATTAAATCTAACAAAAATTGCTTAAAAATATTAAATAAATGATTTTTCAGAAATAAAAATCATTTCTGAATAGTTTAATGTTATAAAAACTTAGGATAATTTTTGTGGAAATTAATAAGATCGTTTTGATATTTTTATAGATTTTTATAAATATAAATGAATAAACTTGTATTATTAATAATATATATTAAATAAATTATTTTTGGAAAACTAAAAATTGGATGATGAACTTTATTAGTGGAATAACATGAAATAAATTTTGTAGTATTTATAAAATGGTTTTAGTATTTTAAAATGATTTTTATAAAAAGAGTGAAGATGATATATGTATAAATGATAACAAAAAATACTTGTTAATGGTGGGACTCGAACCCTTGGCCACTGGCCGGTTCAGTCTCATCATAAGGTGCGTAAACCAACTGGCCTATACATCGGATTTGTTTTCATTCGTAATAGTTTAATATTTAAACATGCTTTTAAAATGTGTTCTTCCCCATATGAACCCTAAAACATTGAATCGATTTTCCACCACAGTAAAACCCGATTGAACATGGGGTTTTTGTTAGTCTATGGCCGATTAACACACGGTGATAAGGAATTAGAACATACCAAACGTTTTGATTTCAATTCGCGAGTCAACGTACAAAGTCAAAAGCGAACCAATCTTGCTTGAGGGTGAATTGTTTACAGAAATTGATGGTAAGGAGATGGTTTTCGGCGATGTAGGAGTGTGTGGGTTGTTTTAATTGTGATATAACACTCGTTTTATAGTGATTAGTAATTGGGTTCAAGCTCGGTCAAAACCGAGCCATAAGACTTTAATTAAAGCTGAAATCACGCAAATTAAAGACCAAGGATGGAAGGTTTGACTCGACGAGGGCCGGACGTCATGTAATCATGCCATTAATTCGCGTGTGAAAGCTAATTTGGAAGGTTGACCAAACTGTGGTCCTTGGCTGGTCACGCGTGCAGCAGAGAGGAGGAGAGGGTCAGACGCAAGATGATATATATAAATAATGCTTCTTATAAAAACACAAAGTGCCTCATGGTCCAGTGGTTAGTGGCGTGTGATGTGTGTTGAGGATGGCCCGGGTTCGAGCCTCAGGTGGAGCCACGTTTTTATATTTTTTTTTTTTAACAGCTTAAGGGAGGGGAAGGAAGTGATGGGCTTGGGCCGGAATTCTGGTGGGCCGAGGCATTCGTGGGCTGTGATCCTTGGGCTGCATGTTACAAAGAGTGAAAGGAGGGTTTGGGCTTGGGATTTGATTGGGTTTAAAGAGAGGGTGGGTTGATTTGTGTTGTGGGCTTAACAATAATGAACAAATCTTATTATTATTATTATTATTATTATTATTATTAATAAAAAAAAATATATATATATATATATATAATGAAAAAGTGACGGATGTCACACATGTTGTTTCTACTGTCGTGTTGCTCAGAGGGCGTATTGCTACAACTGTTGGATTACCTCGATGACGTGATGATTTGTCGTTTACATTGCTCTTGTTTCTCTCGGAGTGGAGACATCACCTGAACCCCTCGTGCCGTCATTGTTCTACTTGTTTGATTGTGTAGTGCCGACATTGATTACGTAGGATTTCCGGTGTCCAACGGACTTTCTAAAAGTCGTGCTTAGACACTCTAGCCTTAGTGGTTACATGTGTATTCCCCTAAAGTCTGAATCTCGTGGTCGTCTGAGTAAGTGACCGAATCATGTGCCAACCCCTGTATATGCTCACGCATTTCGTGAGCGGTACATCTTCGGAATCCGAGGCACCAGTGACGCTACGTCCAGCACTAACCTGTTACGTGCAATTTGGTCGCCCAGCGATCGGTTATGCAAATCAATGTCGGGAAGAAACCCTGTGATCTCCACGTGACAAGGCGAGACTTGCCTTTGTGATAAGGGATTTCGAATACGTCTCGAACCTGAAGGTATCAAGAATTTATGAGCGATATTATGATCTATACCCTTGGGACCAGCAAGAGTTGAAAGGTTCAAATCATTTATTGCTCGCACCAGTGGATTCATTTGGAGTCATACGTACCATACCGATGGTTATGGGAATACCGTCGTGGACCCACCCATGGGCATGCATTGGTGAAGTCCCTGGTACATGATTAAGAGGTTTTATGAACCCTGAATCCAGAAGGGCGTGCAACATTATCTACTCTTTAGAGGTGCCACACTACTAGGTTAAGATGGTTGATCGTCTCGACCCATCGATTAATGTTGTTATTCCTTTGATGGAAGGTTTATCCTACCTTGGTGTCGTGGCGTAGATTCTTGGAAAAATGGAATACAATTTCGACCTTGAGTCAATAATGGTGTTCCCAGTCATCTTTAACTAGCATACTCGGTTCTCAACAGACACTGTTGGAGACACCATAGTGATATGAGCTGCCAGGGCAGGGCGTATGGCACCGGACTAATCAGAACGAGCTTGAAGGCTTACATATTCCGCCCATATGTGTGACTACTGAGGCATTGAATGGGATGCCTTATGGGAAGGCTCAGGGCTATTACCTGTGGTGCGATATCAGCCGCTCGCTTGTTTAAGTAACGACTTGAGCGCCTGAAGCCGTCAAACCAAATGTGAAATCTATGCTAAATGCATGCATCTATGACCCGACTTCACCATTTACATAAAAAGATTCCGAAAGGATGGAACCTTCGATGAATGAGGGTTTTGGTTTCAGGACTCCTTTCACTCAGATCTCTGCATAAGATCTGAAGGTCAATGTAAGGGCATGTGGCCTGTACTATTCGGAATTGATTTACTAGGTTGCTATTGACGATGGAACACTAGTGCCCATGAAGCACATATAACAGAACTGGTACTGGATACCCATGGTTTGGGTAGCTACTGGTGTTCTGTATACTTGTCGCAATGGGGGCCAACGTGTTGATATGTCATAATAAACCTTATACGCTGTTCATTACGACAACAATTTATGATGTTTCATATATCTCTTTTCGGTATAGACCTATGTGCTGGAAGCATCTTGTCGTTGGTGATGAGTCGACTCGTACTACTCGAGGATTGTGGAAATGTACGGCCCGGGCGTCAGGTATACACTGCTTAATGTCAGGGAACTGAGGGGTGAAAGCGACGCAAAAACTTTCGACCTCCATCAGTCCATACTAAGCGTCCTAGTACCATTCACCACAATTGCTCAGGAGGAAAGCAGCAATTCAGTACCTAGAGGATTCTACGGAATAAAGTCCCATTTTGAATATGGTTGATCGGTCGACAAGAACCTAGTATATTTATCTTAATGGGAGGTAAATATACGGTAAAGTGAGTCGAGCCGAAGGATAAATAAAATGGGATACCCAACGAGGTTTCCAAGGGGACTTTTATGTGGTACGGTAAGATCACCTGTTTGACATCACCATGACACCCGAGGTGTCCCGGGGTCAGATGTGACCCAAGTGATGATTGATTGTTGTTTGGAACCCTCTCATTCCTTACTCACCTATAGCTCCGAGATGAGGCATTGGATAGTTATCTATACTCTCGGAGAGTCGTGGCTAGACACCAAATTGTCGACTTGCATTATATCGGATTGTAGTGGTCACTCTACCTCAAGTTCGACAAACTTTGTACACAAGCATGGGATACTCGATTTGAGACGAGTATGGCTTGTCATTCTCGGACAAATTGAATGTACTTGACGGAATTGTTCCGTGTTGACACGATTGATGTTCGTGGCAGATCGAACCCATGAGCTCCCTCACCAAAATTTCCTATGTGATAGGAATTAGCATCCCAGTGTTCGGGGTGTACTACTCAAAGCCCTTGGAGGGCATACGTGTAAATCTCCAGTGCGTCGAATGACAGACGAAGATAGATACATGACCTGGTTTGAGTTATTCGAGAGATGGCTAGTAGATCTTGCAGATTAAAGACTGTTTGGATGAGATGCGAACCTATTAAGAAGTCATACAGACAAGGCGTAGGCCTTAAGAACTTCGGTCTAATGATAGGTTTTCACTGAGAGTCATACTCCGAAGAGGTGTCAATAAGCTTAGAGTTTGTAATAGGCCAAGTTCCTAGTACTTCGGTGGTACGGAGATATCGATCAAAATTGGCCTCGTGATGAATAAGCTTGAATTGTCGCAAGGGCTTAGTGGGACTCTTAACGAATCCCGCAAGTCCGGCCTGAGGAAGTTTTGGTCAATTCCTCGACCGGCGGAAGTCCGGTTGACAATAAGCTCTACGATTTCGGGAAAACCGATAGATATGTCAAGGTGGGATGACCAAGAGCTTAGTCGTAGTTGAACTATGACACTGTGTTGATAGAGCACTAAGCGTGAGCCGAGCATGAATCTGGGCTCACTAGGAAAGATGAGATCTCATGAAGCGCAAACACTCCGCCCGATTCAAGGATACTATTGTGATGGGTAACTTGAATTGAATTCCGGGACGGAATTCTCTTAACGGGGGAGAATGTAACAACCGGCAAAAATAAGGTAATTCCGTACAGATTAATTAGTATATGATTAACGTAATTAAATGCAATTATGTGTGATTAAATTATCAAGGCCTTAGGAGATAGCAATTTCCAAATAGTGCATAGGAATGCATACGTTTAATGGTAAAACATGATTGGATCATGTGCGAATAAGCTATCCGGTATGGACGTTGGCAATTACCCGGTAATAATTAAATAAACGAAATGGATCCCGGACACCCAGGATATAAAATAAAGGGTATTTTCATAAGATATAATGAGTTTTGGAACTCCAAAACCATAAATGAAAACGTCTTGGACAAATCTCCCGGTAACGAATAAAATGCGCGTACCACACCCGATACGCGTATAGCTCATAATTCCACCCGGCAAAGGCCTAAATAACCAATCAACGCTTAAATTAGACTATATTTAAGGGTTATTAAAGGTATCTTTAATGTCCTAATAACGCGTGATTAAAACCCGAAAAATACCCGAACGACGCCCGAACGACGGGGGATTAAACATAACAAATATTGGGTAAATATTTGAAGTTGTGGACCCCACCTAAGCCCATCCAAGGGCCGGCCTAGGGAGGTCTTGAGGAGTCCATGCATGTGTTAATAATCATAAGCTAGTAATCTAGGGGGACAAGGCATGCATTACTAAAGCCAAAAGGTGTAAGATGGAGGTACAAGCATGCACAACTTTTGTCCCCCATCCTTGCATAATTTCGGCCCTTAGGCCATAATAATCCAAGGCATGTGTGATCTAGTTAAACACTAGGATACTCATGTGTACATGCTTCCAAAAGATCCCATATCTCACTAGATTTATAAGCATGATTACTAGAGATTTTGGAAAAGATTACAAACCTCCTTGTGGCCCTTAAAAACCCACGGCCATGTGCCCATCCCACATGCTTTCCAAAGCTTTCCATAGTACTTCACAATCTTTGCAAATCCTTGATAGATTAAGTGTGATCTTGGGAGATATTATAAGTATTGTATAAAGATAATAGCATGCACACTTGAAGCAAAACAACTCTTCTTCTCCTTCTTCTTGAAGCCGTAGGTATCCCCTCCCCCATGCACATTCTTCTTTCAAGTTTTTACATCTCCAAAACACTTAAAACAATCCATCATCCAAACCCCTATTGTGTGTTTCAAGAGCTTGGAGCTAAACCACTTGGAAGAACACACTAAACCCCTCTCAAATCCAAGGTTTTGTCTTCCCTAGCCTTGTGCTAGTAGTAAGCTTCTTAATCTTGTTTTTGATTGTTATTATTCATGTATGTGTTCTTAGTAGCAAGTTGTACATGAAGGGTTTAAAAAGAGGTTTGAACATAATCTTTAATAGGTTTTACATATGTAAAATGGATGATTAAAGATATGGAAATAAATCATGGATTTGATGATGATGGAGATATAATCTTGAAAATATGTAAAGTTTACATTTAAAGCTAAGTAGGATGATGTTTTGGTTAAGATTTTGGGATGAACTTGAATATGTTAAAGATAACTTTAAATCATCTTATTATGATCATCTAAGTTATAATATGTGGTAAAACATATTAGAAGTTCATGAATGAAGATGATGGAAAAATCTAAGTTAGCTTACTTAGATGAATGATATTTTGTTAAAATGGACAAATACATAAAACACACACATAAGTAGTCTTCCACATGAAATACAAGACCAACATAAGTGTTTTGATACAAGAATAACTTACCAATAAAAAGTTGAATCTTCAAAGTTTACTATTTTGAGTGAAAAATGTTAACTTTGGAATCTAGAGTGGAAAAATGCAACTTTTGAAAGTTAGAGGACTAAAATGGATATTTTAGAAACTATTAGTCCAAAAATACAAGTATGGAAAGTTTGGTGTCAAAAATGTAAGTAATAAAGTCTAAGGATGATTTTTGTAAATACTAGTGGAAATACTTGGGTATTTTGTATGAAAGTGTATTTTTGAAAGTTATAAAAATACAAAGGGTTTTAAAATAAGGATTTTTATAAAATAGAGATTTTATAAAAATGTTAAGCAAACTTGAGAAACTTATACAAAAATGAATACTTTTATATAAATGGGAATATAAAAGTATTGGAAGCATTTTTGTATCTAAGTTAACAAGTTGGGCTAAAATACAAACCTTCCAAGTAACATGGGTTAGAAATGTGGATAATATTTCTATAAAACACATGTTGGGAAAAACTTGGAAAAAGTAACTAATCAAGTTAAGATATCGAACTAAGACGCGTTAACGAACCGTACACGGACGAATCATGAGAAAAATGCCATTGCGGCAAGATAAGAAAAATATATATTTTAAGAAGTAAAATATATATATACATTATGGGTGAAAACTAATAAACACTTTCCTAAGTGTTAAGGAATTATTCGTGGGAGAAACACATGACATAAACCAATAAGACGTTAAACAAACGTATATACTTAACAAGAAAAATTACACATTTATATATATGTACACTCGTCTCGGCAAAATTCTAGTATATCTACTTAATGGGAAAGTAGATATGTGGGAAGGAAAACGAGACGAGTAGACGAGGATATATACATGTGTATGCCGTACCAACAAGAACCTAGTATACTTATTTGAATGGGAAAATAAATATACGGTATGGTGAGTTGAATCGGGTGTTAAGGATATACAATCGAACGACAAGATCTTAGCATATTTGTTTAAATGGGAAAACAAATGTGTGGCAAAGTGAGTCGGGTCGAACGTTGAAATATATATTATATCGAGCGATGCGATCTTAAGTATAATTATTTAAATGGGAAAATAATTATATGTTAAGTGAAGTCGAGCCGATGATAATAAGATACAAGTTAAGGAAATATTAACAAGAGTAATATATAACTTGTAACACAAAGGGTAATGTAACGCCAACGAAACCTAGGATACGCGCTTAATTAAACGGGATTTGGAATAACTTATGGTCGGGAGTTGGGTGTACAACTTGCCAAGGCACATGCACTATAGGAATAGTGACTTATACGTCTAGGACGTTTGTAGGTGCGAGACCCTCTATGCTATCTACCTAGTGAGCCAGATAGTGTTCAGGTGAGTTTCACGGCCCCATTTTACTGTTTTAACTGGGGGAAAGATATGTTTGTCAAACGTTGTCACATGTTGAAATGTTTTCAAAGGTTAAAATGTGATAAGTGGTATGATGAGTACTTGAGCAGTGATCGCCACTCGGGGTTGAGTCCTCTCTTCCGTAATCATTAATTCAGGGAAATGAAACCGAAAGAATATTTGGATAGTACTATTGGTGCCTGACAAGGCCCACCCCTAATCGATAGCGTCGATTATGCATTAGGTTATGCCTGGGGTGCATATATTCTGAACTTAAGTCGTTGGGTACCGAGGAACGACTTGGAGCGGGGCATTATATTTGGTCTTGGTTTGGTTATGGGGTTCAAGGATTGCTCATCATTATAGTTTGTAGGAGCTAGCTACTCCTTACAAAGGCCACAAGTTGTGCAGGTTTCGCACATGTTGTAAAAACGGAACATCGATCGACAAGATCCTAGTATAATTACTTAATGGGAAAGTAATTATACGGTAAAGTGAGTCGAGTCGATGGTTGTGAAAATGTTATTGTTATGTAACTAAAACCTGTGAACTCACCAATATTTTATATATTGACGTCTTTTTAAACATATCTTTCAGGTAACTAAGCGCTGAATAGATATGGGGCTAGTGCGGTGGAATTCGGGATGTCGGATACTGGTCGGGATTTCATTCACTATTACCTTCGGGTTGGAACATAAACGGAAATTCCCATATTGAAAACTTAATGTTCATCGTTTTAAATAATGCCTTGTGCAATATTGTAACGAGATACTCATTTCCGACATTCTAATAAATCGATCTTTTCTAATTAAATATAGTTTGTGTTAATCTTGACTTTGATGTACTTTCGAGCGTTGCGCCACGTGTTTCCGCCATTGGTGTGGTGTGACATAAGTGGGCGATGGTATGGTATTTGTAGTGCTTTAATACCATATCCCTTCAATGAACGAACAAAACGTGTGTTCATGTTCGTTCGTTTAATTAAACGAAGAAAAAATTGTGTTCGTATTCCTTCATTTATTTAAATAAACGAACTTCCTGCCGAACAATTCACGAACAGTTCATGAACATTCGGTTCGTTTATAGGCCTAGTTTATGTTGCTTAGTTTGTTATTGTTTGTGAGTTGAAACCCTACTTTTCTACACTACTGAATTTAGAGAAACATTGAAAGCGTCACATAGTAAACCAAAGGTATATATGCCATCAAAAAATAACATACCCCGCTCCTTGAAATTTGGGCAACAGGGGCTCTTGTTATGAACTGTTCGTGAATTGTTGCGATTTGGTGATTGCTTGTGGATCGATTGATAGTCAAGAAACATAAACGAAATGGATATTTCGTTGTCTGTTGTCTTTGGTTCGAATTGTTCCCTGACCCATCAATTTAAAAAAATCCAGTCACCAATCGTCGTGAAGCCCCCACCATACGAACCCTCCCGCAAAAGAGTTTTTAGTTTGGCCACAATGTGTTAAGGAAGATTAACGCTGATTGTAATGATTTGATCAGGGTAAGCAGTGTTGATGCTATATCTCCTGAACATGAATCTTTCCTAGCTTTTCAGCTTCCTTGATGAAAGCTATTAACATTGGGAATTTCATCAATTCGTGAGCTGTCGAAACCACTACATCAAAGGCAGCGATTCTAGCCTTTCAAAAAAAAAAAAAGTGCGATTCTGGCATTTTCAATGAGTAGGTTGTAGCTTCAAGGATGTCGGATTACTGCAAAAGTTAGTTCTTTTCATGACATATCTCCATCCATGAAGTGAGCTTGAGCTGAGCTTTTAGCTCGTTTTAAATTGTTTTCAATGTGTCTCGAGCCGTGCTCGAGCTCTTTTGCATTAGTTTCGAGTGGAACTCGTGCTCAAAATGGTAGGCTCAAATCGAGCCGAGCTCGACTCGAATCGAGTCGAGTCGGGCTTGGCTTACCCCCTAGGTGTAAGGATCATAGAAAATGTGAGTTAGCGGTTTCAAAAATACAAATTTATGTTAATTAAGTTTATAATATAATCATTACTCATAAGGTTTCAAATGAAAATGTAGGGGCCAAAGATGAAAATATTACCCATTGCCCGGCACGTTTCCGGCTGTGCGCTGTACCACTGCCCAATAAATGACAATCAACCCGTCCCCATCGTTGCAGGCTAAGTGGAGACAAAAAACATTTGTTGCATTTTGGTTTTTTTTTTTTTTTCTAATACGAATTTAACTTTTATGATATTTTCTTATTAATTAATTTATATATAATCTTTACCTGTAAATAATCTCTCTTTTATAACTTTAACTAATTTATTTTATTTAATCCTTCTTCTAGTCATGTATTATATTTTTTTCAAAACTCCTAAAATCTAATTTGCTTTCATTGTAAATTCTTATGAGATAAACAACAATGAATGTTTTCATGTTATAAAACTTTTTACTTCTATGTAATTCTCAATTATTATTACTCAAAAAGGATATACAGCTTATAAATTATAATGCATGTAACGTTCAAAAATGTATAAATTGATTTAATAATAAGAATAAGGATATTGTTTTTTGTTAGATGAATTAGACGTTGTGGTCCGTCCGTACGTGCGCTTATAAAAGGACCACAGACACTGCCTTTTCCATTATCCAAAAACGCCTAACGTTCCATTTCCTTTGCTCTTTTTCTATTTTATCTTATCTTTCCATCGTCTTCAAAATTCCTCGTAAGCAGAAGATATCTGATGCTGAGGCCATTGTTACTGTTGTTAAACCAGCTTCATGATGGTCTATCTACTCAGAATACATAAGCAGTATGATGGGTTAAGGATGAAAAACAGGTGCAACGTTTTCAAGGTACGCAAAATTTTATATTAATATTTCGTTACATTTAATTATGAAATAATAACTATATACAAATTAGTAACTACAAACCTTGTCTAATGTCTTAGATTATGTTCACCGGTACTCCGGAGACACGACCTTTAGATTAGAAATTTTTGTGCATTTGGTGGGTGTCAAAATACCCTTTTCACAACACCATTACACTCCTTCTAGATTTCAAGTCCCTTTCACCTCCCTACCGGACCCACATGTCACATGTCGAAAAACGTCTCATTCCACCCACCACTACACATGGTCTTAGGTGATTCCGCAAGCAAGCTTGCGGAATATGCTTACGTGGATGTCGGGGTGGTGATGTCTTGTGCCGATTGGGAAAGAGAGTGTTGTTACCATTGTTGTCAAAGCGCCTAGGCGCACTCAAGGTGCATAGGCCGAGCACGGAGCCTAGGCGCAAGGCGCATAAAAAACGAGGTTTTTTTTATAATTAGGCGCATAGTATAAAATGCATTTTTGGGGATTTTAGAGATGTTTTAGGCTTGTTTAGGGCTACATTAGAATGTTTTAGGGTTCTTTAAACTCATTTAGGATGTTTACTCTTAGCCTAAATTTGACAGGAAATCAGCCTGAAAACAGCCTCGATAGTGCGCCTCAGTGCCTAGGCGTGCCTCACAGGGCGCAGCTCACTTGGTGCGCCTGGTTGCGCCAAGGCGCGCGCGCAAACACACTTTTGACAACTATGGTGGTTACACATATGATTAGGATATATCCGCAACCTTAGGTTGCGGATTTCTGACACAAAAGGTTAATCTGCAAGCTGAGCTTGTAGAAATGTAGTTTGCTAGTTTCAATTTTTTAACGATTCAAATTATTAATATTGTAGATCCAGAAGCAGTAGTGATATCTTTATCCCCAAAAACATTAATAGCAACAAATCGATCTTATGTGAGATGTGTAACAAAGGGTTCCAAAGGCATCAAAACCTATGACTCCACAGTGGAGGATACAACCTGCCATGGAAGTTGAAGCAGAGGAACAAGAACAAAGTGGTGAGGAAGAAAGTGTCTGTTTGTCCATGCGTAATTCTGCAACCCCAGATTCCAACGTGACCCACCTGAGGTTACGAAAACACCATAAACTAAAATTTGTTTCTGACACACACTAAAAGCACACAAAAATCTAGATTCTTCTCCAAAGAGCAACACAATCCTCCTTTTGGATATTATTTTGTTAAAGATAATGTTGAAACTGATAAAGATAGTAAAGCCAAAAATCAATCCCAACTTTGATGAGAAATTCACTGGTTTAAGTCCATCTCCAAAAATCTTGTTCTATCTTTGTTAGCAATCATTTTTAGTCCTCATTCTCAAGTTATCCAAAGTATCGACTCTCATATAAAAGAGTTTAAGATTGAGATCGATTTTATTCAACAAAAGTTAAATATGTAACTGATGCTTCTGAAAAGATCTCTGACGTTGTAAACGAGTCAACCCTTTCACTCGTCAAACTCTTTGAGCTACAAGAGTATAAAGAGTATGAACATAGCCATGAGATGCATGTGGGTGAAGAAATGGAATGGCTCATAGATATAAAGGTTTTAAATAAAAAATGAGTAATTTGAAACTTGACAAAGAAGATAAACAATTTTTAGTAGCTATAATAGATCTCTTGGTGAGTAGAAACTGGCCGCTGCCTGTTTCTAAATCCATTAGCCAAACACTTCTAGAAGAACATTTTAGACATGCAACCGGTACAATAAATTTATTTGTTTTGGATATTATGCATTTCATAGACATGGTAGTTGTTAGGATCTTCTTGGATCATTCTAAGGAGCATCAACAACTACACTCTTTCTAAAGAAAGGTAGGTAGGTTATCAGTTGAAGATCTGCAAGAAAAATTTAAAAATAAGTTGAATAGGCTTCTTGAACTTGAAAAAAAGTTCATATATACAAGCAATGAACTTTTTGAAGAACAACTTGGTATAACAATGGATGTGAAGCTTAATCTCCAAGTTGAGAAAAATTCTGATGGAAAGAAGTTTGTAAACTCCACTTTTAAGGGGCAAAATAGTAAGCGTGGACCATTTGGATCAATATCCTTTCACTGTGATACAAAAAGCATTTGAACTTACAAAATTGATGATCATATGTTGGGCCTTCATAGTTGAGAGAGTTGTGGATAACGTTGTGGCTTCGATTCTTCAAGCTTCTATAGGTGAAATGTTGGGTGTGGCTATTAAAAAAGGATGAATGAGAAACTAAAGGTGTTTGGTGAGTTAACGGTTGAAGAGCCTACCGTGTCTTTCAACAAGTTAACACTTTCAAACAGGATTTATGATTTGAAGAAATCTAAAGATACGAAGAAGGGGCAATATGAAATCCAGTCTCTTATATAGTGTTTTTTTTGTGCTTTGGTCATGATCTTTCTTATGATGTTAGATTTATGTATGTCTTAGTTTCCATGTTCCATGATACTGGAAAGCATCTATCCTTTATTGTTTGTTTTTCTACAGAACTATCCTTTATCCTTTATTGTATGCAACTTGGGGTGAAGTCATTTTGGTTTTTGGTGATTTTGATTACCGCTGCACTTCATTAAATGGTAATTACATCTACAAGCGATGAATCATTGACGCACCGTAGATAATCAACACCCATCAAATAGTTGGTGCAGAGTTGGTAACAAACCGTTTTGCGAATAGGTGACATGCTACTTCTAATAACACACATTAAATAATGGTAGAAAGTGGTTAAAATAGGTGACATGCTACTACTAATTGACACACATTAAATAATGGTAGAAAGTGGTTAAAAAGGCATTTATTCAATTAAATTGATTATGATTACATATTTGTAGACGAAAATGATATTGTTAAGCATATACGGTACTTCTGTGACACGGGTTGGATTAGGATACATGTTAGGTCATAAAATAACCGTGTTTGATTTAATATGGTTCAAATCCTTTTTTTGGTAAATGGGTTTTGCTGATTGACCGGTCAAGTCAAACCAAATAGGTTGCCTGTCTTAAGAATAATGTAATAAACAAGTAAAGTCGGGTCAAGTCAACTCAAGGCTTATTAGGTCGTGGGTGATGGGGATTTAAGATCGAATAGTATGGAGAAAAGTCGTTTGGGCCTTCAAATAGTAAACATGGAACCTAATCCTGGCTAATCTGTCGATTGCAATTTGCATGTACCTGAAAAAGCATTTATGATTAGGTGCATTTGAATCTTTTGCGGGCAAATATTAACATTAGAAAGCTGATTGTTGGTGTCCTTGGTCAAGGTGATGACCTATTATTTTGGGTTGATAAGTGGGTGGTTGTTACCTTAATATATAGCATAGGTAGCGTTTAGTATGATGGAATTAAAAGGGGGAATGGAATGGATCATTACGAGATAATGAAAAATAGTGTATTTGGTTGGTTAAAGGAATGGAATCACCCATTCCAGGTATTCCATCCCTCATTCACCTTTTACTAACAACACCATAACCCATCACCACCACCCACCACCGTTGTCGCCACCACCGCCGCCACCCACCCACCACCATTGCAACCAATCACCGTCACCCATCTACCGCCGCCGCCATCCAACACCACCTACCGCCGCCTCTACCACCTACCACCGTCACTCACCACAATTTCTTTTACATACCATTACCGCCACCACCCACCACCGCCACTAACCACCGATTTTATTTCTTCGTCTTTTCCTACCTATCCAACAACACAAAGTAATGTTTTGTTTCATTCCCATATGGCAACCAAACAAGACATGAAATGGTAATGATCCATTCCATTACCTTGTCCATTCCATTCCCCCGTTCATTCCATTACCCCATACCAAACAGCCCCATAGTTCTAATTATATAAAATAGAACCTTTGAGCTACATTTTACATTTTTTATGCTACCCGTTTAATAGAACCTAAATGAATCAAAATTACAATAAATTAATATAAATCATCGCCTCATTCCACGATGAAATTTATATAAATCAAATTACTTTTACAATAATTTATTTAATTTATATTTTGTATATATTTATAAATAGATTATTATTTATACTTAAATTAGAAACAAGAAAATAAACTATTAATATTCTATGTTTATTGGTACTAAAATAAAAACAATATATTCTTTTGATTTCTATATATGTCATTCTTGAAAGTTCTATAAGTATCAGCTGTTAAATCATGAAATCTTATTATATGTTTAATCGTTAAAATGTAAAATCAGTAGAAACCAAAAATGTATTGATCACAACGGTTTGAGTTTCTCATGATTATCAAAGGTTTAATCAGGAGTGGTTTTAAGTAAGATCAAAACTCGTAAGATTATGCATTAATCGCGTAATTACGGGTTAGGATCTTACACTCACTAACCACCCGATCAGTGACCAAAGAAGCTTTACGAGATTCAAGGGCACACAAGTTAGGATAACAGTCTTTCAAGGGTCTATCTTCCAACCACACGCCCTGCCATAAGCGAATATGACAGCCGCTACCTAAAATATCCTTAATGGACTTGGCAACTGAAACATTTGCATTTTTTTTTTTTTGCTCAAAACGCTTAAATACATGTATGTTACCTTGTGTATTTTTTTCAAAAAAAAATAAAAAAAAATTAGATGATTTTTACTTGGGTTTTCTAAGTTATTTCATATTAAAGGGGTTTTCAATTTATACTTTTTTTGAACGACTGCATATACATACAAATACATGTATAGTTTATTAGTTTATGTTGGTAGAAAGAGAAAGTAGTCAACAATACATCCGTATCTCCCATACATTCCACGCTTCTGATATCTGCAACGAAAAAGACCTCACCTGTGATCAATCACTTTCAACCTCTGTTAGAGTTTCACCATATAATCCACACCTACCCCCTCTAACCTCCACTCATTTATTTTTTCTTCTTGCTTTAAACTAGTTCTGGCTGTTACTTTCTCCACTGAACCAAGATATGTTGCAACCGTTTGTTTCCTTTGCGATTCAGGTAGCTAGCTAAAACTATATATATAGTTTCTAATTTTGTTTTATAAAAGTTTTGTAGCTGTATTACCCTATTAGGCTATTATAATGTCTAAATACAATCTAACCATGATTAAGAAACTACAACTTAACACTTCTAAATCATAACATTTTAGTTTTGTTATTAGTATGAAGTTGGATGTTTGTATAAGAACGATTCACGTTACGGCGGAATATTGATTATAATTTCTCATTTCTAGACTTGAAACCAATTTGCCTCTAGTGTAAGCAAATTTAATTCAAGTCTATAAATATAAAACTAAATAAGTCATTTGCTAACTTGATTAGAAAACATTCGTAAAGAAGTTCAAGTATTTAAATATATCAATTAACTAGATTATACTCGAGAGCGTTCCGGGGTTGAGAAATCTAATATAACACACCAATTTTATATATAAAATAGAGTGATGCGCTTCACATTTACATTCAGTAAAACTTTGGGTAACACCTAACCTAAAACAACTAATTGTGTATAACTCCAATGTTATCACCTAACCTAAAATAATAATATCTAACGTAAAACAACGTATAACTCTAATATTAATACATAACCTTAAACAATGTTCAACTCCAATGCTAACACCTAATCTAAAACAATGTATAACTTCAATGTAACTCTATTATTAACACATATCCTAAAGTCTTAAAAATGTACAACTCTAAGATACTAGTATTGATACCTAACCTAAAACAATGTATAACTCTAATATTAACACCTATCATAAAGTATAAAATGCATAACTCTAATATCAATATTAATACCTAACCTAGTTTTCTTAAAACAACCCATACACTCAAAGTCTGAAACTCGGATTATTAAGGCGATACGAATCACAAATGTTTTTTTTTTCAATTGTGATGTATTTTGATATTTTATTCATGGCAAAAGTTCTAAAATACCAACAAAATGGCCAAATACAAAAAAAAAAAAAAAAAAAAAAAAAAAAAAAAAACTATGATCAAAAGTATAAATTAACTTCAAAACTGATATATATCCAAATCAACGAACACACAAGATCAAGAACTCAAATATACAAAAACATATTTGATCAAATAAATAAAAAAACAATACCTTACCACGGAGTGGTATACAGATGCTGCCTTAAGACTTGACCCATCAAATCTCTCAACAGAATAATTCGGTGACGCCGGTTCAAGGCTTTGTCGCGGCGAATCACAAGGATGAATTTTATGACTAAACTTGGCTCCAAACTTTTGCTTAATCTCAAAACTCTGCAACAACATATACACCATAGTTAGGGACAAACTAACAGATAGTAAACCCCTGATCAAGTTTCTTTCTTTTTTACAGCCTCAAAAACACTAATTATTAATAAAACATTAAACAGGCAAACCCTAAGTAAAATGGAAACAAAATCAAACACACAAAAAAGAGCTTTTTTCTGCGAGTATGGTGAAAGATTAGCTGACAAACAAACCCAATGACCCATTCAAAGTTCAAACACAAATTGTTATAAGCTGCAAATACAAAATCCACCCTTGACTTCCCTTAACCAAAAAGGATTATTTTTTTTAAACTTTATTACACTATACCTAACAAAATTAGAACACATAATGAATTATATATTAAAAAAAAAAGAACGAAAAAGAAGGGACTAAATTATGGGTAGGAAAAACCCTAAAAAGGAATTATAGCCATAAAGGACTCATTTTTACTATCTAAAAATCGTCTGTTTGTCAAAAGACACAAAAAGCAAAAACATCATACACGTGCATAAATTCATCATCATTATTCTAATATCCTAAAAAAAAAAAAAGTTTAGAGAAGCAAAGGTAAATTAACATATAAACATGACACATTTACATATATTCATCGTCATTATCCCAATATTCTACATTGACTCAAAAGCCTTAGAAATCAAAGAAAACAAAGCCTTATGTGATGATTTTTCAACGGATGATGATGATGATGATTTGGAGAATGACGTGGAATCATCAAAAGCGTCAATGACATCAGAGTGAGAGTTCTGGTTCCGTAAAACGAAGAATCCAGCGAGAGTTGCTAATAGGAAGATAAGAATGATGCGTATTGGACACATTGTCGTCCATGACGGCGATGGTGGTGGTGGAGAATTTGGTCGGGGAGATAAGGCTGTCTGTGGTGACAGCGTTGGTGGTGGTGGCGGCGGCGGTGGTGGAACTGATGATGGTGAGGGTTAGGAGTTTTTTTGGCTTTGTGTAAGAGCATTCACATTTGGTTCTCCATATTTATGTGAGACAGACCTTCATATTTTGATAATTTGTAGTAAATGGTTGTGAGAGGAGGAGAGAGAAAAGTTATTGTTCATCAGTAAATTTGAAGGAGACACTGTACATCCTCCATAATATTTTAATATTTTTGAAAGTGGTTGTGAGTGGAGGAGAGAGAAAAGGTAATGATAAAAGTATAAAATAAGTATTATTAAATAGAAAATGAGAGAGAAATGTAATGATTTTTAGTGTAATTATAGAGATGAAGATAGAGTTGCTACCGTGAATGCTCTAAAAGGGATAAGAGTTTGGGGAAACATGTCTACTAATAACAATCTACTATCATGATTTTTCTTTTAGTTACTTATTACCACATGGCACACTCAAGAGGGAGAATGACATCTTTGAATGTCATGTAGGATTTTAAGCTTTGAAATATAAATATATATATATATATATATATATATATATATATAGGGGATGGTTATAATAAAAACCCTTCAAAATGAGTAAACCTTGCAAACTAAATCCTAGCCATCCATCCATTTAATCTATGGTCACCATTTTTTCTATAATATTAATTTAATTAAATATGTGATAAAGGACAAGAAAGGGTAATAGGGTAATTTGGTTTTTATGAAAAAGAGACTGACAAAAGCTGATATGACACCCCCATCACATCATCTCTCTCTTACTTTTTTCACATTGTTATATAAATTGTCAGATGCCCGAGTTACATATGTAACATACGCAGTGTTGCGTACGTAACAATAAGAATTATAGCAACTGTTCCAGCAGCAGTTCAGAATCAGATTTATTACCACATTTTTTTTTGGGTTTTATTGTACCAACACGAGGGTTGTTGCGTCCGTAACGAAAAGGCAAAAATCGTTTCTCTTTTTAATATTCACTACTTTTAAAAAGAACAAACATAATATATAACTTTAAGATTAAACTCACAACATGAGACAAACATAATATGTTAAGATGCATCAGCCAACAACATTTGTTCCATACTAATAAAAAAAAGCTACACAAACATATTGTTCATACTATATCAACAACAAAAACATACTATTAAAAAGATTCATACACCATCCTTTGGCTTCCAATAACCATTCTTCTCATAAAAAGCCAATTCTTCATATGTAATGAGCAAACCCAGACATCCTGCATTGCAACCAACAGTAGCAGACGGCATCCAATACCCATATTTGACATAAAAAGCCCACTGTTCCTCGGTATAACTTATACCCTCCCATTCTGCCCTAATACGCCCACCTTCCTGAGACATAACCGACAGCCCAGGTCTGTTATATTTCGGTTCATATGGTTCTTCATATTCAGCCCCTGGGTCTGTTTCGTAACCAACAGCCCATTCAGGTGTGTGAGCTACATCATGCGCATCATCTTCCGGTGTCATATAATCATATGCCGCATTCCAATCGAAATCATCGTCGCTTATAAACCCACCGTATGCCTGATCTATGGGTATAACCGGTTCTACAGGGGAGAGGGGTTCATGTTCAGCTTCAACAGGGGGTACATCTAATTCAACATGTGGGAGTAATTCAGGTCCAAATGGCATGACCGGTTCAAGTTAAGGTGGCTCGGGTGCAATAGGGATGAGTTGCTGACGGGCCTCAAAAACCTCCCAAGGGGGAGTGCTGGGGTTGGAATTCATGATTTCACTATTAACAAAAACAAATCTGGTTAAAAAAATCGAGTGTTACGTGTGTAAACATGAATTTTTTCTGCAAACACCTAAAAAATTTTGTAGTCTGCAAAAACATCAAAACATTCTGACTGCACACAAACACACATTTACTGCAATAAAAAAAATAAGATATGCTACACACGTAACACCTTAACTAAACACATATATGGGGGGCATACAAAAACAGACAATTTCTGTAAAAAAAAAAAAAAGACATAGGTAACATAAACAAACTCATACATTCGAAAAAAATAATAAAAAAGAAAGACATGGTGCAAAAACACACAAATGTTACATGTGTAACTGGAAAAAATAGACAAAACTTTGGTAGTCTGCAGTAAACATAGAGCAGAAATTTAATATGCTAGAAAACATAGAACAGAGTCTGACTGCAAAAAAACATACATGCTACACACGTAAACAACCTAACATAACACAAAAAATATACGAAAATATAGACGATCTAGAAACCATAACTAAACAACATAGGCATACAAAAACAGACAATTTCTGTAAAAAAAAAAAGACATAGGTAACATAAACAAACTCATACATTCGAAAACCAAACAAAAAAAAATAGAAAGACATGGTGCAAAAACACACAATTGTTACATGTGTAACTGGAAAAAACAGACAACTTTTGTAGTCTGCAGTAAACATAGAGCAGAATTTGATATGCTAGAAAACATAGAACAGAATCTGACTGCAAAAAAAACATATATGCTACACACGTAAACAACCTAACATAACACAAAAAATATACGAAAAAATAGACGATCTAGAAACCCTAACTAAACAACAAGATACTACAAACATAAAACACAAAACGAAAAATGATTTTCGATGTTTAACATAATAAGTCACCCAAAAATAAGGGATGCTAGTAACACACAAAAAAACAACAAGTATTTACAACTTAAAAAAAAATACAGACAACACTTATTTACATGTGAAACAACAATTATTTACAAAAAAACAACAATTATTTACATGTGTAACAGGAAAAACACTGACAACACTTATGTAGTCTGCAATAAACATAGAACAGAATTTGATATGCTGGGAAACAGAAAAACATAATTTGACTGCAGAAAAATATATATGCTACACACGTAACAGGCTAACTAAACACAAAGATTATACGAAAATATAGACGATAAAAACACCCTAACTATACACAAAAGATACTACGAACATAAAACAGAAAACGAAAAATCATTTTCGATGTTTAACATAATAAATCACCAAAAAAAAAAGAGATGCTAGTAACACACAAAAAAACAACAATTATTTCCAACTTAAAAAAAATAAAAAATTAAACCAACTGAAGAGTTGACTCTGTACAAACAATTACAATAAAATCAAATGAAGAGTCGATCATAAACAAAAAAAAAATTCAATCTAACAAAAATTAAAGCAGCAAGTTATAAGCTTACAATAATAATAATAATAATAATTCCAAATACATGTAAAGCAGCAAGTTTATGTCACAAAAAACTAGAATATGAATCCTAGAAAATTATCAATTCATTTACAAAAAACAGAGTAAGAAGCGTAAAAACAGAGTAAGGAGGAATAATCATTCATAACCTGGTCGTCTACTCCGGTCGTCTTCTCCGGTCGTCTTCTCCGGTGAGCTTCTCCGGCGGTCTTTGTCCGGTCACCACCGAATGTGGTGTTGGTTGTACAAAAAAAAAAACAGATTGACGATGATAGTGTTGTTCGTGGTTCGAGCTTCGAGATGACGATGATGCTGATTCAGATCTGTAAACACAGATTGAGCTGGTTCAGATCTGTAAACACAGATTGAGAGGATGAGGGAGAGGGTAAGGTGGAGGGAATGTGAAAATTTGAAATGGGAGAGAGAAAGAAACACTTATATATGTGGTGGGGTGTGTGTAATTACTATAATAACCTTCTCTTAATAAAAAAATAATAAAGTTGAAGGGATATGTGGATGATTGTGGTCCACTCATTGGGTTTGTGAGGGTTTACTCATTTTGAAGGGTTTCTTTAATCCCTTTCCCCTATATATATATATATATATATATATATATATATATATATATATATATATATATATATATATATATATATATGAATTCAATGGAATAAAATAGAAAACTTGCGGTGGTGAAGATAGTGGAAGGCGGTTACGGAATGGAGTAAATGGCTTTGGTGAAAAATGGGGACTTATATATTAGATTTTTTTTATCTAATTTCTAAAATGATTTTAAAAAGTTAGCAAATACAAAATATTAAATATATCTCTAATCTACTTATCTATATTTGAACCAAGTGACAAGTCTGTCACAGCTAGGGTGTTCAAATTCGGATATCCGAAAATTTTGGATAGTGGATTTTAATATTCGAATTCGTACCCGAAACTTCAATAAGATGAAGTACGTTTGGGGTTCGGGTTTAGGTCCAGGACGACACGTTGGGCGGTCGTATTCGAGGCGACCAGTTGGGTCAGGGATGTTGTGTGTGGTTGGGTAAGAGGTGGTTGCAGAGGCGGCGGTTTGGTCGGGTCGGTGGTAGGGCGTGAGGTGCTAGGATTCAACTCTTTTGCCCACCAAATAAATCAAGAATAGAAATTGAGATTCTAGTTTCCACAGCAATGTTTGAATTCCAAATCCAAATTCTTAAAATTCCAATTCGTATGCAAAGTCTAATTGCGCTTCTAAAAAGAAAAAGTCCATCAAAGTAATATAGTAGAAGGTATTTCTTCTTTTAGGAAAGTGGTAGAAGAAGAGGTTACGTTGATGGTAAGTCAATCCCACGGGTATGAATTTACTGTTAATGTTCTTCTTTATGAGGTTACTTTGCATTATTATTGTTTTCTAATTTGTTCACATTTCCCTAATTAGTTTTTTTTTTGAAAAGTTAATTTCTTTTAAATCTTGTGGTCTATGAGACTTGAACCCAAGACCTTCCACAACCTAGGTGTTTTAAAGGCTTTGCCTTTGCCAATGGACCCCATTGGTATTTCCCTAATTAGTTGAACTTTGAATCTTGTTTATGTGACGATAGTGCATTATTATTGGCTTTTTAATTCGTTCATATTCCCATAATTTTTTGAACTATGAATAAACAGTTTGTGCCTATAGTGCATTACTCTCCGTTTTTTTAGTTTGTTCATTTTCCCCTAATTAGTAACAATGAAACTTGTTTATTTGTCATTAGTGCATTAATTATTCTTTTTTTAATTTGTTCACATTGCCTTAATTAGTTGAAATAATCACAAATGAATCTTGTTTATGTGTCTGTAGGTTATATCACATACTATAACAGTTTCAACATTTGCATGTACATGAATGTGTGGGGATGTTAGTTTGATTTAGAGCACTATCTTTCCAAGGATATTTTGAAATGTGTCGACTATTATGGTACAAGAATAATTAGTGTGTTTACGAACTCAAATAAATATCTAAACACCTACTTACAAATCTTACATGCAACAAAATTGAAACCCTAACTCGTTTAGGTTTCTTACATCTTGAATACGACGAGATAATAGTCAGAGAGGAGAAAGTTGCTAAAAAGGTGTCTAAAATTGTATCTCATTTTGATAACATGTTTATTGGTTTCCATGTTATTTACTGAAAACCTTGTTCTCGGTATGATGTACATCCTATTTCACCCTTCATCTCTAATTGTCGAAAGAGTCAAGTTTGATCTAGAAATGTCTAGAGTTGATTAAAACAATGCCTAAGAACATGTGTCCTTGGTAAAAGACGCTAAACTCAGGATCATGTCAATAGTCGATTCAGCAAGTATTTTACTTTGCAAACTCTTCCTAAGTCAAGAGTATGAAGAGGATCATGATGAGTCAGACATGCACGTATCTATCCAAGTTGCAAGCATTGAAACTCAACACTAGAAAGCCATTTTGATGGCTGATATTGGAATTTTGGAAGAAAGAAACTGACCCAACTTGACGAATTCGTTTCTTCTAGCATTGTAAAACTAGTTATGCCTGAACATTTTTCGTTTACATCTAACACCATCGAGAATTGTGATCAAGCTGATGTATTACTTTTAGTGGGTAGTGGTGAGGGTCCTCCTAGACCATGCAAAAGAGCATGTGGATTTACATCAGACTTTGAAGATGATCGGTAGAGAGATAGCTAATGTGGTGGGAAACAGTTTCAAACAAAAAATGAAGGAGTTAATAGACCTTGATAAAAAGTGTCTTTATACATGCAATGATCGGATTGGTATACAATTAGAGGAACTAAAGGGAGCCAAGTTGAAGCTCCAAAAGGAATAGAAGTTTGTGGATAAAAAAAACTAATGTTCGTTTATTTCAAGTATGTAGTCAGCAAAATGCTTGATTACTCTGCGTAAAATGTTCATTGTATAATCACTTATATATGGGTTTTGGGAGTTGAAAAGGTGATGAAAAAGTTTATAATGGATCAATGTATTTTACCTGATGTAGAGCCTAGTAACAATACGAGGAGACGTAACTAGGATTGGGCATCTCCATAAGGCACATAAAGACATCGATGAGTGGCATGTAAATTTTGAGTTTATCCTATTGTCTATTAATTATGAATTTATATGGTGACTATAAGAGATTTTGTTAAAACTATAAGTTTCATTTTGCGTGTTTCAAATATGTTGTAAATTGTAACCCCAAATGAAAGCATACGTTTTTACTTGGATATTTTTGTTTGATCTATCAAGTATGTTTGATTTCCCACATCTTGATTGATGAATGTATCTTTCTGTTTTCGTTGAGCTAAAAACTTTCATTCAACTCAATAACGTACTGGGTCAAGTTTAACCCATTTTCCCCTTCTAAGCTATATAAATCTACAGAGTTAATAGCCATTTTCGTCCCTGAGGTTTGGGCCAGTTTGCCACTCCAGTACAAAAGTTTTTTTTTTTGCAATTCCTTCCCTGAGGTTTGGATTTTTTTGCCAAATTCGTCCTTTTCACTAACCCAGTTAAAAAAGGTCGTTAGTGTCAGGGGTATTTTTGTCTTTTTACCTCAGGGACGAATTTGGCATTTAAAATTCAAGGATTTTTTTTTTTTTTTTTTTTTTTTTTGCCAAATTCAGGTTATCATTATAACTAGTGTGATACCCCCGCGTTGCGCGGCGGTTATTTAGTCAAGATCGGTTTACGGCATAAAACAATATTTTTCCTTTGGATTCACTATCTAAATCAGCCATGACCCGGTGGATCAAGGATCAGTGTTTCTTCAATTTGGTCAATGTATCTAAGTACTGTTTAATTTATGTATCATGAAACTGAGTATTACCTAAGCCAATTATTAACCAAACACTCATTTATTATCACCCATTCCAAACACCCCCACCCAAATTTCATCCATTCCAAACACCCCCACCCAAATGCTTACATCTAATGACACCCACTTTTCATTTTCTTTTCTTCCTGTACGTCAATCCATTCTTACCTTTCCTTATCTTTCTTATTAAACACCCAAAAAATCCACCAACATATATGCCTAAGGATGGTAGAGACCAGATTCTAGAGAAAGAATCCGGTAGAGTGACAAATCAGCGAGAGAGAAGACCATCAAAATGGTTAGGGTTATTGGAAGCATAAAGCAGCAGCAGCAGATAACCTCCCACCACCACCAACAGCATCAGACAACCACCACCATCCATGTCCCAACTCTTACCGTTGTAACCATCATTGAATCTCAACTCTTATGTTATGGTAGACTAAATAATCACAAAATAGATCTGACGGAGAAGGAAGACGAAGACGACGACGGTCGGGCGGTGGTTTCCACGGCAGTAGCAGTGGTCTCTTTCTCTCTGTCATCTGCTCGATCTCCTCTCTCTCTCTCTCTCTCTCTAATAATATACAGTAAGGCAGTGGGGGTGGGGGTGTTGGTTTAGGGGTTCGACCGGTTGCCGGAGCTATCGCCGGAGGTGGAGACCTCCGGTCTCTTTCTCCTTCTCGTTCACTCTCTCTCTCTTGTAATATTTTCTTGAACCATTTTGCAGTATTTGGGTGTGTTAAATCCAACATTCCCACATCAAAAGCAGTATTAGGAACCATATATGGGCCCCACTTGATAAAAAATATTAAAAAATAAAAGATCAGGTAAAAAGACAAAAATACCCCTGACCTTAACGAGATTTTTTAACTGGGTTAGTGAAAAGGACGAATTTGGCAAAAAAATCCAAACCTCAGGGAAGGAATTGCAAAAAAAAAAACTTTTGTACTGAAGTGGCAAACTGGCCCAAACCTCAGGGACGAAAATGGCTATTAACTCAAATCTACAATACAAGGTTGTAGACAAATATCTAAAAACAAAATGTACTTAACCTACAAAATGTAGAAAGGATTTTGGAATTTTGGATAAAGAGATCAAAGGGTGAGATTATGAAAAGAATTAAGAGGGTAAACGTGGTATAACCTACCATTGTTGATTTTTTTTTAAATCCCCAAGTTTTTTAAGCGTCCATAAATTTCTACACGATCTTAGTTTTTTATAAATTAAACCACAAAAGTATACATTTTATCCTCTTTAATTTGAGTATAGTATTATTAGGTTTTTAATATAATAATCAATCAAATTTTTTATTTCTAAAAAATGATATGTTCTCCAAAGACCGTAGGGTTTTATAGTAAAAAGCACCCGCCAAGGTTTTTGGGCTTTCTTGGGGGGCGGCGTCGTTATCAGTAAAACCGCTAAGATCAAAATCGGGAAGAGACCTGTGACTGTTGTCTAACGCTAGGTCGTAATCAGAGTCCACTACAACACTACGGTCCCTTAGGTTGTGGTCATGCAACTTACAAGACTATGCCCTAGAAGCCATGAAAGCATAAGCTGACACGTCCTCAGCCGAATAGAGGCCTAATCACCCCGAACGCATCGGCATGGACGCCAACCTCTATTGGAAATCCCCATAATCTGGACCACTACACACTACAATATCTTATATCGCACTTCGAAAACTTTGTTAAAAAGGGATATGGCCTTGACAACAAACACCAGCTCATAGGTCCGTAGGCTGAATAAAAGTTTAGCAACACCCATGCACGAGCGAAGCAATAGAAGCTCGCTTTAAGGGTCCCGTAACTTTGGAAAACACTCCATAAGGTCTACCGCACGCAAGGCCCTTTTTACAACTATTAGTTGATATAACCCGCATCTCGGTTACACCCCCCCCCCACCCCCACACTAGAAGTTTCATCCCCTCTCCAGTCTCCCAATCCCACTGGGGAAAACCCCATGCTTCATATTCGTCCCATTGCACGACGACCAAATGTTGAGCGCAAGACCCAGAGTCGGGCCCTCGGGCCGGATAATATCCAAGGCCTTGGCCACCTCCTCTGCGTCCCTGATAATCGTTTTGTCATCCAGGTACTAGACATGAAAAGGGAGATAGCAACCACCCCCAAATTCAAAAACCTATTTGCACTAAGAAGGACTGCCTCTGCCCCCACTAGGAACCCCAACCCCAAATTAAAAATCTCTCAAATAGTTAGCCATCTCTTTCCCACCTTTCGAATGACGACTTTAGAGACTAACCTTCGCTAAATAGCCCCAAGTGCATTAAAGTCTACATATATATTATTTTCAAATAATACATAGTAGTTAAGTTAGAAAATTACGATTTTTAAACTGTTGTCTTGAATTCCAAGTATGTTTCGTATCATTCAATTTCTTTGATTAGATTAGTGAACCATCTTCTTTTGGAATATCTACTCATCGGACATTTTGCTTGGTCGTATTCTTCTCAACGGCAGCTTTCCAAGGTTTCTCGGGGTACGAGTAAGAGCATGCACTTTAGACTATAAGGAGTGGGGCGGAAAAACTCTTCACGGGCGGGAACACCGCCCCGGTTGGGCGTGGAAGGGGGGTGGGGGTGGGGGAGGGTTTGGGCGGGGAGATGAGGCCGGACGTGGGGGAGAGGAAGAGGACAAGTGGCAGCTTGTGATTGGTTTCTTTTTTTTTTTTTTTAATTCTAACACATACATTAATAATAATAATATCCCCCCCCCCCCCCCCTCTTCCCCTCCTTCCACTTCTCAAAATTTTCACCTTTCATACATAGGCCCTACAAGTGCCACATGACGTTTCATCCCCGATTCCACTCTTATAGTCTTAGAAGATAACATTAGATGTTTTCAGGGTCATCCTTAGCGATTCGGACTCGCATTTGCATACTTAATGTCTTGTAGCTTATGAAATGTATTGTTATATATACGAGATAGAATGACATGTATATCGCTCCAGTATTCTATTATTATTAATTGGTTTCTAAAAAAGTAACACATCAGTCCGTTCTAGGCTACACGTCAGTAGTTGAAATGGCATGAACACGGCTAGGCTACTGCCACACCACCAGCCTTAGAACTATCAATATTACTAGTTTTTATCCCGGGAGCGTCCCGGGTTGAAATATCTAATATGACATAATAAAATATCTAATATGATAACATAATTAATGACTTGCCAATATATGATTAATGAATATTATTATTATTATTATTATTATTATTATTATTATTATTATTATTATTTAGTTTAAACAAATCTCTGCAATAAACGAATCTCTGCGCCAGGGTATAAATCTAGTGCCATTACAAAAATATTATATAATGTCAAATGAATTCGGAAGTTTGTAATCGATCATTCTAAAAATAAGTAACATGAAATAAGGAAAAACAGTTATTTATTGAAATATCGAACGCATTAGTCTAAGGGTTATGTGATGCGTTAAAAATTCATGGGTATATAATCGGGTATATAGTTCGGGTATTTGGGTATGTGGTTTCGGGTAATTGGGTCGGGTATCACCTAATCCCAGGCCCGACCCAAACCCACAATTTTTTTAAACTAATCCCAAACCTGACACAATACTTGTCGGGTTACAAAAAATAGTCGTTTTTTTCTTCCGTTTTTTATATAGCACTATGGTACTCGTTGGAAAGATAATAAAACGCTCGTTAATTTGGTGTAATTTTTTTCTTTAAAAAATCTCGTATATAAAAGATATTAACGTTTAAAAGTTATGGGAGGAAACATGAGAGAGAAGATAATAAAGGTTTAATATTTACATTTAATAAATTAAGTATTTAATAGATTACATCACTACAAGAAAATGAGGCTAATGCAACCCCAATAAAATGTTGCATTAGGCTTTGAAAAAGTTGCATTAGGCCTAATGCAACCTTTTATCAAGGGCTGCATTAGGTGAAGTTGCATTAGACCTAATGCAACATTTTTAGGACCTAATGCAACCTTTCTAAAAAGTGTTGCATTTAATATTAAAATGCAACCCTTTTACATTCTAATGCAACTTTTATTATAGGTGAGTTACAAAAAATGCAACCTTTTTTAAACTTAATGCAACTTTTTTTTACATCAAATGCAACTTTTTTACAAAATTTAGTTATAGCAAATGCAACCTTTTTACATCAAAATGCAACTTTGTAACATAAATTCAATTGCTATTAATTTTTATGCAATCAATCGCAACTACAACTAAACCATAATAACAAAGATGTCACTGATAATTTAAATTGTGTAATTTAACATGCTTGTCCAAACTCAAATAATATAATAATGAACACAGTGTCAATTTCAATAATAAAGGGAAATGAAAACATTCTAATGATCTTCATTTACATTTGCTAGTTGCTTCATGACCTTCCACATCATAGCTTCCAGGTTTTGTTGTTAGTTGTCAATATCTTTTTACATACCTTCAAGCTCAGATTTTTTCCTTTCATTATCCTCTTCAATCTCCTTGCACATTTCCAACAACTGCTTTTTTAACTTCAACGCAACACTCCCCCCCCCCCCTTTTCAGAATCATGTATTATGTGAAAGCACCATATACTTTTTTATCAATATATTTATAATGCCTCTATCATATAGTCGGTGATATCCAAAGCTCTCTTTGTTCATTACAAACCATAAATTCGTTGCCATCCTCTATAGGCTTGTAGTTCTTCATGTGTTCCTACAATATTAACTAAAAAATATTAAGAATATATTGTCAGAACAATTTTATATGCCCAAGATCATGCCATGTGTGAATGTATATAGAAGAGTTTAGATAAAAGAAACTCAATTCTAGCCTATGGGTAAGTGGGTGATTTGAACCTTCATCAAAACCATATTAGGCCTAAGCATACTAGCACACATGAAAGATGGATATTTATACAAGGCTGAACATGGTACATGAATATTTACATAAGGTTAAATAAAGTAGAAAGAACTTACAATTTTCCTTGTCATGCCATCATATATCTCACCACATGCGCATCCTTCCCTCCTTTTATGTGTACTTTCAAACAACTGGGTTAATTTAAGTAATTCATGGTTCATTTTTCTGTGTCCATAATAACATAAACATCAATAGAAAAAGAACAAAATAGACACAAATCACTAGTAAAACAAAAAAAAAAAAACATTTCCATCTCATCACGAATGTTAGCAAAACTTTTTGGACTGGCTGCGTACATACTTGCTTGAGACTTGAGTCACTCATTGGCTTGTAAACATCGTTTCTATACACACATTAATATATTAACTCAACTAATAGACAAAACTGTGCTAAGCACGTTACTTCTACTAATACTGATAACAGGACCACTAATACATAACTGTATGCCCCTTCCCGCCCCTCTCCCGCCCTCCACTCCGCTTAGTCTAAACAGACACATATACTTGGGCCATAAATTTCATCTTTATCCCATTAAAAAGCTAAAATGCTTTTTGGGACAAATTGGCATACTAACTTTGGATACGTTAGCTCAGCTTATCAGAAATTCTATATTTATCCTGTTAGAAAGCTTATATTTTTTTCGAACTTTCATTTATTTATTTGCAGTTACATGCTGCCTTTAAAAAGTCCAGTTAACTTTGAAATTGAAAAGTCAATAATGTCCACTGAAGATAGTAGAGTGTAGTTTACCTGTCAAGAATGTTACAAGTTTGCTAAACTTTGTGACAACTTGAGAATAACATCGAATTTGGTTCGTAAAACCATTGGTCTGCAATTACCTAAAAGGTGGTGAACCACTTATTTTAGGGAAAACCATTAATTTTAGGACATATATCTTGATTCCACCTGCAGGGATAACATCATTATGTTATCTTTTCATAAGTGAAAAATATATTATATAAAGAAAAAAGGTTCAGTGATGAAAAAAAGGCTGACAACTATTTAGAAACAAGTTGTTGTAAATAGGGAATTTAAATAAGCTATTAATCATAAATAACTTATTTTAATTCCAATTTGAGATCCTTCCTCCACTTTCTAAGGCCATGGGGTGTACCTTTACACTAAGGGTGTTAACAGTGACGTGACATTTTAACTTTCATTATACACCACTCTTTTCTCATGTTAAGGGGCATTAAATTGGCACTAAGTTAACATGTTAAGATGACTTAAAAGAGAGAAAGTTTAAGGGGATGATATAGAGTTAAGGGGCGTTAAACCATTTTCTTGAAATGAGCTAGTGTGAAAAGAGACAAAATGAAGGATGTGACATCTAGATGGAGTTAAAGATGGTTAGAGTATTTACCCCATGGCCTAAATGATTTACAGTACAACTATTAGGGAACATGTTACCTAAAATATATCATAGAAAATTTTGGATGACAACGTGAAGTATAAAAGCATCTATGTTGAGTTTATAAGAATAACGGTGAATTTGCAGCTTTTTAATTCTATGGTTTTAAAAGTCAAATGCTATTTCTAGCAAATATAGTCGTGTTTTGATGCAAAGAAATGACATAAGTTAAGATGGTCACATGTATTGAGCCAATCAGTAAACCATTCTCACATACATAAGAAAAGCAAGATATAATTACCTTGTCTTGCCACCTGCCCCTTGTAGTGGGGGAGCTTGAAAACAATTTTTAAAGGCATCCCTCGGCCCTCACTTCACCCCTGCTGGGATGAACAACGCCTACAAGTGTGCAGTATCCAATGAATAGGGAGTTACAATAGCGGACTAGCTTTTTATCCGAAGAAACAAACAAAATCCCATAATACTTGGTTAGAAACAAACAAACAAACAAAATACATATCAAACTTAACAAGGTAAGCTTCTTTTGTTTTCAGTTCATGCTAGTAAAACAATGATGGGGTTCAAAACATATGAATATATAAATTTAAAAAATAAAAAGATTGATGCCATTTGATCTGGGCTACAAAACCGTAAAAATTCAACACCCAAAACTGAACTAGAACAATATTTATTAGCACCAGCAAACAATTTTATTTGGGTGATTTCCCCTAACCTAAGCTCTGCAACTGATTATGATTAGTGGAGTGATATATTATGTTTCTTGGGCTGTAAAAAACACAAAGTTTGACCCTTATATTGTTCTCATTCTTCCATTTTGATTTACCTTCCCCTTTAAAGCTGATCCTTTTTTTATATTCAACAATATCAAAAGACTTAAAAGCTATCAAATTTGATACTAAGACTTATAACCAAGGTGTTGTAGTCACATGGTTAAGTGATTGTTAAATAACACTATCTCAGTAGCAAGTCTATAACCAATAACCAAGATATAAGTCAAGTCTATAACATTAACCATGATATAAATCAAAGTCTATAACCATTAATCGTAGAGGCGATATGATTGAAATCGAGGGTAACTATTTCGAGAGTTGCACATGAACACACTTATAGTATTTCCGAACAAAATTAAAATGAAGGTCAGATTCAAACTGGAAAAAAAAAACATAAACACATCACACACAAACACACATTATTGGTCAATTGAACACAGTTCTTAGTTTTTACTGACCTAGGATTCAAGGTGGTTTGAGGTTGTGAAAGAACCACTAGTAACCCTTCTGGTTGTCTTTGAAAATAACATATATCCTTTGATCAGCGATTGAACCTTTAGTCTGGTTCTTTCCTTTCGACCAGGAGAATTAGATATGAGTATGCAGTTTGAAGGTGAGTAAAACATAAGAGGGAAAACTAAAAATATTAAAACCTAATTGCCGCCTAATACTTTGAGAACTGAAGCCCATGTATATATTTATTTAAAATTAAAATGACTAATGTATTTATTTAAAATTAAATTTTATTATAATAGATTATCTTCATATTATATTTCAGAATTATTTTTTTACTTTAATTAATTAAATCTAAATCTAAATAAATCAATTTGAAATTTTACCTATATAACTTATTTATGAAGGAGATATTGGCACATCTCACTTGGTTATTTAGGCACTCAGCTAACCAAATACGACATGTATAGAGTTTTATGAGTCGTATAACCTTTTTTCAATTTCTCAAAAATAGTATTGATGTAAGATCTTGTTTGTTGACTAGACTTATATATGACACGTATAGAATTTTTATAAACTTTTTTCTTCTAATATTATGAAGAAAATAATGGTAGTTTTTTACTGTTTGCAAATTAAAACTTGTTATATACTTTTATGTTGTTTTGATGAGATTACGCAACCTTATAAAATAAGAGTTGCATTTAAGTTTCAACAATGCAACCTTTCAAAAAAAAGGTTACCAATTTCAATAAAATTTGTAACCTTTTAATAAAAAAGTTGCAATTTCAATACAATTTTGCAACTTTTTATTAAAAAGGTTGTATTATAAGATGTAATGCAACCTTTTTGTTTAGTAAGGTTGGATTAAAGTCTAATGCAACACAATTAAAAAAGGTTGCATTTAAAAAGTTGCATTAGCCTCAATTTCTAGTAGTGGATTAAGCCATATTTAAACCATATTTATTCCTTTTTTTTAATTGGTCTAGAGTTGCCACATCACATCCTATGTAGCATCTCTCAAAGGAGAGATTGCATAATATTATGACATGTAGGATTATTAACTTTGCAATATATATATATATATAGATAGATTATTTTATTATGAAAAACATTTTTATTTTTGTTAAAGTTTAAATTTTGAAAATTTGGGAATGTACACTAGATATTCACAATCATGTTACTTATAAATTGGCATTTCATAGTATTCATTGAATGTATCTTGTTTACATTAAGATTGTAAACTAATGTTATTTTTATAATTATCTAGAACTTATCTATTAGGTAAAATCATATAAATAAACATTTGACTAGTAAGAAAAGCAAAAATAAACATAGTTTGCGCATTGATTGTTTAGATCTCAAAGTGTAGAGGCCTCTATATTTTAGACGCAATCTCACCTAGAGGCAATGTTTTAGATCTCAAAATTAAGACGTGGTGTGTTGTTTAGACGCAATCTCTTAGATCTGTATTAGTTTAGTCGTTTTAGACGCCATCTCTTAGATCTCACGTAGACGCATCTATCTCCTAGCCTCTACCTTACTAGTTGGGGTCTACATGAATGAATGATTAACTGCCTCTAATACATGTGCATGCGTCTAAAGAGTGTATGCATATAAGACTTCGCCTATGCGTGTAAACACAGTGTTTGCCTCTAAAACTTTGCCTTTAAAAGTCAAGAGATCTATGAGACCTAAAAACATGTGCGTAAACATAAACGCGAAAGTTATGAAATGCATGAGGTGTAGTGATTTCATTGGTTGAATGAAAGAGTCTATACCTTAGCCTCTAAAGAAGGAAGTCTCTATTGTTTAGACGCAAACCATGTTTATTTTGGCTATTTATGGATAATCAATGTTTATTTTCGTGATTTTCCCTATCTAATATCCTAAACTTAACATTGTGTTTATTAAGAGGACTGCATGTGCAATTCTTGTAACTTAATCTTCTCTCATGCAACTATATCTAGGGTTCGATCTTATTCCACTAATTTAACCCCATTGAATGATTTTTTATTCTATATAGATCAATCATATCCTCATATTTGTTTCTTTTCTTTTATCAATCACAACATGTTGAATAAATCTTCACTACAGCATTCACATCCCAATATTCCCCCACTCATCAAAGAACTGATGGAAAACTTCAAAGATCCATTAGATACGATTGAAAAACTTGAAGATATGAATGTATTAGGTAAACCCCCATTGTTCCCTAAAATCGTTGTTCTCGGTGAAGCATCTGCAGGAGCCAACACTGTTATTGGCACATTGGTTGGATTAAATTTGCCTAATGGTTTAGGATTTCCTATAGTTTTGGAGTTTAAACATGACTCTACTCTTTCGTCTCGAAAGATATGGTTGAAAGTTAAGCTTGATTGTAGTTATTCCGAGAAGGAAGTATCCGAAACTCATTTGGAAAATGAGATTTTTAAATTAATGGAACGCGTACCTGAAGGCAAAAGATCGCGAATAGGGTCACTATATCTGTTATTCAATCACAAGTATCTCATCTCACGTTTATCCTTTTACCGGAAATCCATATACATACAAAGCCTCATAAAGCTAAAGATAAAGATAAAAGGGAGATGGAGCTTTTTGAAGGTGAGAGTAATGTGATGTTTTTTTTTTTTTAATGTAAATATGTAGAGAATTTTTTGCATTTATTGGTGAATTTGAAAATGGAAGAGTGTTTTTGAGTGTTTCATGCCAAAATTCTGTTTATAGGTAGTTCGCTAATTCAATCAGCAATCTTTAATATAATAGATTTTATCCAAACAGGCTTAAAAAATTGTGTTTATAGGTGAATTATGTTGAAGATTGCTCATTGAATCTGCGAACTTCAAAAAATTGTGTTTATAGGTGAAATATATTGAAGATTGCTGGTTGAATTAGCGAATTTGAACAAGTTCGCTGATTCAATGAGCGAACTACCCATAAACACAAGTTCCCTGGCACCAGAGGTAGTCCGTTTCCTGAATAGAATTCAACAGGTGGTCCACGCAAACTTTTCGACTCCCCAGGGGCGGGGATTTGTGTTCAGTAGATTAGCATTATGTATTCAGAAAGGGGTGGCGGCGCAACTTGTTGCCTAAATGAACTATTATTATATTATTTTATTTAACATATTAACTAATAAATACTAAACGAACCGAGCCCAAGCCGAGCTCGAGCTTGAGAAATTACAAACGAGCCGAGCTCGAGCTTTTATAACTTAATCGAGCTCGAGTTCGAGCCTGGTCGAGCTCGGGCTCGGCTCAGCTCGTTTGCACCCCTATATAACACTATTTTTTTTCCAAGGTGGGCGCCCGCCACCTTCGGCTCTATATAAGTCCGGCTCTACCAATAATCCAACATAACTACATCATTTTGTGCATATGATTTGAGGTTTAGCAAAATCCAAAGGTCAAAGTCAACATCTAAATTACCAATTATCCAACAAAATTCATCCTCAAAATATCCAGGTAAAATACCTACATTTTCCTACAACCTTCTCTTCCAATTAACAATTAACCCAATAAAACTAGTTAATTAAGTTGCACATACATCATCAAGACTAGTTAATTAACAGACCATTGGGGTTGGTGGTCCAATAGCAAGACAAAGCCTTTTAATACACTAAAAGTGTGAGATCTTGAGTTCAAGTCTCACAAGGAGCAAGAAATTCGCCTTTAAAAAAAATTAACAGAGGTGTAGGAGAGAGTGAGAATATATAATTACTTTCTCGGGGCGTCCGATGATTTGAGAGACGACCGTGGTGACATCGGAGAAGATGGAATCGGTGTCAAGGCCGTCGAGGCAGACATTAGCGGAGATTTGTAGTTCTGTACACAAGGCATCTTGGTTTTAATATGTAATGAAGCTTTCAACCAGTTAAGTATGGAGGTATTTAATTATTTTATAGATGAAGAATACCCCAGTTGCCCTGTGGACGTATGTCAGTTTAGACCGAACCACAAAAATACTTGTATTCGTGTGCGTGTGTGTTCTCCGATCCTAACAGTATCTTGGAATTTGCAAGAATAAACTTAGGAATGATGCCAAGCACTACAAGATATCGGACTTTCAGCGACGAAATGGAAAAGACTTTTCGCGACGAAATTTGGTCGCTATAGGGTATGGCGACAAATTTTCGCTGCAATAGGTTCGCCCCTATTGCTCCGTCGTAATAGGCCATTGATTTCGCCGCTATAGGCGTCGTCGCAATAGGATGACCTATAGAGACGAAAGTTCCTATCTATAGGGGTGTCGCTAAAAGCACATTTTTAAAAAACTTTTAATTGTAAAAAATATTACCTAATGCCACCAAGTTTCCTCGCTACTTCGTCGCGATAGTCTTAATCTGCAGAGACAACATATCATTGCTATAAAGTCATGTTTAGTTTTTATGATGCAAGTTATTGAGACAAAATTTTGTCGCTATACTATTGAAGTCATCGCATCAATTATGTTCAAAGGGAGGTTTTGTATGCTTACATTTTGTGGTTTGAGATCGATGAACACTGATCAATTATGTTCAAAGGGATGGTATAAGTATGTTTTCTATAATTTTGCGAATTGGTTGGAACCGTGTTCACTGGCGAAGCTTAGTTGGGGCCGGCGGGGGCGGCCGACCCCCCCGAATTTTCGCGTAGAAGTGCCGATTAAATAGTATTCGTATAGAAAATTGTGGAAATATAGGGTTTCGACCCCCCGAAACTGGTTTTCGACTCCCGAAACTAGTGACTTCTGACCCCCCGGTGACTTCCGACCCCCCGAACCTTCGGGTCAAGCTTCGCCACTGCCCGTGTTGATTCCAGTTGTGCAATAACATTAGTTTATAAAATGAAACTCAGTCTTGATTTGTGTTTGTTTCGCGAAGGAAATCTAGAAAGAAGAATCTTCAACAAAGTACAATAATTATTGCCCCCAAACATATAACAAGTTTTGTAATAATCAAAAGTGTTCAGAAAGATTAAATAAGATCTTGAATTGAAATTTGAAAATTACGAGTTTGGCCAAAAAGCTGAACTTTGAATGACTGCTACGTACCCACATCGGAGCCTAAAAGTTATTAAAAGGAAAACTCATGCATCACGTTTTCAACAACCTTCTTCAATTTTTGGAGCAACTCGATTCTGTTCTTCAACTTCCACCTCCTCTTAGTCATCGAATGCGACTCGTTGAGCATCGGCTTGTACTTATTTTCACCATCACTCTTTAGTTCATTCACCAGTTGCTTCTCCATCTCAAGTGTCACCATCGTAAAAACCATCATTGCAAGATTCAATTCCGCGGAATCAAAAAAATTTTTATGCACCATCTCCAAGCACGCTACCATCCTTGTCTTTATATCAAATGCTTCGTTTAAAATCGTCATTGGATAATTCTGAAGATGTTCGGCATCCACTCGTACGCTAATAAACATATTTACTCCGCCTTTGGTCTCCACAATTAGCCTTTCACTCTTCTTCAGTTCTTTCCATGCAGATATGACTTGTGGATCATGTGTGTAGCCTTCCATTTTCTTTGTATCAAGAAGCTTCAACAATCTATCCTTGAAGCTTTCCTTGTGGGTTGCAATAACCTCCTTGGCCGCTATTTTAAGTGACGCAAGCAATTGCGGATATGAGTTTTGGGCATGCATTCCCACCACCTTGATGATCACAAATTCAATGTAGTCCCATAGTTGCGATATAAACGTGCATGTCATTGCGTAGATGCCATCAATCTTTCTTTGGAAAAGAAACTGGAATGCTTGTTCTGGGGACCATTTTCCTTCTTCAAGTACTAAACGAATCTCCTCAGCAAGAAACTCTTCACCTTCTTTCACCTGGTTGTTCTTAAGCTGTTGGGAGAACTCTACGGACATCTCCTTTAATTTAATATAGCAATGCATAGGAGTTTCATCAGGAAACTCATCAAACCGTTTAAAGAGGACGATCTTGGCTAGCGACTTTGTGACTTATTTATAATCTGCACAAAAGCCGGCATTGCTTCCGAAACAGTTGTGAAGTTATGCTGTTGTTGTAGTCTGACAGCGCAAGTGCTAAGGTCTTTGTTTATAACCCCGACAAGCCCACACAAATGATTAGTAGTACCTTGGAGTTGAATCATAAGCAGTTTTTTAGAGACAGCAGGGACGCCCACCATGGATTTGTCGATTTTTGAAAGCAAATGATGAGTTTCAAAGAGAATGCCTTCTTTGGCGCGTGCTTCTTCATAAGTCTCATCTCCCACCCGGTTTCGCACACACACATAATCAGGTCCCATGTAATTGGTAGTCACTACGGCCACCATATCTTCACTTGCCTCGTCAGATTTTGTACACACATGAAGAGTCCTGTCTCCATTTTTGTCAAACTTGTTTATGATTTTAACTGATTCACAAGCTGGAAAATCACCAGTCGCTGCTGATATAACATGAAGAAAGACGCAATCTTCAAGCTTTATATACGTCTCAAGAATATCTGCTTGAATACACATATGACATCATTAAATTGTTAATCGTCATTTGTTGGTAAAGCCGTAAAGGTACATGGGAAAATGGGGGCGTGACTTCACCGTAATTGCTACACAAAAAGGCATTTGCGATCGCAACCACCAAGCGGCCATTTCATTTTGGCCGTAGAAAAGGGGTGGCGGCGCAGCTTGTTACCCGCCTACCCGTTATCTTGATGTTAATTAACGATTATTAAAATTTAAATGTCGTTGGTATACCAATCATGATATACAAACAAACTAAATTAAAAAAAAAAAATCCAGTCCAAAATAATCCCCATCACTAAATGGAATTACCCACAAAGCTTTTTTCTCCATCTTCATTCACACTAAAAATTACTACATTTTCTCTCTCCCCTCTCAATTAAATAATGGGTATGTTTGGCAAGGAGCTTTTAGGAGCTTCAAGCTACAAGATTTTAAGAAAAAACTCCTTCTCAATAAAAAAACATTGTTTGGTTGAAGAGCTGGAATCTTTTAGGTTAGGAGAAAAAGCTCTATACTGAAAAGCTACTACTACAAGCTTTTAAGAAAAAACTCTACTAGCTACAAGCTTTTAATTAGTAAATGACATAAATACCCATTCTATTTTAAAAACAAAATAAAAACATTCCTTACAAGCTTTTAATTATGCCCATTTTAGTCATTTTATACATTTTATTAAAAGTTCTAGCTACTCTGCCAAACACCAAAATATATTTAAAAAGCTTCCAGCTTTCAGCTACCAGTTTGCAAACTACCAGCTTATAGCTACCAGCCTCCAGCTAGTTTTGCCAAACATACCCAATATGTTTTAATTCTTTTATCATTACATTTTATATCTATTTCAATTACAACCACTTTAAAAAATTACAAAGGGTAAACGGTTTAGTATTAACTTTTCAGTTTCCTCCATTGTCATCCACATACTACCACTTATCAAAACATGGACATTTCACTGGAGAACCAATGTAAATGCTCTTAAGCATTTTGCGACCGTTTTTTAGCCGCAAAAGACTATTTCGAATTCCGTTCCAAATACCTATCTTGTGGCCCTCACCAACAGAAAGACAGCTTTTTTTTTGGTCTGTGAAAGTTTTAAACTAAATATAAATATATAGATTCTCACCAAATATTATCTCTGACTGACCATCAACCGGAATCCCGGGCAAATCAACAATGGTGAGATCAGGAACGCTATTTTTTTTCACAATCAAGGTCAATGGCACATTTGATATCTTCTTGTAGTACTTGCCAGCCAAACTTTCCGTTAAACTGTTAATCCATTCGGATGCGTTAGTTTCACTGACCGGAACAGATTTATCTTTGTACTCCAACCAGAGTTCTGAATCCGGATTGGAATTGTGTTCAAACCTTATTATTAAAGGAACCCGGGTACAGATTCCATTCCCACGAGGCAAACCAATTCCGGTAAGTGACTCAATTAAACTAGATTTACCTGACGATTGATCTCCGATAACAACAATTGTTGGGAACGTAATCTTACCTTGATAACCTTTGTCGACGACGTTCATACAACGTAGTGTGTGAACGGCGTCAAAAAGTGGGCGCATCATACTTATCATGTCATTGTATGACGAAAGAAGCGGTGGGGTTGTCAAAGGTGGTGGTGATGATTGGTTATCATCGACCAAGACGGTTTCTTCCTGCGGAACAACGTCCTCATGAGTTTCACCATCGCCGGAGACAACGTTGCCGTCCGGCCTCATCTCCGTTGCGCATAAATATTCCCCACCACCCATAAATTATTTGTTTGTTCAGTTGTTGCGTTTTTGTAGGTATCCAGTATTTGACTAAGTTCATAATCTGTTATCAATGTTTACCTTCACTCCTTTCTCTAACAAGTTATTTCATTTCGCGCCACAAACTGAGTTTTAGTTTGGATGTTTTAAATAGGGTCAAGTTATTCTATACAGTGTGACAAAAATGAGAAGGATGAGAAAGATACAAATTAAAAACACAATAGATCATAAAATATGACACAATGAGCCACAAAATATAATATACAGTGCCAAAAAATATAACACAATGATGAAAATAAGAAAAACACACAATGGTACATAAAAGACACAATGATATAACGCATATTATAAAAACTACAAGCTGAAACCCCAAAAAACAAAGACCTAAAAACTAACGTCGTAGGGTTCGATAAGATGGTTCCAATGCTGCTTGAATGAGTTCAACCGAAGTCCATTTGATACCATTCCTACGACTTCCTATTTTTCTGTCACTGTGTATTTGATCCTAACCTGTTTTAAATAAGGAGTCTTTTGCATGAGTAATGCTCTTTCCCTCGACAATTGCACCTATAGTGTCAATTTCTCCCGGATTTCAAATTTAATGCCATCGCTATTATTAATGGCGAAATGACTAACCGTTCTTACACAAAACTACAAAAGCTCCTGGGAAAGCCGGTATCCCTGCATGTTCGCCGTTACTATTGGCGAATCCTGCCATTTTCGTCGTTCTAAATGACGAAAGCTACCAATCTCTTCCATTTGCCGTTTGTAATGGTGAATCCTGAAAAGTTTCTGCCATTTTGTCATTTCTAATCATGAACGATGTGAAGTAGTCACGGGATCTTTCAAGCTTTGATAATAAATAAACCGGTTGCACCCCTTTTGTGAGCATGTTCCCCTTCTTCAACCCTCCACCTTTTAAAAAACTCTCATTCCTCTTCTTTGTTATTAAAAAAGTCTCATTTCTCATCTCAAATTTCACAATTAATTGTTTTTTACAAGTTGCATTACTAGTGGCGAATCAATATACTTGTGGTCCTCTCAACACAGACTTATTGTTTCTAAGCGGAACAGGAGAACACCGTGCAGACTACATATTTGCTGATCCCGATAAATTAAAAGACGGGGGTTATTACAGGTAAGAAAACAAAGCGAGAAGCTTTAGAGTTATATTCATGCAAATCCCATCCATCAAAATGTTATGAAGTATATACGTTTCGCTGGTTTTGCTAGTATTCTCATGTGTGATTGTCGAAGGGTAGACAATGCATTAATAACTGCATTAGTCGAAAGATGGAGACCTGAGACAAACACATTTCACATGCCCTTTGGTGAGGTCATAGTAACCCTACAAGACGTAGAGGTTTTGTGGGGCCTAAAGGTTGATGGTCTTGAAATTTGTGGGAATGATCAAAAATTTAGTGATGAAACTATTAAAGGTGACTTATATGCTTTAACGGGTATTATTTTGGAGGATAGTGCTATCAAATGCCAAAGAATAAATATATCCTATGTAATTAAAAAGTTAACCGAAACTCCCTTTCCTCAAAATCCAACTAAGCACAAGTGCGTCCAACGTGCCAAGACGATTCTTCTTTTTTTATTTGGTATACAACTTCTTCCAACCTCTGCTACCAACTGGGTTGAGGTTAAATATTATCTAACCGATTTACAAATGTGCGGAGGGTATAGTTGGGGTAGTGTTGTGTTAGCCTTTTTGTACGCTCAGCTACGCAAGGCAACAAGTGCCAAAACTGTGGAGGTTGGTGGTCCAACGTTACTCCTACAGTTATGGGCATGGGAGAGATTACGTTGTACAAAGCTTACGTTAGATCCCTCTCTAATAAACTGAGAAAAACCGTTTGGTGCTAGGTACGTCTTACATTAATTAAATATATAACTTGGAAACTTAGTTTCTCTTTGCATGTCTTAAGTGTGTACCGGTCGGAGTTTAACTCCTTGTCCCCCCCCCCCTCTTCGTTTATTTGGACCCCCTATGATTCCATTTTATATAGCATGCCGGATGTAACATCCCAACCAATGGCGAAAACATCGGGATGTCACGTATTGATGATTGTTTCAGTAGCACATGGTATTTATTGAATTTTAAATACTTTATTCATAGCATAATATCCAAAAGAAACATTGTCTAAAAATTCAAAACATCTAGTACAATCATGAAATAAAGCAAATAACTTCATAACAATTCTTCGAGCATACTCTAAGCCTCGGCTTCATTGTTACATGAAACATGTTAATTTTGAAAATGTTTTTGGGTCAACAAAAAATATTGGTGAGAATTACATAGGTTTGTATATTGAATAAAAATTTGTACAATTCGAGTGTCATGGCAAGTTTAGTCCATGTGTGAAAACAAAACTATTAGGTAAATCGAGTGCATAATCAACCCTTGTGACTCGAATATTGTGGTCCATCCCATACGCATATGGTTCACTCGATTTTGTCATGTGTTCGATAACAATCACCCACACTACCTATGTAGGAGGTACACGTATCCGGGTGGGGTTGTCAGTCCAATAGATCTATCATTGTATACCGTCGGCTAATCAATGTTAATGATTATGCTAGAATAATTGTGCTTACCCTAGTAATGTTTAAGACATAATGCAACATAGAATAACACATAGACACTTATGATTGAATTGTAAATTGATGTCACCCCAAAATAGTGAAAGAAAAAAGGGGCTATGTAAACTCACCTTAGTGCTACAATGGAGACCCTTGATATATAAATAAATGTGGCTCGTGTATATCCAAATATCACCCTATTTCAAGGTAATAAATAAGTGTTGGGGAAAACTTAATAAGTCTAACTTTTCTAGTCTAAAGTATGCTAGGGTTTCTGATTTGGGGATTAAAAATTGATTAATGATTAAATTGGAATAATTGTAAAAAATAAAGAAATAATTAATAAAAAGATTTCTGACCAATATTAATTAAAGGTAGTTGTATTATAATGTAATAAATGTGAAAATAATTTTTATAAAATTATTTTCTTAATTAATGAATATATATACATTAATACTTATTTGTCAAAATATAGACTTAATATTTAAAAATACTAAAATTAATAAATTTCGAATCAAAAAATTATATTTCTGATCTAAATGATTAAAAAAAATTATGTGAAATTTTGATGTAAAAATAATGAAAAATGAATTTATTATGATTTATTTATGATTAAAATAACAAAAATCAATTAAAAATATTAAATAAATGATTTTTCTGAAATAAAATTTATTTCTGAAATTCTTATTGATTTATAAGTTTAAAATTATTTTTGTGGGATTTTATAATGTCGTTTTGATATTTTTATAAAATTTTGAAATTATAAATGAATAAAATTGTAATATTTATAATATATAATAAATAAATAATTTTTGAAAAACTAAAAGTTGGATAATAAACTTTATCATCAGAATAACTTAAAATAATTTTTATAGAATTTATAAACCATGTTTAGTATTTAAAATTTATTTTTAAAAAAAAATGTAGATTATATAAGTATAAAGAAAACCAAAAAAATGGTTGCATGTGCCAAGGTTCGAACCCGAGTCCTTGGCCGGTTCATAGGTTTTAAAATCACAAGCCAGACCAACTGGTCTGACCCTGAGAACAATTAAATCTTGGTTTTGAAACAAAATTTAGTTAAATTAAAAAGGAAGTGGACGGGGATCGAACCTAGGCCTATGGCCGGTCCACATCTTTAAACACAAACATATCACCAACTAATCTATTATATTCAGATTATTTAAAATATAAAGGATGTCTGCGATGTGTTATCATCCCCAAATACATACGATGAACCCTAATTTTTCTAATAATCTTTGATAACAAACAATAGCCTCTAATTTATTGGGGCTATTGTTTGTTGATTGCCGATTAACAAAACACAACAAACAATTGATGCTTACAGTGGGGATTAATGCTTGATTGATTTGAATAAGCTTGAAAACCAAAGATGCCATTGAAACTGGATTGGGAGTGTGTTATAGTAGAAATTGATTTTTGGAAGCTGTTTATCGGTGCTCTGAGCTCAAGAGGGTGGGTTCAATTTATACTATTCGTAACGGATTGAACGATTTCAAATTTTAAATTTGAATGAAAAGTTGCATATGAATAATAGGGATATCTGGTTTGTTTTAGTTTGAATCACAGTAGGGATAAGGCCGAGTATAGTGCTAACCAACTCCCTATAACTGATTATCACAAGATTCATGTAAATCGTTGGTTTATTCGAATGGTTGGTTGTGGGTGTTGACTTTATTAGTCAACTAATATGGTTTAAAGAAGGAGTTATATAGAGACGCGATGAGATATGATTCAAAAACATAGTGTAGCTCAGTTGGTTAAGCATTTGTTTGCCTATGTGGTGGACGCGGGTTCGAGTCCCGGTCCACACATTTTTATTTTTTGAACATTTTAAGGTTATAACTATTTAATTATATATGCATATGATCATAACTTGATTAGAAATGATAGGAAAAATTTTATTACGTCCAAAACGTCAAGATTCGAAGCTTTATTTCATAACTTTCTTTATTACAAACGGGATAAAATGCGAAATGTTACACTAGAGATGTGTCAAGGTGGTGAAGAAATATGGAGAACTGAGGCATATTTGATTTGTTTGGATATTGTGGAACCCCAGGGGGATTTTTGAAACACCCCAACCGATGGCGGAAACATCGAGGTATCACGTAGTGACGATTGTTCAAAAGCACATGGACTATAATGTAAATATTAATAGCAAATAACTTCCATTATTCAAAACGAAATACAAGAGTCTTAATAGAAATCTCAAACATAGAAAATAAATGTTCATTTTTTATTTAAGCATTAGGTCCAGCCTAAGCGTGAAAGCAAGTAAGATCACACATCACCTGAAACATGTACAAAATAATTTGTCAACACATATAATGTATTGGTGAGTACATCTGTTTGATATATATATATATATATAATACAAAACGTTTCGCAATTCTTGTGTTGTATACCATTTGCAATTATGTAATTTAAGTAATGTCCGTTCAAAATCAACCCTAAGAAATAAGTATCAAGAATTAAAACATTTTTGAGTAATATGAATCACAAGACAATGACCAAGGTCTCTCAACAGAGTCACAAGGGGTATATACCATAGTACTATTCATTGAAATGTCAGGCCCTCAAAGGTTAATGATTTTGACAAGTCATAGACACACAAATTAACACAAGCAAACACACATGATAATTGCTATTTTAGTAAAAGGAAATAGAAACTTGATATAAGTACATGAGTAGCCCCAAAAGTAAAATGAAAAAGGGGAAAGATATACTCACAGTTTCGCTAATTGTAATTTCCACGAAAGTTCGTCGTAAGGACTTAGAATTCCGAAGAACTCAACCTATATATGATAGAATACTAATGAGGAAAAAATAACTTAAAAGTCTAAGGCAACCAAAATCTAAGGCATTAGGGTTTACTAGACTTGCGTAGGGAAGATGAAGTTTTTAATAATAATTTGAACAATAGTTTTGAAGTAAATATATCACGATTAATTAAATAAACGACTAAAACACTTGTGTATCCCACACTTAAAAACATTTTCTATTTTAAAAAATAAATATCCACGATAAATATTTTATGATTTATATTTAATTAAACAATTTATTATATCTAATTTAAATATAAATAGAATAAATAATACGAGATATGATCCAAAAATGATATTTTTATGAAAAATAATTATTTTATGATGTGAAATACGGAAAATAATATTTCCATAATTTATTTCAATTTATTTGCATTTAAAACTTATTTAATGAGTTTAAATATTGTTTTAATGATTAAAAATAGTAAAAATACCAAAACTAATCATTTTCTGAGAAATTACATTTTATTTCATTTTATTATATATAAAAATAAATCTCCAGAAAATTTGAGGTTAAAATCACTTAAAATGAATTTTAATCATTCAATTATGATTAAAACAAATTAAATCAAGAAAAATAGGAAAATAATATATTTTTCAGAAAATAAAACTATGATAATTTTCTTTAGGGTGTCAAGATGTTTCACCTAAATTTTCATAATTTTTAGAGTAAAAATGAATTTACTAGAAATATTATAAGGTTTTAACTAATATATATATATATATATATATAATTATAAATAAATAGAAACAATAAAAAAAGAAGCAAAAAGAAGGAAAAAAAACGTTGCTGGAGGGACTCGAACCTGTGCAATTCATGTACCATCACCCACACCCAACCACTAAGCCAACACACCACTTTGTTAGTAAATCTAAAAAAAAATATATTTAAACTACACCTACACTTCATCTTCTTCCCCAAACCATAAACCCTAGCCCTAGATTTCAACAAGCCTTCAATTCGTAATGTTTAGACCCCGAGTTCATAGGGCTTTTAAAGGACATGATTAAAGGAGTAAAATGGCACCAAAAACAAGAGCTTACAATACGTATTTTGGCCGAAAATAAGCTTCAAACTCGCGACCAATAACCACGAATTGGAGCCTTTTTAGACGTTTTTACTTGGTGTTTTTTAGTGGGTTTTGAAGGAAATGAGCAAAGGACTCTAAAGCTATGTTTGATTTATATAATGGTCGTAGAAAAGAGGCGTTTCTTCAACCTTTTAAGATTCCGGCGATTATACTTAAATTTTCGGTTTCAAGTGTGAAATAAAACGCGTTTTTGGCTTCATTATGACGGGAATTTAAAGGTTTTTAGGAAAGAAACGTAAACATATTAATTCTTGCGAGTTTAAACGCCTAAAAACGCCAAAAAGAAGTCGCGGAGAGTTTTCCGGTCGCCGGAAGAACGCTGCTACAGTACCACAGCATTTTTTTTATTTTTTTTTGCTTTGAAACATGACAATTTTGGTCCCTCAAGTTAGTTTGGTTAGTTTAGTCCCTTGAATTCTTATAAAACTTAACTAAAGTTAATTTTTTTTTAACCAAACCTTTTTTTTAAACTCTAAAACTTTACATTTTTTTTTTTCATCCTTTATAAAATTCACCAAATATTATTAAGTTTTTATCCTTTTTCCTCGCAATACCTAGACGTTTTCCAACATCCCTCGACAAATTTATTTAAAGTTTTATAATAAAACGTATATAAATAAGATTTTAACGAATAATGCCACATAAGTTTTATTTGTAATTTCAAAAGATCGTATCACGAGGACTGGAATGAAATTACGATAAAGTTAGCAAACGCGCAAATGTTACAATTTTTTAAGTCAGGTTTAACACACTGTTGATGATGAACCTGTTAGAAGTATGGCTAGTAGATATATGGGATATGCAAGTTTCCATCCTCCACATATGGGAAGTTGGCCCGATTATGAGATGAGCACCGGAGAAAGGCAACTTCCACCAAATCCTCAACAGTTGCCAAGGAAACGGAATCCACGACCCCGAACCCAAAATGTGAAGGTTGTGCAACCGGCGCGAGAAGAACCAATCGATTAACGCCACGTGTCCTCAGAGGCGTCACCAAGACCGGAGACATCAAAAAGAGGTGTTCAGAGGCGTCACCAAGACTGGAGACGTTAAAAAAGGGATACCTCTTCAGCTGACGTCTTCGTCGATGTCTCTGACACCACCACCACTTGTTCAAGGCAAGGTGTTTGGGATTGATTTATTTGAATTTTTTGATTTTTGTATGGTTTTAAGAGGGTGTTTGGGATTCATTTTTCAAGGCAAGGTTCTGTGTTTTGGAAAAGCAGGGGTGAAGCTGCTTCTAGATTATTGCGTTTTTAACACTAATTATTTGGGTTTTTAAAACGCAATAATCTAAAAATTCATTTCAAAATGCAACCTTAAACACCCCCTAAATCTAACGACTATCATAATGTTTCACCACTTTAACAAAAAAAAATCTATCTATAACTATATATAAAAGAAAGCACCCATGATAACATTGTGACATCGGTCCCTTTTATTTTATCAATATTACAACATTATTCCTTCTTGTAATTAGGCGTTTACAAATTTCACCCTTATACTTTTCTCGTCATGTATTCCAAATTAATAATATTTTGAATTATATTAAATCTTTGTACATTTCAATATAAAAACATGTTTCGTTTGAGATACATATAAGCGAATTGATAAAAGTTGCTAAAAAAACTTTTAGGTTATAAAAAGTTTAAATTTATAAAGTGTAAAGGTTAAAAAGTTAAGTGGTTAACCAGCGAACCGGTGGTTTGGCCGGCAAACCGGCGATCTGACCGGAAACCAGTGAGATAACCGGTCGGACCTGTAGAGACAGAACTATAGAAGTAGAGATGGTGTAGGATGAAAAAAAGATTTTTGTCTGACCGGAACTTTCTCCGGCGAGTGACTGTACAGAAATAGCCTAAGAAGATGGCTTCGATGTATTTTGTTTCTTGAACAACAAAGTGAATCAAGTGAAGAGAAACCCTCTATAGATGCACCAAGTGACTTCAAGGTTTTGATTTGTTTCATCCGTATGAGCGTATGAAGAGGATGAGTGATGAGGATGAGAGATGTTTAATTTTTTTTATGTAAAGTGGGTAGATTAGTGTCTGCAACATTGAGTCTTGGAAACATAAAGTCACTTCCCTACAAAATACAAGTCAACAACCTATCATATTCAATAACTAGGTTAGAGCCCCGCGTGTACACGCGGTACATATCCATGTCAAATGAAAAAAATTCTATAAAGATTGTAGTATGCAAATTTATTTATTGAAAATTACGTAATACAATTCGTGTGAATTTTGGTTGATTGTATATTATCATAAAAAAGTTTAATGTTACCCAATAACATATATATGAATCAACAAATGTTTGAGTTGACGTGATTTAAAAACAAATAATGAAATGAATAAACATATATTTATTGTACCGACATACAAATGAAGATTAAATTCAAAGTAAATAAATGTAGTTTAACAAATCATACAACCCAAAAATTATAAAAAAAAATATTAAATAATTTATGCAAAATATGATCGCATACTTATTCACAAACTTCAAAATATTTTTTTATAGACAACATTTGCTATTTATTATTAACGCTGTCATCTTTGCCCAATATTAGTATCTTCGGGCCATCTCTACTTTTGTCACTTGGCAGCGACATAAAACTGCCCATGTGTAAAAACAAGATCTTTCAAATACATACCTACCCTAAATAGGGTTTGTCATTGACTCTTATTTGTTGTCATTGCGAAACATAAAGTAAGAGGGGATTGTCTTCTGTTAAATTTGAAAGGAATCTTCTTATCAGATGGGGACAGCCTAATTCTTTGGAAAAAAGTTCGCATTCCAATGTTACTCCCTGAATTATTTTAGCTTCTATAATACGATTTGACATGGCAAGACGATTTGAAACTTGTGGCTTTGAAAATAATTTATGTCCACTTATAGGATCCCTGAACCATTTGAATGACCAAACAGTTAAATTTGTCAAAAACAACTCTGGTGAGGAAAAGAAAGACATTTGGCATTATAATTGTATTATCATCAAGAATTTAAGGTAAATATATCCAGAAGACCCTAAACTGTTTTGACGGTTTGACTCATAACCAATGACCTAAAAATCAAGCTAAAACCACGGTGAAAATCAATACTAAATGAGATTAAAAATGTTAATAAGTAACCACAAAAAATGTAATCAATAATTCAAATCAATTAAATTGGGTCAATAATATTAAAAATAATAGAAAAATTAAATTGGGTCAGTAATATTAAAAATAAATTTGTAAAAATAGTAATATAAATAAATGAGATTAAAAATGTTAATAAGTAACCTCAAAATTGTAATCAATAATTCAAAACAATTACATTAAAAATATCCGCATTTGAAATTAACTTACCAATTATCGACAAATTATTATTGACATCTTAAAATTAGCATATTACTATTAAAATGATTTTGATGATTATGTTTTAATGAAAACTGATTACAAAAAGTCATAATATAAAAAATTAATTTCGGTCAATAATATTAAACATAAATTCATAAAATTAATAATATATAAATGAGATTAAATTTTTTTACTAAATAACATTAAATTCTTGCAATTATTATTAATGTTAATAAATAACATTAAAACTCTTAATAAATAACATTAAAAATGAATAAATCTTTTTAATTGTAACCAAGACCAATCAGAATTCGTAAAAATAGTAATATAAATAAATGAGTTTAAAAATCTTAATAAATAACTTTAAAATCGTAATCAATAATTCAAATCAGTTACATAAAAACATCCGCGTTTCAAATTGACTTACCAATTATCGACAAATTATTATAGACATCTTAAAATTAGCATATTACCTATTGAAATGATTTTGATGATTATCTTTTAATAAGAATTGATTAAACGAAAGTCATAATATAAAAAATTAAATTTGGTCAATAATTTTAAACATAAATTCGTAAAATTAGAAATATACATAAATGAGATTAATTTTTTTTTTTACTAAATAACATTAAATTCGGTCAACTATTATTAATGTCAATAAATAACATTAAAACTCTTAATAAATAACATTAAAAATGAATCAATATTATTAATTGCAATGGAGACCAATCAGAATTCGTAAAAATAGTAATATAAATAAATGAGATTAAAAATCTTAATAAATAACCTTAAAATCGTAATCAGTAATTCAAATCAATTATATTAAAAACATTCGCATTTCAAATTGAATAAATCTTATTAATTGCAATGAAGACCAATCAGAATTCGTAAAAATATGAGATTAAATAACTATTGAAGTTAATGGTTGCGAAAATTTGGGTAAAGATTGGTTTATCAATCAACCAGTCAATCAATCTTCGCTACATTTAGAAATCTAATTTACTCTATAAATTGATGACCAATTATGCCATAATTGTGTAAAATTCATTCAATTTTAGAAATCTAATTTCAAAACACAAAACATTCTTTCGCAAGTTACACTCTATACTTAGTTAAGTATCAATTCATAACAATTAGATAACTACACATTCATAACATACTTTTTTAGAATAAAAGATTGTATAATAAGTGTTAAAATTAAAAAAAAAAACTTTAGTTGTTAATCGATTCTTAAAATTTGTATACATAGATATATGTTTAAAATGGTTGTCTAGAATATTCATTGAGTTAATATTTCTACTCCTAATCGATTCTATATTTTGAATAATATACAACTGAATGCTTTATTGTATTTAAATTATGGATTAAATTGATTCATAATGAATCATTAATACAAAAAAAAATGGTAAAATTGATTCATAATCAATCATACATAAATTCGATAAATAAATTATGGTAAGTCGAAATTACAGATTTAATTGATTTATAATCAATCATGCATAATAAAAAATTGATTAAAATTATATATAATTATGGATTAAATTAATGTTCCATCTTACGGATTAAATTGATTAGTAATTACCAAAAATAATTTCGTATTAAAATTAAATTCGTTTCATTAAGTTATGGTAAGTCTAACTTATTGATTATAAATTGATTTATAATCAATCATACATAATAAAAGATTGATTAAATTGATTCATAAATAGGAATTAAATTGATTCATAATTACGAATTAAATTGATTCATAATTACCAACAATAATTTCGTATTAAACTTAATTTCGTCTCATTAAATTATGGTAAGCTGAAATTAGAGTTAAATTTAATAAATTTAATGAGACATAATTTCGTAAATTTATTTATTACCATTTTTTTGTCTCATTAAATTATTTATATTTCAAATTGACTTACCAATTCAAATTCAATTTCATTAATTTCATTAGTATTAGTAATTATTAGTAATCTATACATATAATATTTAGGAGCATTTTGGGACACTTGGCAATCATTTAGGCTCCTAGCATTTAATGGTCATCCCTCATGGCACAATGTGGTAATTTATAAAATTTTCTTTTTTTTAATCAAAAATCCCGAAATTATATAAACCCTCAAAACACACGGAAATAACATCATACCACAATCAACATCGCCTCCTCCAAAACCTAAACCCTAATCTTGGCGATTTAAACCTATCGATCAGCTCCAATCCAAGGTAACCTCCATTCGATTCTTCTTTTGAATAGATCGATGTTCTTCTATCTTTGATTATTATCTCAGACCATCGATTAACTTATTTTCTATATTTTTTTTTATTTCAATTACTGTTAATGTATATGTTGTACTGATTGTTCTTGGTTTTTTGTTTATTATTCTTCAGTCATTCAGTCATGTTAATATCTTTGATTTTGTGTTGATTTTTTTAGGGTTTATGTTCGACCTTTCGATTTAGGGGATTTTATTTTATTCATAGTCATCTCTTATGTTTTATTTTATTCACAACCCAGTTCTGAAAACCCTAAAATTGATTGCAGGTGTGTGATGGCTTCATCCTTTTTATCTCGATTACGCAGATTCTTTCATTTGGTTTCAACAGGTTTGATGGCTTCATCTTTTCATCTTTATTTTTTGTGTTTTATGGGTTTGTAGAGCTGTTGTGGTCTAATGTGATTTGTTGCAGTGATTTGGATTATTATGGCAAGATATATTGAGATTTTGGAACTTTGTATTGTTTGTTTTTTTTTACAGATGTTCGGGATGGTTAGATGCTTAGGTTGAGGCTTACATACCTAGGCAACACTCAACTTCATCCCTTATTGAATTGCAGGTATGTTGACATTTTTTTGCTATTTCTCAAGTTAGATGATTTCACTAGCATTCACATTTATCATATGTATACACAAACGTAGCTTGAAGTTTTTGATTTTCGAACCAATCTTAAATAGCTTACAAATTGTATTACCTGGTTTATAGGATTCCAGTATTACTTTAAGATCACTTTCGAATGTCTATCGGACTAACACTATGAATCTCTAACTTGGTTTTTGTCACTAAAGGTTTTTGCATTAACGTTTCAGGTTTTTAGCTGGTAGGATCCATGTGTTCCTCTGTTCTCAGGTATGTGCTGTGTACTTTGCTTTATACGGTTTCTTCTTTGTTTATTGTCTTTGGGTTATGTTTATTGTCCCTGTCAATGTTTTTTGATTTTTTTGAATTACTTGGTTTTCATATGTGATGGTTTTATGTAAGTACCATGATTAGACAGATAGAAATGGTAAACTTTTTTCACAAGATCATGGAATAATATTGCCACTTTACCACATAATATAACATGTAATAACTACTGTAACCCAGAGAAAGTTGAAACCAAACTCCTCAAAGACATGTAGAGAAAAAAGTGTAATTACACAGAAATCTCTCTTAAACGATTATATGACTTTTTGAAATCTATTCATAGTGTTGTATTTGCACATACAACATAGTAGCCTGCCACATAGCTGGTCTGTGAGTGTTCTATGATCTCTTCATTTTACACATGCTTCTTGAATAAGTTGTGTTTCCATGATCATATATTAATTACGCTTATGGAGTTTTCCAAAGTTCAGACATAACTCTTTAAACTTCTATTATATAGTTCTTTACATTTTTTAAACTTTCGATGATTCGATCTCACTTCTTCTATCTGTTGAAGCATATAAATGGCAGTTGCATTTATATAATTTTTAGGATAGGTGACATGTTTCAGAATTTTGGATATAGTGCATTCTTTTTTTTCCAGGTTAATGGACATAATGCATTCTTTTTTTTTTTTCAGGTTACATTACATATACTGTTTCCTTATCAAACAAATTGGGTGGTCTTAATCAAACAGAGAATGCTCAGATTGATTACAATTTCAGTTGTACTTTTCTAGATAATTCATCATTTACTGTATCGGAGTGCTTGAATTACTGCTTGGATCGATCTCGTCATGGAGTCCCTATGATATCCAAGGTTACCTCCACTTAGTCAGGTTAGTGCAATCACTATTGTGATCCTATCGGCATGGTTTCTAATGGTATTTTATTAACAAATACTAAAACTTAGAAGTATATTATAAGAATAGAGATATTAGATTATAATTAATATTTAGATGTTGATGGTTCGCTTTTGAGACATAATATGATTACTTGTGAATATAGTTGAGCTACTGATATGTGTGTTATTTTGCTTTATGCAGGTTGCGTTATGCTTTGTGATGTTGTTTCTTGCTTTAACGAGTAAGCTTTGTATATTTTTCGCTCTATTTTGCATGCGTTCAGCTACTTATGCGTGTATTGTTCTTTGGTACAGGTTCTGCTTTTTCAGAGTTGTTTATGTTAACAATTATATCAAAGTTTTGTCGCATATGCCTCTTGAACATGTCTTTCGTACAGGTTAGTTTTTTTGTGTTATGTTAATTTTGTAGTTTGCAACCATTAGATGTTCATGTTATCGCCAGCGAGTATTCAGTTAAAGAAAGCATGACCCGCGTTTCAAATTATTCACCCAAATTCTGTCTTTTTTATTTGGTTACAGAGTTCATGTTTTAATTCGGTGTTTCTTAATGTTCTAATTTATAATCTATTTGATGGAAATTTAAACGGTCTATCTTTAGTTCATCTTCTGGATTCAACCGATTTATTTTCATCCGGCATGGTTGGGATTGAAGGTGAATACTCATATCTAAACATTGAAGAGAAGTTGAATGCTCTATTGGCTTTGGTTGATCTGCATGTGTGTGTATATATGTATATTATTCGTCTCATGTTGGCAAATGTAAAAAATCTTACAGGAACCTACATCATGGTATTCATGTTTTTGGTAATTGTAGTCTACTTTTAGAAGCTTCATTTGATAAGTAATCATCTTCAAACATTGATTACTGTAAAAATTTAACTTAAAAAAAGACCCATCTGACAATCAAATTGTTTTTAAATTTAGAATGCTTTCTATTTGTTTTGCAGGAAATTTATGAGGAGTACGATGAGCTAATGCAGGCACCTAACTTCTTTGTTTTGAATAGGAGTTTCGTTTAAGTAATAGGCGAAAACGTAAGTAGTGATTAATCTATATATATTCATATATATCAATGCAGAATGTTTAGGTTGGGTTGGTTAAGATTCAGAACTCGACCCGTTTCCTGCTTAGCTAAACCTTTATTTAACCTATTTTACATGTTGAAAAAATTATTTAAAATATAACCCAAATCGACCCGTATGCGGATGAGTGAACTTCACGCTAGGTTTTTTTTAACTTATGAATTTAACCTGCTGCCAAAGAGACCAGAGCTGTGTTCGCGGATAGGGAGGCTAAAGCCGTTGAACATTAGAATCGAACATAGATAATAAATTTTATAGCACATAAAGGCAAAAGTTAGTAGATGGTAATTTGTTTTGTTGTTCCTCTTAGTGAAAGAAAAGGTTCATTTCAGTACAAGCATTGCTACTTTGAACACGAAAAACACTTTATGGTTGCAATGATTGCACACGATACAGGTCTGAAACTATAACCTTGCACTTCTAATTGCTAATTAACGTTTTGACTTCATAGGATGTGCTTTAAACTGTAATTAGTATCTCATATTTGAAATTTGTATTAAAACCTCTCTAAATTTGCTTCAACTTGCATTGGGAAAATCTTAGGTTTTGACTAATAAAGTGTGATTATTTTTTCCTAATAGTTAACATGATGAACTTTTTATATTACATAGTTAAGTTAGTGACATATATTGATCATGGACTTTTGCAGGCAGGAATATGATGCTTTTATATGCTTTGAGGCTTAACAATGTTCACAAGGTGGTTAAACTTTATGGCGAGTCTAATCTGAAAAGAGGCATTGAGGCCAAACCGAAGTCCGCCAAAAATGGCCACGTGAGATGGATCACAAGCCCCCAATGGACATAGAAATGGTTATGAAGAATGTCAGATGGCTGCAACTTCTGAACCAGTTTATACTATTGTAAAAGACAAAGAACTTGAAAATGGGAACAAGGGAATTCTGCAGGAGGGGTGTGAATGACGGGTTTTGGGAACAGTTCATGACTGAGAATCCTGGTGGGTCGATGACGGATAATGATAGCAGAGGGTTTGATCAATACGGGACGTTTTGGTGGAAACATGAAGAGTGTAAATAGTTTTGCCGAAAGGACTTAACATTTATAGAATGTTTTGTGTATAAATTTTGAAGAATTATGATGTTTCTTTTGTGAGTTTGTAAACCTTGATGAGAATTTGGTAGAGACAAACCAAACTTGCCCATGACTTTAACCAAAATATGTTTTGACCTGTTATGCAAGCCATTCGACTTACTCTCCTCTTGATACCTTATTAGACGAATTTATAATATTTCTACTATATTTTTTTATACGTTTTACCGCTCAAAATAATTGTACGTTGGTGAGCCGCGTGTAACGCGGGCAAAGATCTAGTTAGTAATATATTCGTAAAATAGTAATAGAAAAATTCAATTCGGTCAATAAGATATAAATGGGTTTAAAAACCGTAATATTAGTTTTAGTATTAGTTGGAATGCTGTTGCACAATCAAGTAATTCTGTGTAGAGTAACTGAGATGGATTTGATAAAACTATCTATATAGATGAAGTGCAAAAATGGAAGCCATGTATTAAGACGTCAATCAATGAAAATTGATTGAAATTAGCGAAGTTATTGTCATCATATTTTAAATAGCATTTATGACTAATTAGAACAGTATAATATACAAAATTAACTGATAAATTAGTATTGATTAATTATTAAAGTCGTATAAGTAAAATTGGTAAGTTTCCATTATGTGTTTAGTATTTTGGTGTAAAAGATTTATAAGTTTTGAAATTCAAAAATAAGATATACTAAATGTGGTTTTTTTTTTGTTTAAACATTTTTACAAGTAATAATTATGACTTACGAAATTCAAACGTATTATAAAAATGATTGGTTTGTTAGTTGTTTACATATTATAAATACGTCTTTTACATCTAAATATATATGGATTGATGTTATATATCAAACATGGTAGTTTATAAAATGTAAACTAAATATATAAATTAACATACTTTTCTGTAACAAAATCTATTTAATTTAGTATACAATTATAATATAAGTGATTTTTTTCCTTATATATTTGTATTATGGAAAGTTTAAAGTTTAGTATGAATATAGAAAGCGTGAATTATGATAAAGCATTAATTATGTAGTGCAAATTAGTATTTTAAATTTAAATATTGTCCTAAATTACTCCACCTATTATGGTTAACCTAAATTAAATTAATTATTTTAATGGATTGACAGTCAATATAATTAATACAAAAGAATAAATGTGAATTAATATTCAAATCTTAACAAATCACATTAAACGCTTAATATAGTTTTCAGGATCAAATCTTGATTGATTATTAAAGTCGTATAAGTAAAATTGGTAAGTTTCCATTATGTGTTTAGTATTTTTGTGTAAAAGATTTATAAGTTTTGAAATTCAAAAATAAAATATACCAAATGTGGCTTTTTTTTTTGTTTATTCATTTCTACGAGTAATAATTATGCCTTACGAAATTCAAACGTATTATAAAAATGATTGGTTTGTTAGTTGTTTACATATTATAAATACGTCTTTTACATCTAAATATATATGTATTGATATTATATATCAAACATGGTAGTTTATAAAATGTAAACTAAATATATAAATTAACATATTTTTCTGTAACAAAATCTATTTAATTTAGTATACACTTATAATATAAGTATTTTTTTTCCTTATATATTTGTATTATGGAAAGTTTAAATTTTAGTATGAATATAGAAAGCGTAAATTATGATAAAGCATTAATTATGTAGTGCAAATTAGTATTTGAAATTTAAATTTTGTCCTAAAAATTACTCCACCTATTATGGTTAACCTAAATCACATTAATTATTTTAATTGATTGACAGTCAATATAATTAATACAAAAGAATAAACTCTTGGGTACATATCATTACCCCATATTATTGACGACATAGCTTCAACAACTTTTTTATTAAAAGTCCGCCCTGCTCCTGATGATCCAAAATTCGGTTTATAAATCGAAACCCTAACACACGAATGCATATAATCAGTCAATAAGCTGGTAAACAAAAACACGAATAAACAATTTACAAAATCAATTTAAAGATAAAGAAAACACTGAATTATAAAAATTTAAAGATTTAAAAAACATGTACCTAAGCAATTACAACATTACATTTGACATTGGTGTGCCCCAAAACAATAGCATTTGTCTCATTTGCATTTTCATATTCAAAGAGTATATACAATGCAGTGGAAAAAGCTTATCGAGTAGTCTTAAAAAACGTAAATATTAAATACGCTAACTTAAAAATAAATATGACAAAAAGAAGTAATAAAAGAAACATGAATTATTATAAACCCAACTCCTTTATAATTTTTGAAAAAATTATGCTTGGCGCCTAAGTTTCTTGGTCAACCAATAATTAATGCATTCAAGGATATTTACTACATTTCCAAATATGTGGCACAAACTTGGGAAACTAATAATCCAAAATTAAATGCTCCATAATTATTTCAGATCCATATCCAGAATCCGAACTGAGATTTGGCTCCTTACTCGATCAAATCATATTAACATAACAATCCACTCTTTAACACCAAACCATATGAGATCTTTAAGAACAATTATGAACAATATATGAACATCATATCTCGACCTTAAATGTCATGCATCCCATCCAACATAATAGTTAACATCACTAATCACAAACACATAATAATAAAAGATATAAACAATGACATTCTGCTTTTAGAAAAATAGCTACTTTGCATTAATAAACACACACACACACACAAAAAAAGATCTACCACATATCTTTTAGTTGCAACGGTGGATGGTATTCTAGTATTAAAATGAAAAAAACATCTAAACATTCAATATATTTCTTCACAACGGTTTGAAGATCGTTTGCACTTTCAGAAGTGATTCCATATTATAACTAACCGATTCCTTTACAAAAAAGAGTGGTTCCATATTAATCAAATGAAAAAACATCAAAAAAGAGTCAATATATACCATCCGATTACTTTACAAAACGATGACATAAAGAAAACGAATCTGGAACCTTTATAAACCACGATTTCTTCATAAAGGTTTGAATATTGTTTCCACATTCTGAAGTGATTCCATATTATTACTAACCTTTATAAAACACGATTTCCTCTTTGAATATTAAACCGGTTTATATCAAAGTAATTGATTGATGTTACGATAACATAAAAGTTTTCCAGGTTTGAGGATCATATGATATGCCTATTTTTAACATTTATGAATCGGAACACGTTACAATGGATGAACTTCCTTCAATCTACGTGAAAAAGATACATACCTAGTGTAACACCCCAACCGATGGCGGAATCATCGAGGTGCCACGTAGTGACGATTGTTCAAAAGCACATGGTACTAAAATGTAAATATTATTGAATGATCCAAAATTGTCTTACATGAAAATGGAAAATACATTGTCTAAATGAAATGTAAATATTTAAATAACTGAAATAAAATAAAGCACTAAATGTCCCTTGCTAAAGCATTAGATCAAACTGCACCTGAAACATGTACAAAAATAGGTTTGGTCAACATATGAAATGTTGGTGAGCATTCCTAGATTTGATATATATAGTAGGTTAAAAAGTTATACAATTCAAGTGCAAGCTACAGTGCAAATATGTAAACTATGTATCATACAAATGAGCGAAATCAACCCTGTGACTGTATAATGTACTGTATGAACTGTAGTGTACTCAACCAATAAATGGATGATAACTTAACACTGGCCACGGATTCTCCGATGAAAAAGGGGAGAATCAATCTAGGCGGGTTGTCAATCCAAATAGCGCTATTCAATGTTAAGGTCGGATTGTACCATGTTAATGATTTCACTAAGTACAAATGTATTCTACATGTATTGTCTAAGCATAAAGCACGTTGTAAGCAAATGCACATAGTACTAGAATTGTATTGTGAAAATGTGAACTTGTATTTGTAATTTGTATAAGTGTACATGTAACACCCCAAAAATGAATAAAAGCAAAAGGGGGATAGGAAATACTCACTGTTCACGTAGTAGTTTGAGATTTAACTGGACAACGAGATATGAATTGAGATTACTCCCAAATGATCAACCTAAAGTATTCGATAATGTGTAAGGGAAATAACTCTAGGATATATGTATTTCTAGGGCTTCGAATTGGGGATAAACGTTTATTTGTTTTAATAAACTAATTGTTTATTAAATATAAGAAATTTAGTAAAAAAAATAAATAAAAGTCTTTTTGTAAAATTTTAAGTTGAATGTAGTCACAACATAAGGTTTTAAGTATGAAAATAATTTTTATAAAATTATTTTCTTGAAAATAGAATATTTAATCTAATTATTTCAAATTGTCAAAATACGACTTTAATATCTAAAAATATTAAAATCAAATAATTTCTGAATGAAAAATTGTATTTCAGTTCTAGATAGTTAGAAATAATTTATATAAAATTTTGGTGCAAAAATATTGTAAAATGAATTTATTATGAATTATTTATGATTAAAACTAACAAAAATTAATTAAAAATATAAAAAGGCCGGTTTTTCAGAATTAAAAATTATTTCTGAAATGTTTATGAATATACAAGTTTAGGATAATTTTTGTGAGATTTAATAAAATCGTTTAGATATTTTTATAGAATTTAATAAATATAAATGAATAAACTTGTATTATTAATATATATATTAAATAAATTATTTTTGAAAAAAATAAAAATTGGATGATGAACTTTATCAGTGGAATAGCATAAAATAAATTTTGTAGAATTTATAAAATAGTTTTAGTATTTTAAAATGATTTTAAAAAGAATGAAGATAATATATGTATAAATGATAACAACAAAAAAAAATGCTTGTTCATTGTGGGACTCGAACCTGGGCCATAGGCCGGTTCACTAGTTTTAGCCAAACACTCACCACCAACTGCTCTACACTTCTGATTGTTTTATTTAAGACCGATCAATTTATATAAACGCTAATTATAGAAAAGCCCCAATTCATATAAACCCTAGAATTATCAATCACAACAATTGTATGCAGATCACCAATGAATTGATGGGGCTAATGATCTATACCCCAAAATGACTCTATAACAACTATGAATTAAAACAGATACATACCGATTGCCGTATGATTCAAACGTCAAAAACCCGGACTTTAGTGCATCGAATACGAATGATTTGGTGTTTGTATGTGCAGTATGTTATAGGGGTTCTCTTAGTCGGCTTTTATAGGTATAGATGCGAGATTAATTGAGTCAAAACCTTCTATAAACACGAATTTGACTTTTTGCACATACCAAGTATATATATACGCGTATAATTATAAATTGGTGGTCAATAGGTTGATGATTGGCGTGTATACAGATCATAAGAGGCCGATAATTACGCATTCCTTCCATATTGTGCATTTGATTGACAATCAAGGGGCTTGAGGTTGACTAGCGAGCTGCTCCCATGTGCAGCGAAGTAACAGCAGCAGACCAGAAAGCCTTTATATATAATTTAGGTTGGATTAAAACCAACTGAAAGGTATGGCTCAGCTGGTTAAGGTGCGTGTGGGTTATCCAGCTGTTGCTCGGGTTCGAGTCCCGCAGCAGCAGCTCTTTTTTTTTTTTTGTTTAAAACATAAAGGGGCAAAGAGGGCTTTAATGTATTATGGGTTGGGATTAGTTCAAAGGTTCCAGGTAGCTTAGATGGTTGATGTGTGTGGTGGTCAGGACGTAGACCCGGGTTCGAGTCCCGTGGTCAGCGTTATTATTATTTTTTTTTGTTTAAAGGGAAGGGAGGGGAGGAGATTGGGCCTAGGAACCTTCTGCGGGCCGGACAACTGTTGGGCCGGACCAGATTGGTAAGAGTTGAAGGGTGGGTGTTTGTGTTTGTGTGTGATGGGCTTAGGTAGATTAATGGGTTGTAGAGATGGTAAGAAAAAAAGAAATATATAAATGTATCTATATAAAATCAGATTTTTATTATTATTATTATTATTATTATTATTATTATTATTATTATTATTATATATAAAAAGTGACGGATGTCACAGCATCCCCTACTTTTAGAAACTTCGTCCCGAAGTTATTAGAAACATAGGGTTGTGGATGTTTGGGTAGAAATTAAGATAACTGTGGTTTGGAAAATTCGAATGATTTGAGTAAGAGATTTGATAGGTGTGAGTTAAGGATTGGATTAGGTTCGTTTCGAAAGGGTAAAGAGAGTAAGAATCTAGTAAATCACTTAAATTGCAAGTTCGGGAATCCTAAAATAAATGTACGAGTTGATTGACCACAGAAAGACTAAATGAACTAACAAGCAAACAGAGTTTGTTCCTGGTTCGACTTCCAGTCTCACTTTCAACGCATCATTAGTGTTTGTATACAGGGTGTACCGCAGCTAACCCACCACACCTTTGATACCTTGAAAACGTACTGAACGCCTACCCAAGAACTCCAATAGAATTTCACACTACCTTAACGCACCTGTAAATTCATGATTACGTTCCGGACCGGAATCATCAATTTACCTTACATTAGGGTTTTGTGTCCTTCTATGATCCCACCGATTGTTGAGCAGGTTTGATAGCCTCCACCAGCCGTGGAGTAGGTTGTAGGGCCTCTCCCGACTGTTTGAAAAGGCATAGTGACCTCTACCAATCGTTGAGTATGTTTGATAGCCTCCACCAGTCGTGGAGCAGGTTGTAGGGCCTCTCCCGACTGTTGAAAAAGGCATGATGACCTCTATTAAGTGCAGCAATTATTATTCACATAGATTGCAAATTCTTAGCATGTTTATGCAAGCAAGTTTGTAAGTACTACAACCACTAAGTGTAAGTGTTATCATGAATAATTAAATGTTTACGAGTATCATGAATAATTAGATGTTCAATGCGTAGTCAAATTAAGGGAAAAATCTAGTTACATGTAATAATCAATGATGTTTTCTTAGAAAAGCATCTGTAAGATCAAGTATCAAGTCCAAACGTTTCAAATAAGGTAGGGTCTTGTATGATTAAAATAAACGTAATCAATATAATAAATTTCCAATCGGTGTTAATACACAATAATACGTAAGGAAATTTCTAGATGTTGCATGCTAATGAGTGCGACAAAGTTGGGTATAAAATGATAATAGAATCAAGAAAATGAAAACACGGGTATTGGATTTCTCGAGTCTTGGGAAGATTTCATCCATGGCTTAACCAGTGGGATTAACGTCATCCTGATCAGTTGTTTCGTTGGTATTGATATTGAAAGCTCGTCCATGTGCCACCAGGTTTACATTGTTCAATTTGGGACATTGAGGTAGCATGTGATTAGGGTCTCTACAATGATAACATGCCCGACCGTTAGTAATCTGTAGTGGTCCCTGGGCAGCTGTTTGATGATTACTCTGTGTCCCAACCATTACTCGACAAGTGGTAACAAGGTGTCCAAACCTCCCACATCTAGTGCATTGACGGCATGGAAGATTTGCAGGGTGATGATATTTGCAGGTGTTGCATTGAGGATGGATTCCCGTGTAGGCTTTCTTGATAGGAGGCTGAGCCACCGGATCAACAACAGCATGGTTCTGATTATCGCCCATTCGTTTCTTAGAGTTCGAAGCAGTAGTGGCGACCTTTGCTAAAACAATCTTAGGTTGTTCAATAGTATTGGTGGTTTTCTCAGTAGCCGTCTTGGTGCCCTTCCTAACCAAGTTTCCTTTCCTTACGTGTTTGTCTGTTAATGTGGCTGCAAGTTGGATGGCTTCTTCTACTGTAGTGGCTTTGCCTCCAGTGACAACGTCTTGAATCAGGTCAGGTAATCCCTTGATATATTTTTCGATTGCTCGAGAGACTGGGGTGACCATGTGTGGAACCAGTATGCTAAGTTCGTGATATCGAGTATTATACGCAAGATTCTCACCACTGTCTTGTTTCAGTCCATGGAACTCTTCCTCCAGTTTCCTGATTTCGTTCCTAGGGCAGAATTTGGCGATCATGAGTTCCTTAACATCTGCCCAAGATAATGATAAAGCAACATCAGCTCCTCGATTGCGCTTTTCACCATTCCACCAGGTTAGCGCCCCCTTTTGAAGAACACTAGTAGCATAGCGAACGCGGAGTTCATCAGGACATTCACTGTTCACAAAAGTACTCTCCATGCTTTCAAACCATTGGAGGAGGCCAGTAGCACCCTCCTCACCAGTGAATTTTGTGGGGTTGCAGGAGTTAAAGTGTTTGAAAGTGCACCGAAATTGAGTCGTACTCCCTGTGTTGGCACTGTTACTATTCTGGGTTATTTCACTGACAAGGTTTGGGATCACTGCTGCAATTTGCTCGGCGACTAAAGATGCGAGGCGACGATCAGAACGTCGTCCAGAAGCACGAACAGGGCGTTGGCTGGCATCACGGAGCATGCGGCGAGCAGACATCTATGAGGTAGTTAATTAATAATCATGAGATTAGAAAATGTGAGTGTATAACTGTACAAATGATTATGAAAGTATGAACTTGTAAGCAATATATGAGGGAGTATTATTGTAAAACTTGCATAAGATGCTTGGAGTGCCCTTGTCTAGCTGTAAAGCCCAACAAGAACGTTGACTTTTCAAAGAAATTGAGCCCAATGGTGATCAAAGAAGACATGCTTTAGCCTATAAGTGGACACTCACTCCAGGAATCCCCAGGTAAGCATAACAGGTCCGTAAATGGATTTATGCGCTATGCTTGCCTATGCCAGAAAACCCAGTGTACAGGCGTCCACCCTTCCAGATTGCACGTGTCCTTATCACACTCATTAAAGTTCAACAACTTCGAAGGAGTAACAATAAGAGTAGGCATTATGTCTAAGAGTGTCTTCATAAAAGGTACTGCTCCTGTTCCATGGTGATGTAGGCTTTCCACTCCTTGTAGAACACCATCTCTATGCACCATGATGAAAGATGAGAATAAGGGAGAGAGAGAAGGAGGGAAAGATAGAGGAAGAAAGTAGAAGGAAATGAGGGGTAGGGTAATTTAGGAAATGTTATGCATGAAGGTTAAAGTTCGGTTATAGTCTAGGCCAGTTTATCTAATAACCTAGTTCCCTATAACCATGGCTCTGATACCAATCTGTAACACCCCAACCGATGGCGGAATCATCGAGGTGCCACGTAGTGACGATTGTTCAAAAGCACATGGTACTAAAATGTAAATATTATTGAATGATCCAAAATTGTCTTACATGAAAATGGAAAATACATTGTCTAAATGAAATGTAAATATTTAAATAACTGAAATAAAATAAAGCACTAAATGTCCCTTGCTAAAGCATTAGATCAAACTGCACCTGAAACATGTACAAAAATAGGTTTGGTCAACATATGAAATGTTGGTGAGCATTCCTAGATTTGATATATATAGTAGGTTAAAAAGTTATACAATTCAAGTGCAAGCTACAGTGCAAATATGTAAACTATGTATCATACAAATGAGCGAAATCAACCCTGTGACTGTATAATGTACTGTATGAACTGTAGTGTACTCAACCAATAAATGGATGATAACTTAACACTGGCTACGGATTCTCCGATGAAAAAGGGGGAGAATCAATCTAGGCGGGTTGTCAATCCAAATAGCGCTATTCAATGTTAAGGTCGGCTTATACCATGTTAATGATTTCACTAAGTACAAATGTATTCTACATGTATTGTCTAAGCATAAAGCACGTTGTAAGCAAATGCACATAGTACTAGAATTGTATTGTGAAAATGTGAACTTGTATTTGTAATTTGTATAAGTGTACATGTAACACCCCAAAAATGAATAAAAGCAAAAGGGGGATAGGAAATACTCACTGTTCACGTAGTAGTTTGAGATTTAACTGGACAACGAGATATGAATTGAGATTACTCCCAAATGATCAACCTAAAGTATTCGATAATGTGTAAGGGAAATAACTCTAGGATATATGTATTTCTAGGGCTTCGAATTGGGGATAAACGTTTATTTGTTTTAATAAACTAATTGTTTATTAAATATAAGAAATTTAGTAAAAAAAATAAATAAAAGTCTTTTTGTAAAATTTTAAGTTGAATGTAGTCACAACATAAGGTTTTAAGTATGAAAATAATTTTTATAAAATTATTTTCTTGAAAATAGAATATTTAATCTAATTATTTCAAATTGTCAAAATACGACTTTAATATCTAAAAATATTAAAATCAAATAATTTCTGAATGAAAAATTGTATTTCAGTTCTAGATAGTTAGAAATAATTTATATAAAATTTTGGTGCAAAAATATTGTAAAATGAATTTATTATGAATTATTTATGATTAAAACTAACAAAAATTAATTAAAAATATAAAAAGACCGGTTTTTCAGAATTAAAAATTATTTCTGAAATGTTTATGAATATACAAGTTTAGGATAATTTTTGTGAGATTTAATAAAATCGTTTAGATATTTTTATAGAATTTAATAAATATAAATGAATAAACTTGTATTATTAATATATATATTAAATAAATTATTTTTGAAAAAAATAAAAATTGGATGATGAACTTTATCAGTGGAATAGCATAAAATAAATTTTGTAGAATTTATAAAATAGTTTTAGTATTTTAAAATGATTTTAAAAAAGAATGAAGATAATATATGTATAAATGATAACAACAAAAAAAAAATGCTTGTTCATTGTGGGACTCGAACCTGGGCCATAGGCCGGTTCACTAGTTTTAGCCAAACACTCACCACCAACTGCTCTACACTTCTGATTGTTTTATTTAAGACCGATCAATTTATATAAACGCTAATTATAGAAAAGCCCCAATTCATATAAACCCTAGAATTATCAATCACAACAATTGTATGCAGATCACCAATGAATTGATGGGGCTAATGATCTATACCCCAAAATGACTCTATAACAACTATGAATTAAAACAGATACATACCGATTGCCGTATGATTCAAACGTCAAAAACCCGGACTTTAGTGCATCGAATACGAATGATTTGGTGTTTGTATGTGCAGTATGTTATAGGGGTTCTCTTAGTCGGCTTTTATAGGGTATAGATGCGAGATTAATTGAGTCAAAACCTTCTATAAACACGAATTTGACTTTTTGCACATACCAAGTATATATATACGCGTATAATTATAAATTGGTGGTCAATAGGTTGATGATTGGCGTGTATACAGATCATAAGAGGCCGATAATTACGCATTCCTTCCATATTGTGCATTTGATTGACAATCAAGGGGCTTGAGGTTGACTAGCGAGCTGCTCCCATGTGCAGCGAAGTAACAGCAGCAGACCAGAAAGCCTTTATATATAATTTAGGTTGGATTAAAACCAACTGAAAGGTATGGCTCAGCTGGTTAAGGTGCGTGTGGGTTATCCAGCTGTTGCTCGGGTTCGAGTCCCGCAGCAGCAGCTCTTTTTTTTTTTTTTGTTTAAAACATAAAGGGGCAAAGAGGGCTTTAATGTATTATGGGTTGGGATTAGTTCAAAGGTTCCAGGTAGCTTAGATGGTTGATGTGTGTGGTGGTCAGGACGTAGACCCGGGTTCGAGTCCCGTGGTCAGCGTTATTATTATTTTTTTTTGTTTAAAGGGAAGGGAGGGGAGGAGATTGGGCCTAGGAACCTTCTGCGGGCCGGACAACTGTTGGGCCGGACCAGATTGGTAAGAGTTGAAGGGGTGGGTGTTTGTGTTTGTGTGTGATGGGCTTAGGTAGATTAATGGGTTGTAGAGATGGTAAGAAAAAAAGAAATATATAAATGTATCTATATAAAATCAGATTTTTATTATTATTATTATTATTATTATTATTATTATTATTATTATTATTATTATTATTATTATTATATATAAAAAGTGACGGATGTCACACCTAGAAGGAACAATGAATAAAAAGAAGAGTGATGAATGTGGTTTGGAAGATTTGTTAGTGAGGATTTGAGAGTGTAATGGAAGAATGTAGGAAATTAAAATGTAGAAAAGACTATTTATAGGGAGCAAGTTGGAGCTCCATATTCAATATGGATACCTTAAACTCTCTCCTAAGCCTTCATTCAACCCAAGTGACCTCAATTATTATATAGATAGATACTTTTTCTTAATTAATTAATCTAACTTACGAGAACTTTTTTTATCTTATTGTTAATTATTTTTCAATAAGTTTTTTTACATGCATATATAAATATAAATGTATATAAATATAAATATATATATATATAGGGTCAAGATCGTGTACAAAGTGGTTTTTTTTGTGAGAAGTGTGAGAAGTATTAAAAATTGATACTTAGGCATCATTTTTTGAACTTAGTCGTGATGTTATGGATTGTTTTGCCTATAAAAACACCAAACATAACAATTAAAAACCAAAAACAATGTATTTTTGGCTTAAAACTTAAAACACCATGTTAAGAACATTAGCAGTGTGTTTTAAGCGTTAAGTAGTGTGTTTTAGCTGATTTTTAAATTTAATGACTATAATACATTGTATTGTGTTTTAGATTGTTGTGTTTGGTGTTTTTCAAGTTAAAACAACCTAAAACATCATTCCTAAATCCAAAACATGATGTCTACATGTCAATTCTTAGTCCTTCTCACACTTCTCACGAAAAATGTACTTTGTACAGGATCCTAAACCTATATATATATATTAATATCCGGTTCTTAAATCCGGTTCGACCGGTTGGACCGGTCCGACCAGTGGACCGGTAAGGAGACCGGTTCAATGTCCGGTCCGGTTTTAAAAACATTGGTTTTCCCACCCTCTTGTGGCCCATGTTTTCCGACAGCAAAAACCGGCCATAATCCGGCGCCGGTAAGCTTTACCGGCAACACTCAAAACACGATTTTACTGCAGCTTTGAACCGTTTTAATGCTTGGGTTGGCCTTCTCCATGATTCTCGACCCGTTACACATCTAATTTGCATTGTATAACAAGCTGTAAATCGATAATTTAATCATCAACTTGTAACCGTCAAGTTTAATGAACAATCAATCTAAATCGGTTTTGTTTCGACTGTGTTCTATAAATTGGTCTTCTCTTATCGCTCCTAGACCTTTACTCGTTTCAAAAACACAAGAAAAACACAGAATCGTACTTTGAATGTCATTCATTATCGGCTTAATGTTGGGGTTTTGGTTCTTTTGAATCTGATCGCTAGCACGTTTGTAAGTTCGTTATCTTTATGCCATTTTAATCTTTGACCATTCCTCTATAATAGCCCCTTGATTTCAGGTCGTAAGCATATTCGAATCGGGTTATTGAAATTTGAGTTCTAGGGTTAGGGTTTCTAGCTTGAATTGGGGAAGATGATGAACTTAGATAATGTTATAAACGAGTTGACGTTATCCCGCACATTACGATGGGATGTTAGTTATGAATCTCTATAGTATCACTACGTTAGATACAAAAGAAACTTAATTCTAAATTCTATTAACACTTTAGTCACAATCCAAAATAACCAATCATGAAAAAATATATGTTAGGGATGGATTGATTTTGCGTTTTTCTTTGTCTTCTTCAATTTAAACATATTAAAAGATTGTATAAATTAAAATTGAGTGTATCATTATCAACTTGACCAAAAGCGTTAAACTAATAAAAATGGTTATTCGAATAATAACATGTATGAATAGGTATTGAAAATTGCAAATGTTTGATTTCAGTCTAAATAAAATGTTTGTGTTTTATGAAACATAGAAAATCTATAATTTATTTTTAACGAAAGAAACTTCGTGTTCAATTGTGTGGCCATTCAACATAATAATAATAATAATAATAATAATAATAATAATAATAATAATAATAATAGTAATAATAAAAAAGTATACCAACCCCTCTGGTGGAACATTCTGGATAACAATTAAAAAGATAATACCCCTTTTTTTAACGGCAAAAAAATAATAATACCCTTTTAATACAATACAATGAGTTTAAAAACTAATAGTAAAAAATTAAAAGGAAAAATAATACCTCCATTTTCTTCTCTCTCTCTCTCTCTCTCTCTCTCTCTCTCTCTCTCTCTCTCTCTCTCTCTTTGCAAATTTAGTGTACTGAAGGCTGTGTTTATGGTTTGCATCGATACATCTATGACTTTCGGATACGAGTTTGTGGTTTCAATCTTCAATACAGCCTCCTGACCTAACCGCTTCCAACTGCCGGATATAATGAAGCCTCTCTGCAAACGCCGCCGGTTTCAATCCCTTCATCTCTGTATGCCTCCAACCCCAGTCTCAAATGATGGTTGACTGGGAAACCACCATACACTGGAATCATCACATCGGAAGTCCTCCTCATGACTTTTTTCAAAATGAGGAAGAAACGACCATTAATAACGGAAGGGGAGGAAAGAAGACAGTGTGAACAATGGTCCGTTAAGATGCAATGGTTGGCCAGGAAAACGCCATACGCCGGAACCATCGTACGAAACGATGCGATGGTTGGCCGGGAAACCGTCATACGAAGGATAGCATCACTGTCATCACAAATGTTCTTCGTGACTTTTTCTAAATGATGAGGAAATGACGTTTAGAATAGAAGAGGGGATGAAAAAAGACTGCTTGAACAATGGTCCGATGAGTTGGTTTTTGAAAGTTTATAAATGAAGCGGTTATCAGAGTTTTAAACGGTGTGTAATAGGTTTTAATGTTTATATCAGAGTTTTAAACGGTGTGTAATAGGGTGGATGGATTAGAGATAAGAAGACGCGAAATTTTTAAAGTCGTTTGTGTTTCCGTTAAGTTGATATTTGTATAGATATATAATAGGTCTTCTTTTCGATAAAGTCAACAAAACATTTGGTTTTCTAGTGGTTGTTAATAACTTGTTAAGGTTGGGTGTTGAAGACATGGGTTCGAACAAATTCCCTCACCTTTTTTTTAATTTTTTTTATTATTTCTTATGATAATAAACCATTATTTAAATCAATTATATCCGATAAAACACAAAATATTCATAAAAAATTCAATTTTTATCAAAAAATTATGAAAATTTAGGTGTAACATCTTGACACCGTAAACTTAATTTTCACACTTTTATTTTCTGGAAATTTATTATTTTTATATTTGTTGTTAATTTAAATTGATTTAATCATAATTAATTGATTAATAATTTCATTTTAAATGATTTTAACCTCAAAATTTTCGGGAAATTATTTCTAAACATCAGGAACTTATATAAAAATTACTTGTCTAGAAAATATTTATTTTTATCGATTTTCCTATTTTTAATCATTTAAACATGATTTAAATTTAATAAATCTGTTTTAAATGAAAATAAATTGATAAAATTATGGAAAATTTTGTTTGGACATTTCTCATCAGAATAAAACTATTTTCCACAAAAATATCATTTTTGATCCATATCTTGTATTTTAGTTATATTTATGCTTATTTAAGTATAATAAATCATTTGTTAATTAAACAAGTCTGTTATGTAAATATAATTTCTTTTAAAACAGAAATACGTTCGTAGTTGGAAGTCACAATCCTCATTTGTTTCACCCATTTATGAAACTTATAATTATATGTTCAATTAGTTATAATAATTGTAATTACTTACAATTATAGTTAAAATTCATTAACTATTTTCTTTTGTATAAATTATTTTGGAATATTTTTAATTAAATATTTAATTGGTAATATTTAGATTACCTAATCATGTTCATAGACCTTAATCATATTTAATCATATTATTTTGGATATGCGAGCTTAAGGTAGCGTTTGGTATGATGGAATGAAAGGGGGAATGAAATGGACCATTACGAGGTAATGAAAAATAGTGTGTTTGGTTGGTTAAAGGAATGGAATCACTCATTCCACAATGCATTCCATTCCCTCAAAAACATTCCATCCACTCCTATGGTTTGTTTTCACTCCATCCATCATTCAACATTTACTAACAACACCATAACCCACCACCACAACCTACCACCTTCGTATAACACCCCAACCGATGGCGGAATCATCGAGGTGTCACATAGTGACGATTGTTCAAAAGCACATGGTACTAAAATGTAAATATTATTGAATAAGCCAAAATTGTCTTACATTGAAATGGAAAATACAATGTCTAAATGAAACGTAAATATTGAAATAACTGATTAAAATAAAGCATTAAAAGTCCCTTGCTAAAGCACTAGATAAAATTACACCTGAAACATGTACAAAAATAGGTTTGGTCAACATATGAAATGTTGGTGAGCATTCCTAGTTTTGATATATATAGTAAGTTAAAAAGATATACAATTCAAGTGCAAGCTACAGTGCAAATATGTAAACTATGTATCATACAAATGAGCGAAATCAACCCTGTGACTGTATAATGTACAAAATGAACGGCGGTGTACTCATCCAATAAATGGATAATAACTTAACAATGGCCACGGATTCTCCGATGAAAAAGGGGAGAATCAACTGTAAGACCCTAACCCGTAATCACGCGATTATTGCCTAATCTTACGGGTTTTGACCTTAACTAAAAACCACTCCCCATTAAAACTTTGAAATTTTCTTTATAAGTCAACCCATTAAGATCAAATACATGTTTGATTCACACAAATTTTTACTTTTTAATAGTTGAAACATATTTTAAGATGTTGCGTTTTAACGGGAGTTCCTTAGATTCTAGTGCAGAAGCTTGATGAGTGTTCGGGCGTGTTCGGTTCTTCTCGCGACTTGATCCTTGCTCCGGGACTTCCTTCACTTGTTTACCTAGCACCATTTCACAAAAATGGTTAGTGGGTTGTCAATGATACATTTAAACTACTACGGTATTCGTTACACGTTGATACGGAACGAACCAGGCCAAACGGCCCTTTATCAGGAGAACAAACTGCTGCAACTTATGCGCAGCAGCTGTTCAGATCGCTTTTACCCCTTCTAAAACCCAAAATCTGACTTCAACTTTCAAATGAGAATTGTTCTACGCTCCGAGAGCTTTCCAGGCATATAAAGAACACCTCCTAACGATTTTTCTACGATTTTATACGCAATTTTAAAGTTCGTGCTGACGTGCAGGTCAAAGCGCGCGGCCGCTCGGCCTCTGTGAGCGGCCGCTCGAAGCTTCTGATGTGAATTTGGTGATTTTTAAGCATGGGAATCATGTCGCAAGCGCATTTGATGATTCCCGAAGCCTAAGTAATGACTCGCCGACTAAATAAACCTTTGTTTGACTGAAATTATGGTCCGGTTTATGTCGCCATGATCCGGTTCTTAGTTTTGAATGTTTATGGCGACTTTTACCCAATTTGACCCATTTAGACATTTAACTTATCCAAACACCATTTGACCATGCGCAATGCATCTAGTTCATGTTGTCAAGTCATTATACACTTGATCAACTAAAGTGTTTGTCCGATTTGTTCGTTATGATTCCGATTATTAGATTTATCCTTTAGTAAATCTTTATAATTTCCCAAAATGCCCCTCCTAGCCAAATCTTTCGATTTAGCCATTCGTGGCGACACTTCTTGCTTGAAACCCATTGTTTTGGACTCAATGACTTGTTTAAAAACTTCTAAGCCCATACGGACTTAGATTTTCAACATTTCTCAAGATTGTTCTAATGTGGTCGATTCTAAGCGCCTTAGCGCGCATTAGACATAGTTATGGAAATAACTTACTTGATTTGCACCCACACTTCATGTGGGTACTTTATCACCTATGTTACTTCGCCCGAAGGCGTTTATTTGACTACGGACTTACCGGGTGCCCGTGTTCCATATTCATACCTTGTGCTCCTCTTCCATGATTCTTAGCATCAAGCAAGCATACGTGAGTGCGTTTACCTGCATGCTTTCTAGATAGACACATTAACTTCTCGGAACTCAAATGATAATACCTTGCCATTTGATCCGTTAACCTCAAGAATCTTAATGCTTGGAAAACAAGCATCAAGTGTTAGACTCAAATGATGATGAATTCACCATATGACCCGTTTAGACCCATAGTTCATGATACTATGTTACCCAAGTTTTTTTATTATGGTTCAAGTGACACTAACTTGACCCATTTAACACCATGCTTAACGGCTTCATTCAAATGCTTTCATTTAGATTAAAACATCATTTTCACATATCTTTATTTATTGACCCGTTTGATGGATTTCACCATTTGGTTATAACGCATTGTCTTGATTAAGGTCATAAACCACGTTTTATATTGAGTGCACATAAGGCGACCCATTAATAGCTTCTACCCCTTGGGGTTTATCTTTATCACACATTCAAGATTTAAGACTAATGTCACAACAATTAAGCTATGTTATAGTACATTGGTGTAAGTAAAACTTACCTCGCATCCATTCTTGTTTCCATAAGTGTTCGCCTTGCATCCGTTTGACCCGTTTGCTCCCTCTTGGTTGTACCTAACCTGGGGATGAGTCAAACTTGTCTATTAGAATACATAATATGGAATTTTGTTCACTATCCATAACATCATGTATTCATTATCATTTCTAGCTAAATCCATAGCCATTTTCTTACATGTCTAGTTAAGATTAACTCATCTAGGCATTTCATCAAACACTTGGTGTGCATCCACCAATATACTTAGTTTTCAACATTCTAAGTTTAACCAAAATATAGCCATGTATCTAATTATTATCATAACAAGATATTTAGGCATTTCAACTAAATTTGATCATTATAACAACTCCTAAGAGTCACCCAAGACTACTAATTATGTGTGGTTTCAACCTAGAGGTTAAACCCCAAATCTTACATATTCACATAATCATATGATCAAAATCAAATACACATATTAGTGTGATTTGTGACTGGATTATACATGTTTAAGGCTCCCCAAGACTAGGGTAACCCATATTAACCATCAATTCCACGTTTTTATCAAAACCCTAAATTTTCATAAGAATCAAAAACGAATATAACATCAATTTCTACCAAATAAAAGGTACCTTGATGTTCTATAAGCCTTAGATAACCCGTATCTTGCTAATGCACTGAAAAACCCCTTGATTTGGCTTGGATTCAAGCATGTTATTGTGTTTAGGGTTTGAGTCTTGAAGGAGATGATGATCTCCTGATCATTACACGCACACACACACATTTTTTGTGTGTTTTTATTGTTTTATTATTATTAATAAAACTCACTTTGTCATTTGGCAACAATGGTCCCTCAAGTTTTGGTCTCGGTTTGCTTTTAGATTATAACATTAACTAGATTAGTATCTTGTAGTGGGTTTTAGTCTCGTTTTTATTCGTTGACTAAAACATTCACCGCTAAATTCGCTTTCGATACTTTATCAATTACGCCTAATGGCGTATTTAGGTGAAACAAGATTTCGGGGTGTTACATCAACCTAGGCGGGTTGTCAATCCAAATAGCGCTATCCAATGTTAAGGTCGGCTTGTACCATGTTAATGATTTCACTAAGTACAAATGTATTCCACGTGTATTGTCTAAGCATAAAGCACGTTGTAAGCAATGCACATAGTACTAGAATTGTATTGTGAAAATGTAAACTTGTATTTGAAATTTGTAATAGTGTACATGTAACACCCCAAAAATGAATAAAAACAAAAAGGGGATAAGAAGTACTCACTGTTCACGTAATAGCTTGAAATTCAACTGGACAACGAAATATGCGTTGGAATTATCCCAAAGGATTAACCTAAAGAATTAGATAATTTGTAAAGGAAATAATTCTAAGATACATGTATTTCTAGGGTTTCGAATTGGGGATAAGTATTTGTTTGATTAATAATCAAATTGTTTATTAAATATAAGAAATTTAATAAATAAATAGACAAAAGTCTTTTTGTAAATTTTTAAGTTAAATATAGTCACAACATAAGGTTTTAAGTATGAAAATAATTTTTATAAAATTATTTTCTTGAAAATAGAATATTTAATTTATTTATTTCAAATTGTCTAAATATAACTTTAATATCTAAAAAATATTAAAATTAAAGAATTTCTGAATTAAAAATTGTATTTCAGTTCTAAATAAGTAGAAATAATTTATATAAAATTTTGGTGCAAAAATATTAAAAAAATGAATTTATTATGATTTATTTATGATTAAAACTAACAAAAATTAATTAAAAATATAAAATGGACGGTTTTTCTGAAATAAAAATTATTTATGAAATGTTTATTGCTATACAAGTTTAGAACAATTTTTGTGGGATTTAATAAAATCGTTTAGATATTTTTATTGAATTTTATAATTATAAATGAATAAACTTATATTATTAATAATATATATTAAATAAATTATTTTTGAAAAACTAAAAATTGTATGATGAACTTTATCTTTAGAGGATCATACGGCAATTTTTGTAGAATTTATAAACCACTTTTAATATTTAAAAACTATTTTAAAAGATTTAATATATTAAGTATATATATAAAAAGGGCAAAAAAAATGTTTGTTGGTTATGGGAGTCGAACCCGGGCCTCTGGCCGGTTCGGGTTTTATCACAAGCGTGGCCACCAACTGAGCCACACCCTGAGAACGAATTATTCTGGATTCAAATTACTTATATAGGTTTAATTGAGAATTGGTTAAATGAATGAAAAATAATCGTGGCTTGTGGGAATCGAACCTTGGCCAAAGGCCGGTTCAGGTTCCATCTTCACGAGTGTAAACCAACTGACCTAGGTCAGTTGGTTGTTGAGTTTTCTGTTTTAAAATAATTATATATGTTATCTATATTACGTGTTCTTCCCCAATTCCACCAAACGAGCCCTAATCTTTCAATCACAAAAATTAGAGATCAATAGCCCCTGGATTCTTGGGGCTATTGTTCGCCATGTGCCGAAGAGTAAAACCCACAAAAGAAACTGAACTTACAAAGACGTACTCGTGTATGATGCTCGGTCAACTGAAAAGTCAAACACGAGTCAAATGCTTCGAATGAGAGCTTGATAACAGAATTAAGAGGTTGTGAGAGAATTATCGGCGAGTTGTGACTGTCCAGGGATGTCCAATTTATAGTGTTGAGGCTTGAATGAATGAATGGTAAGTTGACCTCGCCATGATGATAAAGACGCGGATGATTGGCCTCGAATTGGAAGGTGTTAATGCTAATTGTTGCTGAAATGGACGCGTAATGGTCAAAGACATTCACTCCATTCTATATCAGGATCAAATAACGCGTTAGATGGATTTGATTGATGATGCTCGATGTGCAGTTGACTTTTCCAAGTCAACTGCAAGGTTTTCAAACACCTAATAATCAATTCGCGTGGGTTTCAAACCAGAAAGATGGTGTAGCTCAGCTGGTTTGAAACGTGTGTGTGTTGGGCCGGTTTGGGACGTGGGTTCAAATCCCGGCCCAAGCCTTTTATTTTTAGACAATTATTAGTCGACTTTTGAGTTGTTATAAACTTATAGTATGATTATGTAAACCCGAATGTGTCGTAGAATATTTTTTTTGAACGTCCGAAAATGATAAAATTGCAACGTTGTATTTATTGGGGTTTTAACGTACATAGAGATATTAAAAATACAAAGAAAAGTGACGGATGTCACACTTCGTCAACACCCACCACTCTTGTCGCCACCACCCACCGTTGTCGCCACCACACACCACTGCCGCCGTCACCACCCACCACTGTCGTCGCCGCCACCCACTACCTTCACCCACCCACCACCCACCACCGTCACCCACCTACCACCACCGCCATCCAACACCACCCACAAGCGCCCACCACCACCATCACCCACCCATTGCCGCCTCCACCACCTGCCACCGTCACTCACCACAATTACACGCGTTTTAGGACCGTATTGATGGGGAAATCAAAGGATTCAAGAGGAGAAACGTAAACCCACAATTAATTCATGTTAAAACGCCCAAAAACCTCACATTTTGAGTCGCCGGAGACAGATTTCCGGCCGCTAGAAAAGCGGCCAGCGGTCTGGCCACCAATCTGATTTTATTTTATTTTTTTAAACTTTGACACATTGACAACTTTGGTCCCTCGGTTAATTTGGTTAGTTTTAAACTCTTAACTTCTTATAAAACTTAACCAAGGTTAAGTATTTCTAACGAAAAACTTTTTAACACTTTAAAACTATATTTTTTTTTCATCTATTATAAACTTTACCTAATATTTTTAAGTTTTTTTTTTAATTCTTTTTTCATCGTAAAACTTGACGTTTTCCAACATCCCTCGATAACATTATTTGGAGTTTTATAATAAAACGTATATAACAAAGATTTAACGAATAATGCAATTTATTTGTAATTTCAAAAGATCGTAACACGGGGACTGAAATGAAATTACGATAAAGTTAGAAAACGCGCAAATGTTACACTCGAGCTCGGCTCGTCATGGTTTTATGAAGCTCGAGCTCAACTCGGCTCGAGGTGATTTTAGAACAATCTCAAACGAGCTCAAAGCTCGACTCAAGATTGCAAAAGCTTGGCTCGCGAGTGTTATTAAATGGTCCTATGAAATAAGGACTTGGGCTTTGGAGATATGGGCTATAAATTATAAGAGATATATAAATAACTTATAATTATGTTTGGGCTCGTTTAGGCTCGCGAGCCCAATCGAGCTTTGTATATAGGGCTCGAGCCCGAGCTCGATAACTAACCGAGCCATATTTCAGGCTCGAGCTCTGGCTCGGGCTCGTTAAGGCTCGGCTCCTTCAAGCTTTTTACCGAGCCGATCCCGGGTAGCATTGGAGCCGCTACGTGTCATTTACACCCCTAGTGAAACATGTACACATATACAAGCTTACACATACACTTACACATAATCTTTTATACGTTTACAATTCATATATGTGTCTTGTTATCTTTTTGCTTTATGTTAGACTTAAGCGTAGTTTACTTACTTTGTTTGCTCGAAGTCATTATCTAGACTTAACTAAAGTTAAGGTGCTCAAATGAACAAATGCTCAAAATCGTTATCTAGACTTAACTTAGGTTAAGGTGCTCAAATGCTCGAATGAACAAAATACACAAAATTAACGAGCGTTTATTATTTTTCTAATGAGTACCATAGTGCTATACAACAAAAAGAAAAAAAACCGACTTTTTTTATGGGGTGATTAATGAAATAGATACTTAAATTATATATGAGTAGAGAAAATAGTCTGAAGATATGAAAAGTTACTATCCTACAATGTTTTTAGTCGATAGTAGTTAGATCATGTTTATTTATCTTTAAAATGGATCTTCATTGCTTATCTATTGATTGTTTTATTCAGTGAAAATTGAACAGGTATGTCAATCATTAACATGTGCTCACTTTAAACATCATAATCACCTACTATCATCATTATCATCATGATATCATTTGATACCAATTTGTTTTTTTTTTGTGTTCACAGTGTAACATTAGAGTGTATCGAGAAAGTGACAGTTGCACAGAGACAAGTGTTGATCCTTTAAAAAAATCTAATAAACGGCCTATTTGTTTTATAGTACACACATTTTATCATTTCATATTAGATTTGTTTATCTCGGTAGGAGATAAACTATTTTGTTATATTGTTTCCTATCACTAAAACTTTAACTAAAATCTAGGGGCCAAAGATGAAAATGCTATATCATCATCTTCCTTATAAATAAGCCGCCCAAATCAGTTACTCGGTCTCCTAACAGAAAAAAAAAACCAGTATTCTTTCTCTCTCAACTCGATTTCTCCATTTGCGATCAAAACCCTAATTCGTTGCTCACCGGAATAATGGCCGAGCCCGTTATTCCTCCTCTGATTCAAGAATTCTTGAAAAGATTTAAGGAGCCTTTCGAAATGCTTGAAACACTTAAAGATTTAAAAGTAATTCCAGAAACCCCTTTCTTCTCTAGTATCTTAAATCCCAAAATCATGGTTTTGGGTGAAGAATGTGCCGGAAACACTTTCATCAGCAACCTGATCGGGCTAAGTGTGCCCTCTGGATTCCTGTTTCCAATTGTTTTGAAATTTGAAAAGGACTCTGATCATCCTTCTCGGCAAATGTATTTGGAACTGCTATTTGAGGATCAATTTTCTGACAAAATACAAGTCCATGATGAAAATGATTTAGTAGAACGGTTGTGTGCTATCGATAGAGATGTTCCAGACGAGGAAAAATCTCTTGTAGAGATTACGGTGACGATAACTCAACCCGAGGGGTATAATTTTACAGTGATAATTCTTCCTGAAATCGAAGCAACTAATAAAGGAAGCGCGCAGCAGATGAGCCTTTATGAGGGTAAGAGTACTGTGCATTATTATTATTGTGTGTTAATCTGTTTATGTTAGTTGAAATAATCACTATTGAATCTTGGTTATGTGTATGTTAACTTTAATGAGTTCATGTTAGTTTTTTTTTTTTTTTTTTTTTTGAATACAATAGGTTAATAATTCATTCCAGGACAAAGAAAATTACATTAAGATAGCGGGCAGGCGGGCAACAAGCTGCGCCGCCACCCCTTTCTGGATAGCAAATCCTAATCTACTAAAAACATAACCATGTCCACCCGGAGCCGAGACACTACTGTGAATAACCCGCTGGACCCTGGTCAGGAAACGGGTAGCCTCCGGTGCCAATGTTAGTTAATATAATAATAATGAATCTTGGTCATGTGTATGTTAACTTTAATTGGTTCATGTTAGTTAATATAATAATTACTAATGAATCTTGATATTGTCCCTATAGGTTACATCACCCACTATAACACCAATGATTGCATGTTCATGAACGTGTTAGGATGCTCATTCGATGTCACGCGCTCCCTATCCAGGCAGATTTTGAAGGATGCCGACTTTCGTGGTAGAAGAACAATCACTGTACTTACAAAACTGCCATTATTGTCTAAACGCCTAATTTCAGAATTAACCTGCAACGATATTGAATTAACAACCCAGTTTGGATTTTTCTTTGCTGAATATGATGAGATAACTGTAAGAGATGAGAATGATTCTATAAAGGTGTCTGAAATTTTATCTCATGTTGATAAGGAGTTGGTTGGTGTCCATGCCATTTCTAAAAGCATTCTGCTTGTTATAATGCGCATAATGTTTCAACATTCGTCTCCAATCATTACAAGAATTGAGTCAGATCTGGAAGTCTCTAAAGTTCAGTTAAAACGCTTTGAGAGAACATATGATACTATAAATGATACTAAAGCGGAGATTATGTCAATAGTTAATTCTGCAAGTTGGTCACTTAGCAGACTGTTGATAGCACAAGAATACGACGAATACCGTGAAATGCACGGCGCTGCTCACATTGCAAGTATATTCATTCAGCTGAGGATAGATTTGCAACGTCTGAAAATCAACTCAAGGAACCCTTTTCTTATGGACGAGATTGATATTCTGGAAAAGAGAGGATGGGATAACCCGGTGAATATATTTTCCTCAAGCATTGCGAAAGTGCTGTTGGAGGAGCATTTCTCGTTTGCCTACAAAACCATATATAATTTTCTTACCAAGTTGATCAATTATTTTGAGCAAATTGTTGTCCGGGTCCTCATTGACAAGGCAAAAGACCATGTGCATCTACATCAATCATTGAAGATGGTAGGCAGAGAGATAGCTAAAGTGTTGGGAAGGAGTTTCAAAGAGAAAATGCAAGAACTAATAAACCTTGAAAAAAAGTGCATCTACACGTGCAATGGTGAATTTTACATAAAACTGGAAGAGCTAAAGAAGGTTAGGTTGAAAGTTCCAAAAGATCAAATGTTTATGGATATTGATGGTCTTGGAAGAGGCATAAGGGTGGACCATTTGAGAGGCTTCACATCACAACAAATAAAAAAAGCTTTAGATCTAAAAAGAATCATGGTTGTCTATTTTGAGAATGTAGTCAACAGGTTAGTTGACTATTTAGTTTTGAATCTTTATGGTATAACCAATGATATGTGGGATGATGGAGTTAAAGCTGTGATGAAAAAGTTTATAACAGGTGAGTGTGTTCTACCTGATGTAGAGCCTGCTATGAAAACAAGGAGGCTCAATCTAGAATGCAGAATTGATTACCTTCACAAGGCAATGAAAGATATTGAAAATTGGCAGGTAGAATTTGAATTTCTGATGAAATCTGGGGAGTTCTGATAAAAAAAAATGTTGTATTTTTGATTGATGAAAGTGTAAATGAAAGCATATGTTTGTGTTCTTGTATTTTTCTTGTTTGACTTTAACAGCATTTTGATTGATGAATAAGTCTTTGTTTCTGTTGAGCTAAAAACTCTCATTCTTCTTGATAATGGATCTAAATGAAAGCCTTTATTAACAAGTCTTTATCTAGTTTTTAACCCGCCGCTTGTTGAGGCGGCGTCTTACGCGAATGCTACCATGAAGACTACAATTGAACCAAATTTAGCGTATTACATTTCACACGATTTGTTTCCAAACAAAATTTACAAAAAAAAAAAAAACAATAATATAAGAAATTCGTGTCATTTTTTTCAAACCACGACATCGGCCATGAACTACATTTGTTACCAAATTTGACTTTGTTTTGTTTATGTTTGTTTCTAAAATGTTGAAAAACAATATCCTTTCTTTGTTTGTTTGGGTAAAATGTGTTTTTTGTTTGACCCATATATGATCTTGATTGCTGAATACCACAAATTACAAATAGTGGGTGTCAACTGTACTGTCAAGTGGTTAAAAAAAAAAACCATTCTTTTTGCTAAAACAGATACAAAGATTATCTATATAACTAAATATTGTTACTGCCAAATTGCTAGTAGTATTGAGGTAAAACTCTAATACCTGCGAGGCTGCGACTAATTGACTTTGGAGGTCGGGTCGGGTCACAGCTCAGGTAGCTAGTAAAAAAGTGTTTGATTTTGTTATTGGATGCATGTCAACAAATAAGTTGAGTTAATGCAAAACATATTATTTATACAAAAAAAAAAACGTAATTTTAGTAGAATCTGATAACTAAAAAAGTATATTTGATCACTCTTAATGATTTGAGTTTAAGTTTACTGCAAATGCTCAAATAAAGAAACAAAAATTAGTAGATTATATTTACGCGGTTATCTAACCACCTAGGCATGACCTAGTGGTCTAGTGATATGGTACCTCTGCTCCATCCAAGAGGTGGACGGTTCAAATCATAACCCCAACATTTGAAAATGGAGTTAGGTTGGGCTAACAGTTGGGTCACTCTTTGTACTAAAGGGTTAAGAAAATGTAGTTTGCCCTGCAATTATTTATATATAGAACAAGATCTAGAAAATGGTTGAAAGGAATTGAGAACATGAACACATCATTAAAGCAAATATCACATACAAAACCTTTTCACATTACTCATTTGAGTTAAAAAACAATAAAGAAACACTAGGATCATAGTTTCATCAGCTGATAAAACCAGATGCAATACCTATCTTCAATCAAACATTATAAACCAGAATAACAGAAATCTGAATTATAAAAATATGCAATCATTTCTCAAGCTGCTGCAAATCAATATCCCAAGCCGATGCCAACTGTAACAATAGCTGATCTGGCACCATACCTTCCCAGTCTTCAGGCGGCTCGATGGTTGAAGCAGCTTCATTCAGATTCATTAAAATCTCCCTTTTCAATTCCATTGGGACTTCCACGTTATCTGTTCCGTTCTCGACAATCATATCCAGCAACTGTACACACACACAAAAAAAAAAGTAGAAATGAAAGTCAAATATAATGAATTTGACTTTTTAACTATTCAGTGCGGCAGAATCACCAACAAAACGAACCCAAACACCCCTAAGGGTAATTGGGGAGAGCTTATTAATCAGGGTCATAAAAAAGTTCTCTTCTTTACGGACTACGAAGTACAAGTAGCGGCCCGAATTGTGTTTTCCTTTAGGGTTGGTACCATAAAAATTAAAAACTAACATACTTTCTTATTTTCTCAGAAAAATGTCCTCAATCTAATTTTGGTATATTACATTCCTCAAATAGTAAAAGTATACACAAAAGGTCACTAAACTACTTTTGTATATTAAAGTATCTAAAGTTGCTTATAATTTTTTTAAAATTAGTGACTTATTACTCTTAAATCGGTCAAAAGCATATAATTTATTATTTATTATACCGAATATTGACTGTTACTTTACCAAATTGACCAATTTAAGAGTTAACAAGCCATTTATAAAATAAGGATTTGGTTCAAATGAGAACCTTTCCCCAAATTGAGAACTAGAGAACCATTCTGGGCCACACATTTCTCTAAGGCAAATTTTTTTTTTTTTTTTTTTTTTTTTTTTTTTTTTTTTTTTTGCAAAAATCGCTGCTTTATATGTAAGGAAATTTTTTTTTTTATTTTTTTTGTATTTTTTTTCAGTATACACATGTGTATAATTGCATTATACACATATGTATAATTGCTATATGCACATATGTATAATTGTCATATACACATATGTATAAATGAAAAAAAATTCAAAAAAAATAAAAAAAAAAATTTCATTGCATAAAAATGTGCGATTAAAGCAAAAAAAAAATGTCTTTTTATGAAATGTGTGGCTCAGAATGGTTCTCTCAGTTCTCAAATAGGGTTTGGTTCTCTTAGGATCCCTACCCTATAAAATAATAATAATAATAATAATAATAATAATAATAATAAACAAAAAAAAACTTTAATACAAAGATGTGGGATAAGGTTAGGGACTTTAATGTACAAAAACTAGTTCAATGACTTTTACATGTATTTTTTTACAACTTGTGGGACTTTGATATACCAACATTAGGTCAAGTGATTTTTTCATGAAAAATAAGAAATATAGTGGGTTTTTTATGGTATATTGTATAGTACAAGTCTCACAATTAGGGTGACGGGGTTGGCGTACCCTCTTGACCCCTAGTTCCGCTAGGTACGTATAGAGCTTTATGGCATACCTGTTGAAGCCAAGACAAGCAGATATCAAACACATTTTGGTCTGGAAGAAATTGTGCAACAGCATGCAACACTTCAGTCCCAACTTCACTAGATAGCTGATCAATTACCGGGCCAGTCCGGTCCATCAGCTTCACAAGCAATAAATCATCACCAGTAGACAAAACTTCAGCAAAAGCCGTATCAGCATCACCCACATGAACTGCATCCATTGCATTACTCCAGGCGGTCCAAACCGGGTCCCGATCCTGCACATTCTCATCTCCCATTGCTTCAGCGATCATTTCAGGAACCGCCACTCGAGCAGTTCGGGCAGGCCCGTTGTCTTCACCCGCTGCCCCCCTGATTGCTTCCAATGTGGCTTCATCTTTTGAAGCTTGCCAAACACTTCTAGCCGATGGTCCCTCCCCGAACCTAGCTGGTCCGGGCCCTGGCCCAACCCCTTTATCTCCCCAACCTCTCCGATTAACGGGTTCAGTTTCGGGTTCCGATTTAGGTGACCTACCATCCATACCTCTCCTTAAACCCATTTGCGGGTTTCTGCCATATGAATGGTAGTCCCAATTTTCAGGCCCGTCTGATCTCCACGAAGATCCTCTACCCCTCATAGTTGAGCCCATGTAAGACATCGAGTCATCATTTCGACCCAACTTTGTATTAGGGTAGTCAGAGTAACCGTTGTATTTCCCTAATTGTCTACCAGTTTCCTCAAATCCCATCTTGTAGTTACCGCCTCTTCGATTATTAGCTGATAATGACAGATCACGAGCCATGTCTTCAACAACACGTTCAAGACCCCGCACTCTGTTCTCCAAAGTCATCATGCCATCATGAGATCCACCCATGAAATCCTGCAATATAAAAAAAAAAAGCTTTTGGGATAAGAACATGTACATTAGATGTGGCAACTGGCAAATGAGCAGGTTTAGGTGGCGAATCAAAACAGGTAACATTTTTTGGTCATGTCAAAACATTCGGCTCGCCTGAAACAGTTTTCCTCTTATTTTTGTTTTCTAAAAACATTAAGCATTTAGTGTGCCATATATAATCACAAATTTTAATAACAAATGTATTTTTTTTTCAGTTGAAAAAATTTAAAATATTTTATATATAAAATACAATTTGAGCGATTGTTGACCCATTTGGCCGGTTTGGCCAATTTGATGTGCTTCTTCTTTAGCTGTTTTTTATTTAGCCTAAGGTGGCAATTTCAACCCATTTACCTATGAATTGGGTCAATTTAAGTAGTGTTTTATTCAAAGGATCATATAAAAAATTAGCGAAAAAAGAGGAAGTGAGGAACATGCCAAATAAGCTGAATCGGTTAAGAGTCACGGTGACTTAGTCACCCAAAGTCTAAATGCAAAACTTGAGATTATTGTTGAAATAATATTTACTTTTGTAAAAATAACAAACACATCAATTATTTAAAAAAAAAACTGCAGAAATGGACAAGAAAGTGTTTGTGGTTCAACCCCACCTGAACTGCTCAAAAATGTCGCAAAGCGTACCCGAAACTGCAGAAAGATTTCTCAATAATCCGAGAATGACATACCTGCAACATGTTCATAAGATGAGCTTGTTGTCTCTCCAATTGTAGTAATTGCCTCTGAATAGCCAACCAATTCCCTTTATTATTCCTAAATCCCTCCCTTTGATTTGGGTCATTCGTATCTTCAAACTCCCGCCTTCTAGAAGGCCCACCGATTCCTCGGTCCATTTTTTGGTAGCTCTCTTTTGACTGTGACCCGGCATCTGTCTCATTCAGACCCGACTCTTCTCCGTTCTGTTCATTTGAGGATTTCACAAATCTTCGAGGGACAACCACTTCAACTTCACCAGAAACCCGTTTTTCAAGTCTTTGAAAAAACTCAGGGTTCAACTCTTTATCACATAAAGCAAGTGCTTTCTTTTTTAAGATTCCAACCGCCTTCTCGGGTATGTTGCTACCCTCAGGTTCAACATTCTTTGGTGGGGCCTCGGCCTTTCTTTCACCTGATTTAGCTGGTTCAGAATCTTCACCATCTAAAGAATTGACATACATGAGCACATTATACACAAAGGTGGCCAAATGAGCAAATGGGTAACAGATCAATCTAGGTATGGGTCAAAACTCAAAACATGTGCTTTATCTACGGGTCAAAACCTAAAACAGGTATGTTGATTCTGTCAAAAAAAAAAAAAAAAAAAAAAACTTGCTTGATGATTGTAAAATGACAAAAAAAAAATTAAAGCTTTCGTCACATTAGAGTTGTAAAAATGACCAAAACCTAAATCAACTCAAGTGAATAAGCTCTAGATGTATTTGTCAAAACATATACGACTAGATTTAGGGGCATTTTGTCATTTCATAATTTCTTACAAGTTTATTTGCCAAAATCGGCATTAATGAAACCAATTTGATACTTGGGCTTAGGAGGTTGTTTAATTTAACTTATTGTATAAAGTTATTTAGGAAGTTATTTGCATTTAATGTGCACTTTGACAACTTTCAAGTTTCAACCCGTCGGACCCGTTTCCTTTAGCTTATGTGCTTCACCCACTTAATCCATTTAAAGATAAAATATAACCTCAATCAACCCACTTATAAGTAGATGAGTGAGCAACCAGCAAAGACGGTAATATTTTCTTTTGGTTCTCACCTTGACCTTGTGCCTTTTGATCTTCAGAACCTCCCGCAAGACGTTGCCACTGTTGCAAAGCCTCTACTATGCTCTCCCTTGCAGGTTTTATCTATAGAAATTCAAACAAAAGAACGTTATTTTTGTTTTGTTCAGCTTAAAGGGGGTTTGATTTGACCTCTTTAGTTTAACTGAAGCATTTCAAAACTACCTTATCGAAGCGACAATCCTCAAGGGCGGTTATTGTGGGACCTGTTTTTCCTGTGATCAAGTTGGTTGAGTGCAATGCCAAGGCAATTAATGCATCAGCAGCTGCCTTTCGAGCCGCCCAATCAGAATTCGTCAAACAATCGTGAATGCTTTGAAGCAGCGGCTCCAAGCCTTGCGGAGAAATAGCACCAACCTGTGACAGTTAACATAAAGTCTTATTTACACATCATGCCATTGGCACCCCACATTTCTTCAGCACAGCCAAACAATAAACTAGTAAACCATAAGTTTGGATGTGCGTTTGTTGTTTGAAAGGTAATGATCACATAATCTGATATTTACGTGTTTGACAAATGTTATTTAAGAAACTGATAGATAGAATCACCAAATAAAAACACTATCGTAAACAAAAAACACACATTTTGTTAAGGGGGGTAAAATTTTAGGTTAAAAGGATACATTATTAGACTCTAAGATTATCAGTTTGGTGATAAGTGTGGCCTCGAATGAAACTGATTACTCAAAAGTGATTATCCAACTCCATTCATCATAAAATCAGAAGCAAATCCGTTTAACCAAACGCTAAGATCTAGTTATTATAACCTTAAAGGGGGTGGCAAAGATCTTAGGTTCAAATCCAACTTCCACTGGTTTCCACCTTAACCCCATTGAAGGCAACCTGACCGGTGCAAACGGCATTTTACATGAGCCTATTGTTTAGGAGGATGGTGGGCACCGTTAGTTTTCCGGTAATGGATGTACTCACAGTTAAAAAAAAGTCTAGTTCATAGTTGTTAAAAGCCATCGCCTCTTGCGCCTAGGCCCATTTTTTAGGCGAGGCGATGCATTTGCGCTTTGAGTCGAGGAAATTGCGCTTTAATTCTCCAGGTGATGGTTTAGGCCTAGATTTCAACTAGATTTCCAAATTCCGGAGAGTTTCCAGCCAAATTCGTTAGATTATGGCTAGATTCCAGCCAGATATCTCCTTTTATCTAAGGAAAACTACTTCTATACACTAATACATCAATATTTTAAAACCTTTGATACTAACCAGATGAAAAATATATTATCTTAATATATTTTTACTTTATTTTCTTTGTTCGCTTTTTTTATCTTAGTCCCTCACTTTATTTGCGCCTCGCGCCTAGGCCCAAAGCAAGGCCTATGCGCCTTGAGTGCGCCTAGCGCCTTTGATAACTATGATCTAGTTATTAAAACCTCAAATCACAATACTCAGATAATCAGGCAATCATGTAAAATGCACATATTATGATCTGAAGGCATCACATACAACTATCAAATATCAAACAAACACAATGTGATACTCAAATGAACCAAACCTGAGAAAGACTAGAAACCACTTGCAAAAGAGCAGCCTTAGCCAAAAAATTAGGATTATTAAGATACTTGCAGATCCTAACACACATCTTCTGAAACGCCGAAACGGGCGGGTCGGCCGCCATCTCAACCATCTTAGCCAAACACATTGCAGCCCCAGCCTGCACCCCTTTATTCTGATCATTCAAAGCCTCAAACAAAGGCTTAACAAACAAAGAAACCACAGAGCCAACATTCTCCCCAACTTCCCCTTTCAAATACAGCCCCGAAAGCTGACCAATAGCGTCTCGACACGCGTCTTTAACCCCTGAATCCGAATCTTTCAACCTTTTAACAACATGGGTTATTATTTTAGTCAAATGGGTCGCTGCAGAATCAGTATGGGAAGCACAGAACAAGTAAAGCAACCGAATTGATTCCTTCTTGACAGCTGGTTTGTTGGAGTCTGACGTGGCTTCGTATAGGGAGTTTAAGAGCATTGTTGTGCCATCTGGGGTTAGTGTTTGGATGATCTTTTCGAGGTCTTCGACGGCGATCTGATGGGTGTCTCTGTCAGAGAGCTTGGAGATGGAAGTGATGATTCTGTTTTTGAGTTCGATCATGGCTAGATGGGATGAGAGAGAGGAGGATCTTGAGGTAGAGGATGATGTGGGTTGTTTAGGAGGTGATGGGGTTGATGGGGGTTTCTTGGATTTCAAATGCTTGGTCGCCATTGTTGCAGAGATTCAAGGTTTTGAGTTGAGAAGGTTAACGGGTGGGTGAAGAAGATCTTGGAAATGGGTTTGAAGAATAAAGACTGTAGATGAGGTGAATATTTTTTAAAATTTTTTGAATAATAATAATAATAATAATAATAATAATAATAATAATAATAATAATAATAATAATAATAATAATAATAATAATAATAATAATAATAATAATAATAATAATAACAATAAGGTGTATGTTATACATACATAGACGTGACATATTTAAAATATATATGTCAAAATTCAAATGAATCTTTTATGATGTAGATCTAGGAAATTAGATAACACTAATTCATTTTTTGAATTAAATGTGGTGGTTTTCACGCGCTCGTATCGTGCCTCGATCATAATGAATTCGATTAAGTTCGACTCAAGCTAGTTGTCTTGTACAATTTTTTGAGGTGAGTTTAAACGGGGATAAACTTTTTGTTCGAGTAAGAAAGCCCAACCTAAAAATGAGTGGTATACGGAACAATGATTAGGTCATATATAATCAATCATGTAAAGTCAAATTAAATAAAGCTTAATTAAATAAAGCTCAAGTTTAATTATTATCATTATCAATCTATTAAAGATGGAGCTTAATGAATAGTATAACAAGGCTATTTTTGGTATTTCATTGAAAATGACAAGTGTGAGCCGTTCACTTTCACACACAGGTGAGACAGGCAGATGTTTCAAGAGAAAAAAGTTAAAGAAAATCCTCGTTGTTTCTCTCTCTTCTTCAGATGACAGTGAAATTGATCCATTTGACGCCTTTATGGAAGGGATTCATGATAAGCCTCGCTTACGGCTGTGCGCATATAATGTATATATGTGTGGCCCTACGGGGCAAAAGTAAAGTTGCACTAATTTTAACGTTAGTTTACTAATTTCGTGAAAATAACGTTAAAACGACGGATGGTTAATCATGCATCATGTGGTGGCGTTGATAGCCAAAAGACAAGGGGTTACATGCACCAATCGGGCTTGTCCCGATTGCTAAGTATTATGTGCTATGTCCAAGGCTTAATACAAAACCACTATCGAGCCGAGGGTCTCACTAGAAGCAGTCTCTCTATTCCCACGGGGTAGAGGTAAGGCTGTCTACATCTTACTCTCCTCAGACCCTACCTTAGCTTTGCTATTGATATATGATGATGATGATGATGATGGAAGGGATTCATGATGTGACATCCGTCACCTTCGTCTTTCGTCAAATTGACAATAATAGCCCTTTAAATATTTCCATTATAGTCCCTAAAAGTTTCGTCGTTTTCAATTTAATTTTAAAACGAATTTAAAACTTATCATTTATATATTTCCTATGTATCGGGTATAAGTTTTAATCAAACGCGTATGTTGAAACGTATTCGTAAAAGATAAAAAAAAAAATAGTTTTATAAAGTTTAAAAACATTTTTGGGGTAATCTAGTTAACTTAGTTAAGTTTTATAAAGGAGAAACTAACTAAACTAGAATAAAACTAACAAAGTTATAATTGAGGGACTAATTCTGCAATAATGTGAAACTTTCAAAAGTGTTTTCCTCTCTTCCTGCTGAACTCGGTTTTCCGGCGACGCTTTTGGCCGGATCCGGCGACCGGACATTGCTCCGGCGAGTCCTCTTTATTGATTTTAATGCTTTTAAACATTCTAACTTGATACCTTTGCGTTTCTCCACACGTTCATAACCGTCCGCAATCATTTTTTACACATTTAACACCTTTAATAACTAAGTATTGATTGGATTAAGTAGTAACCGGCGAGTTCTTAAAACGGGTTTAAACGTTTGATTTCTTTATTAATCCTATAAATTGATAACCAACACTTGTATCCCAACCCTTAATCAACAAAACCCACTGAAAAAAATGGTTAATCACGAACTGGAAACCCCTGAATCGGAGCTTCAAGACGCGGCCCTCATTCCGTCGTTTCCGACCCAAATCGTAATAGTAAGTGTGATTTTTTTGTGCCGTTCTGTTTATTATCAAATTCCGAGCAAAAGCCCTCTAGTTTTGATCATTTTCGTTATCTGGTTCGGGTTATTGTTGAAAGGTTAGGGTTAGGGTTCTTAGTTGATTAATTGGGGAAGAAGATGAACTTTACTTAATTGTTAAATACATTTTTGTTTGAGTATTATCAACATAAGACTCTTGCAGTGGAGTGGTAGTGTGTCTGTGTGAGGACCGAAGGGGGCCGGGTTCGAACCCCTTGCACAGCGTATTTTTTTTTTCTTTTTCTGGATTTCACTTTTTCCTTCTTATTTAAACATATATAGTATATATAAAACTTAAAATATTCATAATAAATCCAATTTTTATCCAAAAATTATGAAAATTTAGGTGTAGCATCTTGACACCATAAAGAAAATTACTACACTTTTATTTTCTGGAAAATGTCATATTTTTATATATTTATTGATTTAATTTGTTTTAATCGTATTTAATTGATAAAAAAATCATTTTTAATGATTTTAATCTCAAACTTTTTGGGTAATTATTTCTCATCATCATCATGAACTTATATAAAAATTATTGGTTCAGAAAACACTTATTTTTATGAATTTTCCTATTTTTAATCATTTAAACATGATTTAATTCTATTAAATCAGTTTTAAATATAAATAAGTTTATAAAAATTATGAGAAAATTATTTTTATTTGTCTACATCAGAAAGCATCCATTTTCTATAAAAATAACATTTTTGGATCATGTATGGTATTATTAGTCTTATTTGCGTTTAAATAGACATAATTAAACATTTATTTATTTATACAATTTAAACATCTATTTTATAAATATTTTCTTATAAAATAGAAATACTCATATGGTTTAATGTCTTTATTATCTTTTGTTGGATCATTGTGTAACTCAAAATTATTTATTTATATATTTATGATTATTGTATTTATTTTAATTTAGTTAAAGTGATTAACTAAATTATTTTATCTTAATTATTCAAACATATTTTTATCTAAATATTCAATAGGTAATAATTATATTATTTAAACCACATTTACAACCTTTCATATATTATACAACTTTTACATTAACGCAACTTATCATTAAAACTCTAATTCCCCAAATCGACTTAGCAAACCCTAATGCCTTAGACCCTAGTTACCTTAGACTTGTTAGACATTTCCTTATTAGTATGCTTACACATTATAGGTTGAATTCCTTGGAATTCCCATTACTTAGCTCACGACCGCTTAAGTTGGAATTTGCTCGCTTTCGCAAACTGTGAGTATATCTTTTCCCCTTTTTACTGTTTTACTACTTTGGGGTGACTCATGTACTTATATATTAATCAAGTTTCAATTTCTTATACTCAATGCAATTCTCATGTGTGTTTGCTTTATGTTAATTGGTGTGTCTATGGCTTGTCAAAATCATTAACCGCTGGGCGGCCTAGCATTTCAATGAATAGTACTATGGTATACCCCCTTGAGACTCTGTTGAGAGAATCTTGGTCATTGTCTTGTTAATTCATTATTCAGTTGGTTAGTCATGTGTTAGTCATTATTCTCAGGTTTGGTTTTGAACGGATATTACTTATTACATAATTGCAAATGGTACCGCACATGAATTGCTAAACACTTTTCTACTATATTTATTTAAACAGGATATGCTCACCAATACAATTTTTGTATTGACCAAATCATTTTGTACATGTTTCAGGTTGTTTTGAGATGCATCTTTTAAGCTTTCGGATTCATAGTTAGATTTTGATTCATTGTATTTTCAGTTTAGTTGACAGTTAGAATCGTTATATTTCATTTCAATGTAATAAATTAATTAATCAATGTATTCAAATTTACACTTTAGTCCATGAGCTATTGAACAATCGTCACTACGTGACACCTCGATGTTTCCGCCATCGGTTGGGGTGTTACACATGAGGAGATGAGGGTGCCTCCACATCTGAAGGCAAAATAATACTTTTTAAATTTCTTCTTTCAGTTTGAATGTGAGTTTGTGTATTCATGATTTCTCATTGTTCTCTTTTCTTCTCCCCATTCCTTATGATCAAGCCTATTGATGTGCCGAAGTCACCACCTCAACATCGCCCCAATACCTCCTTCACACTAAAGGCCCACCATATACTACAACATTGTTGTTGTTATCGGCTACACAATTGCAACCATCAACCGGCCTCCTCTTTGTTTTTATTGTCACTGTCTCTTATCTTAGGGCCGGCAATTCAGACACGAACACGATAACCTGACACGAACCTACATAATTTTAACAGGTTTTGTGTTTGGCCTTAACAGGTTTTGTGTCTATAACAGGTCGGCACGTTAAGACCTGTTTATTTCCGTGTCGTGTTCGTGTTTACCTGTTTCGTGTTCGTGTCTTAACAAGTTTTATCGTGTCTTATCGTATTTCTTATCATGTCTTGTCGTGTCTTATCGTGTTATGTCGTGTTAACCTGTTTTACTATGTGTTCCTTATCGTGTCTTCTCGTGTTAACCTGTTATACACAGGTTTGTGTTTATGTTTGAAAAAAATGGCACGATTAGATTTCATGTCGTGTTCATGTTTACCTTTTTCGTGTTCGTGTCTTAACAAATTTTATCGTGTCTTATCATGTCTTGTCGTGTTATGTCGTCTTAACCTGTTTTACTAGGTTTTCATTATCGTGTTAACCTGTTATTCACTGGTTCGTGTTTGTGTTTGAAAAAAATGGCACGGTTAGATTTCATTTCATGTTCGTTAAACACATGTTTCGTGTTTGTGTTTTAACATGTTCGTATAACTTGTTATGTCAACCCTACTTTATCTCATGTGTTTAGAGTGAGTACCGTATCAAAAGATACCGCTAAAGTTAGTCTCTAATATAAAGACTATAAAGTTGTGATTGTTTTCAATCATGTCAACAAAAAATAAAATAAATAACATTCTTGATGAGGAATATGTATTGAAACATTTGGTTGTCTAGAAAGTCAATGATATTTGGATGTATAAAACATATACATTTATTAAAATCTTAAAAATAAACTATCCAACTCATCAAACCACAAAATATTGCAAGTTGATGTTGACTTGAGTTAACTCGTTCATCAAGTAACCTTAAAACGAACCGAAACAGTGATAAGTCTCTTAACAGTCTGATTTTTTTTTTTTTTTTGAAAGGTTTAGATCAATGGAAATCCTTATACAACCCTAACCTATTGGTCTCAAGTTCGAATCCCTACCCACGCACCAGTGTCCTCCTTGCCTAAGCTCAAACCGTCACGGGGAATTTTTTTGTGGTGTGCATGGATCGAACCTGTGACCTCCCCCCAGGATGGGAACCCCAAAGGGAAAACCCACCCTACCTCAAACCAGCTGAGCTGGAGATCATTGGCAAAGAAAATCTTAACAGTCTGATTGACAATGGTTATACTAAACATTGTCGATTTATTATAGTTTAATTCTTTAAATTGTCATTAATAAAATATCAAATACATGATTAATGATTTACCTGAACACTTTGTGTTTTTTTTCCTGTATGAACAAAACCCCACAAAAAAATTTCTCCGTTTTTTATATAGCACTATGGTACTCGTTGGAAAGATAATAAAACGCTCGTTAATTTGGTGTAATTTTTTCTTTAAAAAATCTCGTATATTAAAGATATTAATGTTTAAAAATTATGAGAGGAAACATGAGGGTGAAAAATCCAATTTTGTTTTTAAATTATTTTTTTCCTAAAATATCTCAATGCCACATGGGATGACACATGACACACTCAAAGAAGAGAATGCCTCTTTGAGTGTCATGTTATTAAAATGGCTTTGGTTTATTATATGTATAGATATATAGTATTGGCTTGAAAACAATCATTTATTTTCTATTGTTCTGTTCATGTGACTAGCATTGAACGTAACAAAACAAAATTAGCATGAAATATTGAAATTGCAATTACCCCTTCTTAAATCCAAAAGATTTGCTTGCTCTTGTTATTAAATGATTGATATTTACACTACTAGCAACTAAAACATTTACATAGGAATCACGTGATTGTTGGGTGAATTGAACCAGATATCATGTAGTGGCGAAGGGTGTGGATGGTGGTATAGGTGTTCATTCCAAGTAAACCAAAATTCAAATCGAATATAGTTGAAATTTGAAATGAATTAAACTAATTCGAAATTTGTTAGATTTTTGAATCTTTGAATCACATGACTAGAATACAAGTGTTTGTAATTGCGAATTGTATTGTAATGAGCAAAATGAGAAGGTTACAAGAGAGTATTTATAGTACCGAAAGCTACATAATCAACCCTCTAATATTTACATAATTAACCTTCAACTAAACATAATTACATTGTTATCTTATATTCCTCCCAAGCTAAGGCCGAGTAACAACCTGTAGCTTGGATCTTAGAAATGTAAATCTATAAGTAGGTAGAGATTTTGTGAAGATGTACATGATTTGATCTTCTGTACATATGAATTGGACCTTTAGGTTTTCTTGTGCAACTTTTTCTCGAACAAAGTGAAAGTATTCAACATGTTTTGTTCTAGCATGGAAGAAAGGAGTCTTGAAGATATATGTAGCACCAAGATTATCACACCAGAGAGTTGGAATAGAAGTTGTGTTTGTTCCAAGTTCTTTTAACAGGTCTTCTAACCATGTGAGTTTAGTCACTATGTCAGCCAAGGCTTTATATTTTGACTCAGTGAAAAACCATTAAACGACCTTCTATTTTCGTGCAATCCAAAAGATGAGGTTGGAACCCATGTGTATGTTGAATCCTCCCATGGATCGATTGGTCCTCTAGGAAACTAGTCCAGTCAGCAACCAGGAAGGCCTACAGTGTAGAGCTTTGCTAATGAGCATCGGTAAAAACTTTAAAATGAGAACTAGAATTATGTCGAATGATCAAGCCATGATCAACTGTGCTTTTGAGATAACAAAGACACGTGTGACACCCGGCCAATTCGGGTTAACATTTTACAAACATTTACCTTTCTTTCTTCTTTTCTATTTAATAATACTTATTCTATACTTTTATCATTACCTTTTCTCTATCCTCTACTCACAACTACTTTTAAAAATATTAAAATATTATGAAGGGTGAACAGTGTCTCCTTCAAATTTACCGAAGAACGGTATCTCCTCTATATATTGTCTCTCTCCCTTATTCACAACCACTTATATCCACTGTATATAATATAGAGCCCTCCTCACACTAACATGGAGCATCTATTGTGAATGCTCTTAGTAATAGTAATAAGTTCAAAACACATGCTTTATTTGTATCATTAATGCGTAATTATTTATACACTTCATACGTTAAGAGAGGTATTGTACATTAATTTACTTCTATGTATAAATTCATTTTTTTTTCTTTTTAAACAACAATTCATATATTTTCTAACTTAAATTCACCATAACCTAGCCTGGATTTGAACTCCAACATTTTAGTTATGAAACATACCATTTAATCGGATGCCCCTTGAGTACTATTAAATTTTCGGATTTGAATCATTTGGTCACATTTTTATTTACATTCAGTTACAAATTTTGAATTCGAGTAATTTAAAAATCGACTAGACAAACACTCCACTCCTCCTGGGAGCATGTCATATCATTCCTACGTTCTTTTGTTATTTTGTTGTTAATCTACGATAATAATAATAAATAAGAATTAATATCTAATCCACTACTGATCGAGTACCTAATAATTAACCGGTTAAGAAAAAGTTAATATTAGCAGGTGAAGAAAAAGTTGTGTGTTCGTTAGGTTGTTACGTCATAAGTTTCATGACTCAATTTACTTCATCTTGGCAACCATTTGGTTTATTTTTGATTTCGGGTTTAAAACTAGAGGTGTAAACGAGCCAAGCCCGAGTTTGACTGAGCTCGAGTTCGGCTCGTCATGCTTTTATAACAGTCGAGCTCGTGATCGGCTCGGTTCGAACCTAATACTTTGAGCTCGAGCTCGACTTGAATGTAAAACTTAACACCTTGATCACCAACTATCTACCATCTACACCTTGATCAGTGAATCCTGCAAGCATACTTATGCAAGATGTTCAAGTCATAGTATTTATAAACATATTATTAGATTGACCAAAATATGATACTTATAATTTTGACACCCCCCCCCCCCCCTCAATCTAATAACCAAATGGGTCAAACATATTGAGTTTTTTGCATAACTCAAAATGTTGTCCAGGACCAAGACCTTTGGTCATTATATCAGCAACCTGTTGATCAGACCTAATATCATATGTTTTAATCACACCTTTTGAAACTAAATCTCTTAAAAGAAAAGATCAATTCCAAAGTGTTTTGTCTTATCAAAAAACACTGGATTAGCAGCTATTGACAAAGCAGACTGATTATCACAAAATAAAGGCACTGGCAACTGTGGGACTATGTTAAATTCTTGCAACAAGTTAAGAACCCACATTATCTCACAAGCAGTTGCACAAAGAGCCCTATATTCTGCTTCAGCAGATGACCTAGACACAGTTGGTTGCTTTTTACTTTTCCAGGATATCAAACAAGATCCTAAAAAAATACAGAATCCTGTTACAGACTTCCTGGAATCTACACATTTGGCCCAATCTGAGTCCGAATATGCAGTTAACTCAAAACTAGACCCTTTTGAAAACATTATACCTTTTCCAGGATCCTTTTTCAAATACCTTAACAATCTTAAAGCAAGTTTCAAATGACCATGTAATGGTCTATGCATATACTGACTCAACAGATGAACAGAATATGAAATATCAGGCCTAGTGTGAGACAAATAAATCAACTTACCAATCAATTGTTGGTATCCAGTTATATTGTCTAACACATCCATCTTATTTTCACACAATGCAGTAACAACATGATTAGGCTCCATTGGACTGTTGACTGGTTTGCATGCAAGCATACCATACTCAGTCAAAAGATCTAAGCAATATTTCCTTTGTGTCATGCATAAACCTTGTTCACAAGGAATAACCTCTATGCCTAAAAAGTATTTCAGCTCCCCAAGATCTTTGATTAAGAACCTTTCTTTTAACCATGTTTTAACTTTATTTATTTCATCAACAGAGTTACCAGTTAGCACTATATCATCAACATAAACTAGAAGAACCACAATAACAGATTCAACAGTTTTAATGAACAAAGAATAATCACATTTGCTTTGTTTAAACCCTAACTCAACCAAGACTCCTACTAACTTTTCATTCCACATTCTAGGAGCCTGTTTTAGGCCATACAAAGACTTTCTAAGTCTACATACTTTATTTTCCTGTTCAGAAAAATATCCCTCAGGAAGTGCCATATACACTTCCTCATGTAAATCACCATACAAAAAGGCATTGTTAATGTCTAACTGAAACTGTTTCCAGCCATTCTGAACAGCCAGAGACATGATGCACTTAACTGTAACAAATTTAACCACAGGAGAAAATGTTTCATCAAAATCAATCCCCTCCTTTTGACTATAACCTTTAGCCACTAACCTAGCCTTAAACCTTTCTATTTCCCCTGTAGATTTGTACTTAATCTTATATATCCATCTACATCCTACAATACTCCTACCTTTGGGAAAATCTACAATTTCCCAAGTTTGATTCCTATTAAGAGCTTCTATTTCTTCATTCATAGCTGTGACCCAATTAGGATCTTTAACAGCTTCTTTGAAGTTTCTAGGTTCTAGACTCTTATTTAAGGTAGTAGCAAAAACTTTGTTATTATAGGACAGATTAGCATAGTTAACCACCTTTTCTACCCCATACTTGACTTTCCCTTCAGTGACAAAGTCATCAAGTCTTCTAGGGAAAGTAGAACTCCTACTAGACCTTCTAGTACTGGATTGATCATTGCCATTACCCTCAGATATAGTATGACTTTCACTGCCATACTTCACATGCTTAGCCCTGTCATTCCCTAAGTCCTGCTGTGAGGAACATGAGGGTTGTTCCCGATTATCAGCAGTTTCAAAGGGAGACTGCTGAGACCCATGTGTATCTGGCTCAGTCTTACCTAACTCCCTTCCATCATCATCAGGCACTTGAAAATTTTTGGATGTTTCATTATCATATAGATCAAAAAAGTTTAATGAATTAATTTCTAAATTTGTATTTTCATTGTTATTTTCAAAAGCTATTTTTTCTTTAAAAGGAAAGATATCTTCAAAAAACTTTACATCCCTAGAGAAAAAAATGATTTTATTTTCTAAACTGTAGAGTTTATATCCTTTCTTTTCAGTACTATAACCTATGAAAACACATTTTTCTGACTTACTTTTTAGTTTGTCTAATTCATTTAAAACAGTAGCAAAACAGAGACATCCAAACATTTTCATATGACTCAGGAAGGGCTCAAAACCATATACTAATTCATAGGGAGTTCTACCATCAAGCACAGAGGAGGGAGTCCTATTGATTAAGTAAGAAGCAGTTAGTACACATTCAACCCAAAACCTAACAGGTAAATTACTTTGAAACAATAAGGCCCTAGTAACATTCAAAAGGTGTCTGTGTTTCCTTTCAACCACCCCATTTTGTTGGGGTGTGTAAGCACAAGTTGTTTGATGTAAAATACCATTAGTTTTACAGAAATTAGACATTTGATGGTTTATAAACTCCAAACCATTATCACTTCTAAAACATTTTACAACCTTTTCAAATTGTGTTTTTAAAATGTTAACAAATTCTTGTATATTTTCAAACACCTCAGTCTTGTACTTCATAGGACAAACCCAGACAGCTCTAGAGTAATCATCTACAATAGTCAAAAAAATACCTAAATCCTTCTCTACTTTGAACCCTATAAGGTCCCCAAACATCTAAGTGAACTAATTCTCCTAAGGAGGTTGTTTTATGTTCACTTAGGGGAAAGGGATCTCTATGTTGCTTAGCCTTGAGGCATACCTCACAAGGACCATCATTAGCAACAAACTTAACACCTAGAATTGGTTCAAGTTTTCTGATAACAATATCAGAAGGATGACCTAACCTAGCATGCCATAGGTCAGATATTTTACTACTATAGACACTAACCTGATTACTAACATAAGAACCACCACAAAAATACAGTCCTTCAAGTTGACTACCAGTCACCAGGGTTTTCTTGGTGGACAAGTCCTGAATGTAACAATTGCTCTCATCAAATCCCACAAACAATTTGTTATCTTTTGCAAGTTTATGAACTGAGATTAAATTTACACAGTATTCAGGAACCACAAATACATCATACAAAGTAACACCTTCAGCAAGTTTTAGATTTCCTATTTTAGTTACTAGTGCTTTAGTACCATTAGGATGTCTAACTTGTATATTTAAATCAGAAACATCAGTTAAGTCTGTAAGATCATGTTCACTAGTTACCATATGTTGGTTAGCTCCTGAATCAACAATCCATCCCAGTTTAAACTTATTTCCACCAATGTGAAAGCAAAAAATAGGTTTAATATATGAGTTTGAACAAAAAGCATTTAATATGTTACCTGTAACATTACAACTTTGTGGAGCATCATTAGACTTTTCACCTATCAAACTAAGCAACTTAGACAATTGATCAGAAGTTAAAGAAGAAACAGGAGCATCATTCTTTTCATTAATGCTACAACTACTGCTATTGGAGAGAACCTTTTTTGATTGACCCCCTCTTGGTCTCATCCAAGAGGGGTAACCAATAATCTCAAAACATTTATCAATTGTATGTCCTGTTTTATTACAGTGTGTGCATTTTAGGTTTGAATTTGTTACTTTGTTAGTTCTTTTGTTTGTATCAGTAACCATATTAACCTTAACTAAAAGACCCATAGTTTGATTTTTCTTTGACAGAGTGCTAGAGTTCCTATGAGATTCCTCTCTAGAAACAATAGCAAAAGCCTCTTTTACTGAAGGTAACTTTTCTCTCAACAAAAGAGTAGTTCTAACATTAAGATACACACTATCGAAACCCATCAAAAACTGCATTAACTTTATCATATGGTTAAAGTCATTAAATTCTTTAGCAGCATTGCACACACAAGCAGGTAATTGTACAATTTGATCTAACTGTTTCCACATTATGTTCAACTTATGATAATAATCAGATACAGGCATTCCAGATTGTGTAAATGAATTAATTCTTTGATACAAATCAAACACTACTGACCCATCTACCTTATCATAAGTTTCTTTTAGTTCATTCCAAACATCAGAAGCAAGTTTAGAAAAAGACATGTCCCATATACAATTCTTCACTTATAGAATTTAAAATCCAAGTCATGACAATTGAATTACATCTATCCCATTGCCTAGCCAAGATGTCATCAGTTTCAGATTTAATACATATTTTATCAATGAATCCCCATTTGTTTTTAACTTGTAAAGCAAGTGTCATGGCATTAGCCCATACAGTGTAATTTTCAGATCCTTTAAGTTTAATTGACACAATAGTGAGATTACTAGAATCTGATGCATGCAAATATAATGGATCACAAGCATCTAGCTTGCTAACAAGGGTTTCCTGTCCTGGTCCTCCCCCAAGAGGGAGAGGATCAGGATTAACATTATCACCCATGTTTAGCACTTAAACACAAATAATCACAGTAACAAGTACACAAAGTTATGCAAACTATAAGCCAATCACACCCAAGAAAAAACAAGAAGTATCCAAAAAACACAGAATATAAAAAACCAAAACCAGGCGAAGCCAAGCCAGGGACCAGATCACAGGACACTCTCAGGGTGCCTGCGCAAGCCTTAACTTGGGAGCCTCCTAGACCTAGATGACCAACGACACAACCACACAATGAGCCAACTCCGGTCCACCTAACCCGGACAGTGCTCCTAGACCCACAAGTCAACAAAAAATTAAACAGGAAAGATCTCACCAAATAGACCCAAGTTAGGGTTCGCCTAATAGGTTACCCTTTGATTGGGGGTAACAACAATGGAATCACCTCGCTAGGGTTTTTACGACCCCTAGCACATCGCCTTCACGAAATCACCTCTTGTCCAAAACCCTTGAGATTAGGGTTCCTCTTCTTTTCCTTGCACCCATAATGGTTTTAACTGATAAACCCAGAATCTTCAACAGAGCAGCTAAATCACAGCGGAATAACTGGTTCTCAGAAACCCTAGATCACCAAATAGATCTCGAATCAAGAACCAAATGGAACGACTCACAAACTCACAGATCTTATCAAAAAACACTCTGATCAGAAAGAAGGACCGAATAACCCTCAAGAATCACAACCAAGAAACCTAGAGCTCTGATACCATGTCAGAAATACATGATATCAAGAACTAAAACAAATATTTATTGAATGAAATCAAAGACAAAGAACAGACTCCAACAAATCTTCCTAAATATTACAACTGGAAGATTTACAAAAGACTCTATAAAACTCTCTAAACTCTCAGATCATTGTGATCATACACTAGACAAATGATTAGATCTAAAACCAGAATACAAGATGTAAACTCAACAATGTAAACTGAAAAACCCTAATCGCCTAAGTACAGGAGAGATAACCAGAGAGAATAATGTGAACGAATAGTGATGAATGATGAGAGAGAAGCTGACATAAAGCTTTTATAACAGACTCTAGAACCATCTAATTGTGTTAGTTGTGAACGGTAGAGATCATCCTTCAAATAATAATCGTGTGGCCACGATTACTCCTGAACACCTCACACGGATTGGGCCCTTCTTTATTATAATAGCATGACTTCATGGACTGGCCCATTTAACATCAGATACTTGTATGATACGGCCCACTATGTCTTGTATCAGCCCAGTAATATCCAAACGTGTAACAGACTTGTAATAGACAATAAACCTCCAAGCTATATCTTTGATCATCATATCTTGAACATCTACCAGCTACACCTTGATCACCAACTATCTACCATCTACACCTTGATCACCAACTATCTATCATCTACACCTTGATCAGTGAATCCTGCAAGCATACTTATGCAAGATGTTCAAGTCATAGTATTTATAAACATATTATTAGATTGACCAAAATATGATACTTATAATTTTGACACATGTTTAAAATAGTCACTAGAATTAAAGAAAAAACAAAAAGAAAAGTTTTTTTTTTTTGTTTGTTTATAGACACTTTGTGATAATTTTAAAAAGATAATAACTCAAAATAAAAGTATACATTTTTTAGAAGATATATAAAATTACTAAATTAGTTATGGGATATGATTTGACACAAATCCTATACCAAACCGCTAACTATGATTTTGGGTTGGGTGGCTCAGCGGACCAACCCATTTTTCAAGTTTGGAGTTTAAATGACTTGTTTTTATTTAACATTAGTTTGTCCTAAAAGTTTTAATATGATACATTTAGTTCATGATTATAATGCATAAGTGCATAACAATATATATAAATCTAGGTACCCTATAAATATATATTAACAATAAAAATTTTACTGGAACATTGAGCGGATGGCCTCTTAGTCTAGCGGCTCCAGTTGTTTATCCTCGCTAAAGTGGTGCAGAATCTCATTGGTCGCACGTCCCAGTCGCAACAGTTGGACAGTCTTTGTCAATGGTGGTGGACAGCTGAACCATATCACCTTTATGCACCTCACTAGAGAAAAAGGCTCACCATCACTCTACTATTGCCATAGCACTGATATTGCACCTTCAATTTCATCACATCCTCTTCCTTTTTTTCTAAGTTTTAAAAATAGTTTTAGTTATGTAACAAAAATCACCATCAACTATCTACTAGATTTGCATGTCATGTCAAGGTCAAGAAGGTTTATTCTACGTGAGATTTAAGACATTGAAGGTTTTTACTTTAGGTGGCAAAATGGGCCGGTTGCGGTCGATACAAATTATGACAATTTCACCCCTGGTTCGGGAGCAGAAGATAAGAGCTTTGTTAATAACCATATTACAGCCTCATGAGTCATGAGCAAGACAGTTAGCCATTGCATTTGTTTGTGTATACAAATATTTTTTAATGTGATTATTTGTTTAACTTTTGTAAGTACAATTTAAGATTGGAATACTTTCCTCACCAAATGTGTGTGTGTGTTTTTTGTGATAACTAGAAGTGGATATCTTGCCCCATTTATTTAAATGGGTTGAAAGACATGCATAGTCCATCTTAGATTTGCATACAACCTCTTATATCTTATTTTATTCAAAGGTGTAGATGTAGTAGTTATTTTTTTAATCATAATTAACACATCTATTAATATATATAAAAGAATTGAACATTGCTGACGTGGCGTGCAATGGTGCTTTCAACCTCTCCATGAAACTGCCACGTGGCATCATAATTGAAAGATTTTATTGTTTTTGAATTATTTCATTTTTTAATTAAATTGAGTTATTTTAGGAAAAAATAATTTAAAAATAAATTTAAAAATTTCTCTCTCATATTTCCTCCCATAACTTTTAAACGTTTATATCTTTTATATACGGGATTTTTTAAAGAAAAAAATTACACCAAATTAACGAACGTTTTATTATCTTTCCAACAAGTACCATAGTGTTATATAAAAAACGGAGAAAAAATCGACTATTTTTTGTGGGGTTTCGTTCATACAGGAAAAAAACACACAAACTGTTCATGTTATTCATTAATCATGTTTTTTCTTTTAAACCAGGTTCTTATCTACGATGTTGAAAATCAGCCCAATCGCCATGTTATCATTGGAATTTTACTAGGTATACTTAATCAAGAGAAGCTAGGAGAAAGAATCGCGCAACACTGCAACACATGGTGTCAGCTTATAGCAATGTTATTTTTTTATTTATTTAATTACAAGAGTAATAATTATTACTATTAATATTAGTATTATTAGAATGGTTATATTTTTCAACCACTGGACGCTCCCGGGAAGAATTGATAGTTGCTGGCGTGGCGTTCAATGGTGGCCTCGACCATCTCTTGATTATGCCACGTGGCATAATGAGATGCAATGGTTACAACTTCCAACTTAAGTGTTTGTTTAGTTGATTAAGTTAGGAATTATAGGAGCCATTAGAATGTGAGAAATTAGAGAGATGTGATGAGTTTTTGAATAGTTGCAGCTTACATAAGTGATCCTTTAGATGATTACTGATTAGGTTTTAGATTAGGGAATATGAGTTATTACTGATTAGAATACTATGAACATGCAATGATTGAGAGATTTTGTGGTTAGTTAACTTGAGCCATTTGCAATAGGTTATCACGTAAAATTAGATTTTTCAACCCCGGGACCTTCCCGGGGTAATCAGCTAGTTAACTATATATTAAATTTCTACTCCCAAAAGGACAAAATAATTTTGATGGTCAACCCACCCCAGCCTGACCAGGCGACCATTTCAACCTGAACTAAAATAACCAATTTAGACCCAAATGGCTTTTTGGGATCGAAATTCGCTAGGGCCTTCTAATTCGGTACTGAACGTGAAACGGGATCACAATTCGCTAGGTCCCTATAATTAGGTTTGATGGGGAGTAGGCTCATTTCGGATCGCTCTCATACGATGTACCATGATGTGGTATGATGTACAGGTTAATATCTAAATAACCTATATAATACGCCTTAATGTAGAACTAACCAAGCTCTAGATATAACAAATAACACTTTTAAACAAAAAAGAAAAAGAAACAACCAAATGTGTAGTTTAGGGGTTAAATTTTACAAAATAGTATAAAATAAAATAAGGGTAAACACGTAATTTTGTTATAGTAGAAATAAAAGATTTGTAAACCTTAGAAAAGTTACAGCTGTCACTTTCAACCTTCACCTCACCAAATTGCTCTTTCATCTCCGTCTACACATCATCTTGGCTCTATTTCTTCTCAACGTATTCATTTCTGTTGCATTCGTCAATCTATTTCTAGTTTATTTATTGTTGGTAGTTCATCAATATTTCTAGTTTATTTATTGCAGTTATTTCATCTTTATTGTTTGAAACGCTAATTTCATGGTCGAAGTCGTAAATCGGAGCGTTCCTGGAACACGTTCGTATTGCGATTCGGTACGGACAATCCGGATTGTAGATCGTGGCCTTTCTAGCGATTTATGTGACTATGATCCAACCCATCGGACCCACCCATGTTGCCACCCCTATCAGTATATTTTGGATTGTATTCATTTGGGTCAACACCATTCTTAACATTACTAGAAGTGGCATCTTTCTTAATTACTTTTTTGTAGATATCCTACCATAGTATCATACACTTGAATCAATTATATTAAGATCTTTCATTTGACTCAAAGAATAGATATATCAACTCTACTTATAATAACAAGTTTTGGAGTAGTCAAACTTTGGTCAAAGATTAAAAAGGACAAGAATGTAATTTCCCACATCACCACCCAATGAAATAATAACTACCAATTTGACCAAAAGCAAACAAAATTGTCAATTGTCATCACTCATCAACTCATAATGGGCAACATGTATTGCCTTCATGTTCACATCTCCACATGACATGTTCTCAAATCATATCCATACAATTATTTCCTTCCACACAAAGAAATTTACAACTTTGTGGATAAAATTTAAAAAGTAAAAATTAAGGAGTCAGCAAAAACCCTTTATCCAACAATTTAGACAGTTAAATAGAACGTAGCGACACTAGATACCGTTATTAATAGAAAATTTAACTGACCAAATGGTCATTAGACCTGAACCCCATCTAGTTCCGCCCATATTCCTACACTTAGGAATCTTTTACAAACAAATCACACTTAAAAGGTAAAACTCTTGTTTCCGCCGGTTTACTTAACGCCATTGGGTTCAGAAAGCTTCGAGAAAGTGAGTTTCTTCAAGCGATTTGTTATCGGATTAGCCCATGTTTTATCAGGAACGCCGCATTTTACATCAACTATTTGAACCATGCAAGATCCCTTTCTGTCACTCTTTCTACTATTATTAGTTCCATTTCCATTTCCATCCACAGAACCACTATCTGACCGAAGAAACGGATTCCTGCTATCTCTCCTAGCATGATGATGCTTAGTTTTCTGGTCAACAGCAGTCTGTTTACCACTCGTGATGTTAGCGTTGCTGGTGGTGGTGCCGGTGCTAGTGCTTGCTTCATCTGCTTGAACTCTAGCCTTCGAATTTGTACCCGTTGCAGCCTCATTAGGCGATGGGACCGCGCTTGAGGATCCAACTTTAACTGACTTCAGTTCCCTTGACATCAAAGCATTGATGGTACCAGTTGTTCCAACTTTTATGGACCCACCACCACCCTTGATGGCTTCAAGTGTCTGACCCTCAACCATGATTGGTCCTATATAATTAATTATCACAATATCAAATCCCTGTTTAAAAAGATTTTATAAACATGTTAAAAAAGCCAACAGTCAAGACTCAAGATCATATGAAATCTTTTAACTTAAACAATAAGCAAGCATGTAACAATTCTATGCAGGGGCGTCTATGGGGAGGTCCGAGGAGGCCAACCGGACAGGGTCCATAAATCTTGGGCATATTTAAAAAACAAATGTATATATTATTTTCATATAACTCATTTAACACTTAAACTTGGGCCTAAGGAGCCTATTTTTTAACCACTCGGATAGGGTAGAGTACGTAAATTTTCAGGGACGCCTCTGATTCTATGGATAATGATGGTACTTACACTAAACCTTAATACAGATCCAGTAAACACATAAATTAAACAAGTTATTAAATCAAACAGTAAGTGATCAATGAAGGTTCATAGATATGTATAACATTAAAAAGATCATGATCAACAAAACAAGTTTAAATTTTTAACAAGAAAATCCTAATGGTATGAGAATAAGAAGACTTACCCAGAGTGCACAAGATGAAGTGTTTTGTTTTGTTGATGATGAAGTAAAGAAGATATGTATGTGCATAAAGATTGATGTTGAGAGCAGTGTGGAAGGAAGACTAGACAAGATCCGGCATAAAATATTGTATATATGTTGGAAGTCACACTTAAGATAACAAACAAACACCCAATCTTTTAAATATTTTATATTTTGTTTGTGTCCTATCTTTCTTTCCTGTTGCTTTAGTTGACTACTGGAGGTGTTCAAATGATCATTTAATATAATAATGCACTTGGTTGTGTAATATCATTTAATGCCATCACTCTCAATATAGAAGAAAAGTGAATACATTATTGTGAAAAAGTTTAAATTTCTTTTTGTATGTGAACTTAAAAGACAAAGGTGCAGTGTACTATTTGCCTCATTTTAAGGTAAATTCAAAGTACTTGTCGGACAGTATAAACAAAGTTAGTATGTAGACAAGTCCCACCACTTAGTATAGAGCTTTAAATACTTGTCAATTGTCATAAAATTATCTTAAAACATGAGGTTAGTAGGAGCATGCTGCATGGTCAACAAACGGAAGGATCATGCTTCGATAGTTCCCTGCCTCGCACAAACTATCATAGACGTGCCATGCATGATCGACCATGGATCAGCTGCGTTGCTTGTTCTTTTCACTTGACGTATCTATGAAGTTGTGATTTCGCTCAAACCATTGTGATATTCTTATAATAGTTTGATTAATCGAGGCTAATATATCATTAAACTCAAAATTTGATCCACTTTATGTTTTTATCAAAGCAACACCTAAAGATATTATAAGTGTTGAAAAACTAAATAAGAAGTTATTAAACTAAGATTGCCCAACTCAAGGGATGGACCATTGCTATGCATGCAACTCAAGGTATGGACCATTGCTATTGTTAAGCTATCCGTATTTCATGACTAGGTAATCTACACCTTTATTTTATCAACCGGCATGGCATAAATAACTCATGGGATAGATAATTTATAAAGTGACTAATTTTGAAGTAGAAAACTTTCAGATTCGCATAACCACTTGTACTTGGTCTTAACCAAATATACATATAGAAAAAGAGAGAGAGAGACGGTTATGCAAAAACATAAGCGACTTATGTGTAATATTAACAACTCCCTCCGTCCCAATTTAGATGTCCATTTTTGCACTTTTTGTTGTCTCAAATTAATTGTTCATTTCTAAGCAATTTCCAGTTTTGCCCATAAAAAACAAAAGACAATCAAAGATTTGAAATAATAACTTGAGGATATTATTGTCATTTTACAACATACAAACAAAGATTTTTAATCTGTGTGTTTGTGGGCCCAATGACATCTAAATTGGGACGGAGGGAGTACATTATACGGTTACCAGAATCATCACGTTCAAAGTGTATATGGTCACCAATACAAAACTTTAGTTACTGATCCAAAAAAATAAGGGGATTTCCTTTACCTGAAACATCTATATATCAAACAACCCCCCCCCCCCCCCCCCCCCCCCCACCCACCCACACACAAAAAAAAAAAAAAACTACCATCTCAACTGTCAAAAAAAAAAAGTATCCTTCTAGATACCCCCAGTGAGCAAACTGAAAAATGAATCTTCTTTCTTACCATCACCCCTATCATCACTTAACTTATTAAGAAGCCCTATGTCATTAGCTTTTGAAGCCTCTGGTTTCTTTACTGATATAAATGCCACTTTCTTGGGTTTTAGTTCGGGTAAATCTTGATTAGCCAGCAAACTTGAACATGTAACCTGTTCCTGTTCTGAGTTTTTATTGAAGGTTGTAGAGCACCTGATTGGTCTTTTACATCATCTTCTCCCTCAACTTGTTTACAATCATCATTAGAACTACCCTCTATTGAAGAAAGATTATCGATCCTCATCGTAGCAGGGTCTTCTTCACAAGTTTTGTCCACAATTACATCTGCCGGTTTATTGACTATAACAAGAAAGGGAATAATGTCAGGTTTCAGAACAGTTCTAAAGGACTCATAATTAGGGATGATCATGGGTCTAGTTGGTTCGGTTATGAGCTAAAACCAAACCTCTAGCCAATGCTTCAATTCTTAGATTTTCATAACCACTAAGTTCCCCGGTTTTTTTTTTTTTTTTTTTTTTTTTTTTGAATGGCCATTGAATTTCGGTTATGATGCTAAAGTTAATTCAGTTATCAGAAAGGATGGTTCGATTACTTCAATTGGAAAGATGGCTCGGTTCAATTGGTTAACCGCCAACTTTGGACATGGATGGAATCAAGCTAATTCAATTAATAAATTCAACTATATCTGATCAAATAAAATATTAGCAATATTTAATGATTAAAGAAAATTAAAAAACCGTTAGTATGTTATTTGATTAAAAAATATAAAACTTTTTTCTTCCTATACATATTATTATAGACAATGTAAAGGTTAGTTTTAGTGTCAAATGAATTCGTTTATCTACACACATAAAACCATATCTAAACCATAAAAATTGGTTATTGAAAAAATCATAACCAAACCATCGGTTTCATAATCGGTTCGATCATTCAGTTTTTCTACCCACCCTACACAATTGCAATATATTGTTAAGGAACAGATCCTTACCACCAAGAATGGTTTCAATACTTTCATACTCTAGTGTAGATGAAGCTTGACATACGACAGCATCGTTTACTGTCTCGGGATTTGTGTTCTCCGGTTCAATCTGTTTCTCTAGTAAAACAAATTTGTCAGTCTCCCATACACATTCCAGATAGACAGCTTGCTCATTTGTTGGGTAGTATTCTCTATAGACCTGAAAGTCATTCACACAAAAGGGTAATTACAAAGATAAGTTAATAATATTTAACAACATAAAGTGGTCATGACTGAATATATTAATAGATGAGTGAAATGCCTCGATTCCTTCTTGGTTAAGTTTAATGGATTGTTGCTTTCGGGATAAGGAGGAAGCCATGTTAAATACTGAGACAACGTCAAGTAGTATCTGTTCAAAAATATGAAATTAAGCCTAAAAAGTTATATATATTTATCAAAGATTCAAAATGATAATGATATAGAAGCAGTCCTTACTTGCTGAGTTAAAACTCGAAGACGTGCAAGCAGAGCCAACAAAGTCATAGAAAATCCCATAAAAAAGGATCGAGCAAGCAAAGTAGATAATTCTCTGTGCATAGTCAAGGAGGTGCACAAGAAAAAATGGGATAAAAAGTAACAAAAAATCTAAAATTTAATAAAAAAACATATATTGCGCAATTCCCACTAGAATAAGTTTATAGTCGGTAAGGATTATGTAGCTGAGTCATCCAAACCAAGAAAACATTTAAGACGATAAAACCTTGTGAATAAAAAGAAAACTAAACACGCAAAAGAGAACACGTAGATAAAACTCTATGTGCAACCAAAGGTTGCATCTCTTTCATATATTAGTCTTCTTCATCATATAAACCTCTCATAATCTCTTCATCCTTTTAATTGTTCTTACATATCTACCTCTCAAAGGTCGTTTTTTTCCGCCAGAGCAACAGGTCTAAATGTGAACAACATGTACACGAAGCACCCTGCCTCAAGACCCTCAAACGTGCTTTTTATAACCACGATTATATAATATGAAAGAAACAAGGAAAAAAAGAACAATATGTATGTAGAATGAAGGATACATAGCTGCCTTCAGCATTGGCTCCACCATCTGATGAAAAAAGATTGATAATAAAGCTAAATTCCGGTAAATAGAAAACTCGGAATGCCTGAAATTGTAAGAATCACCTGTGAAAGCAGACGTGCAGCACCCTGAAGTCGCACCAGAAAGTTATGTTTTCCACTATCACATTTTCTTCTTTTCAAACTGAAATATTAGATAAAGTTAACGTCAAGTCAACAGATTGCGCTATTGCGGTATATAATAATGTTACGCAAGAGGACTAGTGAGCAACTCAAGTGGTAATACCTTTCTAATAGCTGAACCTTCTGCCTAGGCCGGTTCCCATTGATGACAATAAAAGAGGAATTAACAATTTCCAACAAGTTAGTTGATTGAAGAAGCTTACAGTCTCTCCTAACCTACATAAGAATAAAACTGGTCACGTGAACCATATATGTAAATAACCTTGGTTAAGGAATAATAACCAACACCTTCAACAAGTACTGGAAATATGAGCTTCTGCGATGTTGGTTCTTATTTTTGTGGATGATTCTATCAAGCACGCCTAATTCTGACTGGAGTTGACCGAGGAAAGATTGTAGTCGTGCCTCTATGGTTTCAGCTTGAGCATCCATATCCACAACTGTTCAACAACATTTGAGCAACAATACGAAATGAAATTTAATTACGAGAACGGCCTCAATTTATGAAATGTTATTATTATGTTCACATTGATAGTCACCAAAAACAGCTTGAATCACTCTAGATATATGAGCAACCATAATATAAAGTTTCATTCACAAACATAATAATTCCACATTTCAGTACATTATAAAAGCTTACAGAACAAATGCACAAAATACCAGTCTAAATAGGTCTAACAAAGTGGGCAACTTTGACACCAAATGTAGAATCAGAAATTTAATATTAAAAAATGATAAACTTAACAAACTAATAAAAATGCATTAAAAACAACACACAAATGTCCTTATAAAGAATATCAAAAGTAAAACTACAAAACTTTGTTGTCAATACTCCCCCAAGCGCCTAGGCCCACTTTTTTGGCTCAGCACAGCCTTCTTGATTCACTTCAAAAGCCCCACTTTCAGGCCCTCGGGTGCATTTTTCAGGTCAAAATCTGACTAAATTTCAGCTAAAAATCGCCTTGAACAATCATACTAACCCTAAACAAGCCTGGAATGAACCTAAACTAGCCCTAAAAAAACCTAAAGCATGTCGAAAACCCCTAAAAGTTCTAATTTTATACTATACGCTTCTCCTAAAAAAGCCCTCACTTTTTAATCGCTTTGCACTAAGGCCCAAGGGTAAACCTTTGCACCTTAAGTGCGCCGTGCGCCTTCGATAATTATGCTATAAACACAATACTTGCTCTGTTGCTCATGAATTAGTGACTTGGTTCACAGCACCACACGAAGCCCCTCTTTTGAATACCAAAATAAACCTAAATTACATTAAATGGTAGCAAACAGCACTTAGGCTTTTCAGTTGATTTTATACCATACTAAACTGAGTGCCCCTTAGAGTTGCTGAGCGAACAAATATAACGCATATATAACACAATCACAAACCTAAGTGACAGAATTTATTCAATCTACCACAGAATAACATTGCAGTATTAGTTTTGTATATGCAACTGTGGTGTGAGAACAACATCACATTTTTTATACTAATAGTAAACTTTTATTCACATCTTGGATTCATGAAGCAGTATATCCTAAACCCTAAAGAATGAAACTTTTGAACCTACTAACTAAGTGTGAGAAAATAAAAAAGCGGATGAAAATAATTTAAGTTTGAACACAAATTAACATCACTAATCGGTTAATCATAGCTTAATAATAAAGCATATTAAAACACAACAAATTGAAACTCAACAAGATAAAATCAACAAATTAGAACATACCTGCGAAGGCTACTTAGTGGACGGTCGGCGCTGCGGCAGCGTGGTGGCGACCGGGACGATGGAGGCAGAGAAAAGGCGGGTTTTTTTTTTTTTTTTTTTTTTGTAACCCTAACTTGGGCCGTTTTATGTAAAAAAAAATGAAAAAGAAAAATTAAAAAAAGGTGGGATGCGAGAATCGAACCAGCGAGTTCAATAGGAAAAAAAAAAGGAATTATCACGGAAGGGATATGGTATCAAAAACATCATAAATACCATATCAGCGCATAGCTAAAACATACACTGTCTAGCGTCCATCAGAGAACGAACGCAGACTCAATCGCCCGTTTTACATCAGCGGAACGTCTAGCGTACACCCGCCTGTTTTACGTCAGCGGAACGTCTAGCGTCCATCCGCCCGTTTTACGTCAGCGATATACCTGGCGTCTGTTCGCAGACTCACCCGCCCGTTTTACATCGGCGATATACCTGGCGTCCAACTGACGCCAGATGCAGGCTCACCCGCCCGTTTTACGTCGGCGGGTCTGGTACGCTTCAAAGCTTCTCAAGCAAGATAGATGAAGCTTCGTCAGCACGACTAGAGGATGCCTTCTGGGGCAGCCTCGGGGCACACACCCTTGCCCCAGGCAACTGTTCCTGACGCAACAGGGTGCCTGTCAGAGTTCTCGACCAATCAAAGACTGCTCCCAGTCTGACACGCAGAAAGGACGATGACGTGGCAGCCTCCCATCCAAGATATCTCCTCTGACAGAAAACTTTCTCAACTTATCTCGGGTTCCAAGAAAGAAGATGATTACCCACCGCCCTGGGTCAACCAATAGACGGACACCACGTGTCCGCCGCCCACTAGCGTCCACTTAGCAGACGCCACGCGTACTATCGTCAGGACGGTAACATCCCCCCTTTACTTTCTCCTTTTACCGAACCCACTTGCATCATTGGGCTTAGGGACTTGGGCTGGAAACTTAGAGACACCTCTACCTGGGTCGGGCCCCAACAAGGGTAGAGGATGGGCTGAGAAAGTATGACGTCGAGGTACTACAAAAGGAGGAGCTCCTCCTTTTGTTGGCATCTGATATTCACTAATACTTTCACTCAAAAAAACTACGAACTCCTTCGTACCTTTTTCAACCCCTTATTTATTATACTAACGTTTAGAGGCTCGGCTCTTCTGATCGGTACTCTCTTAAACTCCTTGGTCTTGTCCTTAACGTATTTGTTTATGGTGGTGGGGTGCAGTAGTGTGGTACCGTTGTAGAAGAAAAGGTTTGGTTGATTTCTTCACTCCCTCGTGGTCAGGGCCGTAAATGAACCAAATGTTCAGCGAATAGTAAGTGAACTGTTCGATGGAAAGTTTATTTATGTTCGTTTGTTTAATAAATGAACGAACACAAACAAGAAATTTCGTTTTTTTTAGTTAAGCAAACGAACATGAACAGAGTCATGTTCGTTCATTTATGTTCGTAAACGTTTGTCAATGTATTCGTTTGTGTTCGATAGTTTATTGGAGTTTCTAACAATAATTCATTGGAGTTTTTAACAATTATTTTTAGTTTTGTACTTCAAAATTCTAACAATAAATTGATATGATCGCTACGTAAAGATATATAGTTTAAACGATGTTGACAAATTTACAATAAAAGTTTAAACAATATTTGAAATGTAAGTAAAACAAAAAAAAAAATGAAGTGAATCTCACGCAACTATTTCGGACATTGCTATATATTCATCTATTGCGTATAACGAAATCCCATATGCAAGTTGTCGAGAGCGGCTGTACATTTTTGTATAGAGGTGAACCCTAGTCACCCTCTTGCATCTTCTCTTTGTTGAAAAAAAGGATATCGCTCCGATAAATCATTTGATAAACGCATAAATAGTTGTCTGCTCATTCGAAAAGTCGCCTAAAATGCTCTTCATTGTAGATAGGTTCGGGGATAAAATAGTGTCGTATCAAAGTTTAGTTTGTTCCCTCTCTATCACGATCAAGAGGTGGTTGTCTCCTTAGCACAGGTTGCCTTTGAGACCGGGCAATCAAGTAGTTAACTGTTATCCTGCCCACTTCCATAATCAATTTGTCTTCCTCCGAAGAGTCGGATGAAGAAAAGTCTTTTTTTTTTTTTTTTTTTTTTTTTTTTTTTTGAGTTGAGAGTGAAAGTGAAAGTGAGGATAAATGTTTTTTAGAATGAGTGAGTAATTTTTTTTAAATGAAATGGTTTCTATAAATAGGAAAATGATGCAAATTTTTTTCTCCAACGATCAAAAAATGGTCACCAAACGTTCGAAAATGCACGCTAGCCCACACGAGCATGGTGGTGTGGGCTCGCTCGCGGCTACGTTCACGCGTGGTGGTTGTGGTGTTCGCGAGCCACGTGGCTCATCTTCTCGCTCGCGCACCACAACGTATAGCCTAAATCTTAATACCCTGGGATGTAACAAAACCAAAAGTTAATACCCTAGATTGTTACTTTAAACTTCTAGTACTCAACATTCTTAGGGGCTGTTTGGTTGATTAAGTGCTGAATCATTAAGAGGTCTGAATGGTTAAGAGGTCTGAACGGTTAAGCGCTCAATCATTAAGTTGGACCTCTTAATGGTTAGTTTTCTTGTCTCACGTTGGTAGGGGAGCCTCATTAAGGTTCAGCCTAGTTCAATGCTTAATAATTCAGTGTTTAATGGTTCAGCAACATCCCAAATCTTAATGATTCAGACTTAACCATTCCATTCAGAAGCTGAAACAAACACACTGAATGCTGAATCATTCAGCACTGAATGGTTAAGAGCCTCATTAAGAAGCTACTAAACAGCCCCTTACTTTCTACAAACCACACGAACCAATTGTGTAATTCACTCTTAAAAAAAATGTTTGTATTAGGATTTTTTTTTAAATTAAAAGAAGATATTTAAAGTTATATAGACAAACGTCAACGTGTAAATGTATACAAACTAGTATTTTACGCGTGTCGCGCGTTGCAGCGACAACCTGGTGCCTCACACGCGAAGATACCATCATTGTACAAACAATAACACTACAGCATATGGAATTTGAACATACCCAAAGCGCATGACAATGCATCCTAAATGGTAGAATATTGCGATTTTCGTAGGCAAATTACGTCCGGGTTGAGTCCGGCCCACACCGATTTCATCTTTTGGCCACTACTGATCGAAAAAATTAAGTCCAACCCCTATTAATTCGAGAACCAAACTTCACTGCCGATCACAACCAAGAAAACATTTAGCTATTTGAAGATCACCGTATAAATTACGTGATAACAAACACGTTTATTAATTATTTTAATAGCAAAAATAAGCAACGTATTAGTAATTAGTAAGTAAAATGATTTTGCAGTCAATAGAAAGAATAGTCCAAAGAAAGAATTAATTATTTTAATAACAAAAATAAGCACCGTATTAGTAAATAAAATAATTTTGCAGTCAAATGAAAGAATAGTCCAAAAAAGAAAGCGCCCAAAAAGAGGGCAAAACAATCGTAAAAAAAATAGAGCACTGTAGCGTGAAAGCGACATTTAGCTACAGTAATCACTACTCAGAAAATTTTTTACCATTTGTATCTTTATATAATATTCATGTAAAACACCTCCTAACAAAGATCACAATACTAAAATAATATACGAAAATCAGAAAATTGCATACACATTTCATTGGCTAAAATTAGAGATGGGAATTGACTTAAAGAATCCATCACTGCTCATCTAATTGGTTGGGAGTGAAACAGCTAGTATGAAGTTTCTCATTCTATTTTAAAGCGCAATAATCAGATAAGTTGTTATAAGTCATCCCAAACACCCAAGATATTAATCAAAGTTACAAATTGATGGTTAATACAATGGAAATTGGATTTTAATGACCCAAACTATTTGAAATTGGTCACTGACACCCTCAACTAAAAAATTGGCCATATATAACCTGAACTATTGACTTATTGGAATCTAGCACCCAATTAACTGATACCGTTAGTTGGGTTGCTGACGTGGCACGCTGATGTGTGCACACGTGGATTGACACGCAGCATGCCACATCAGCAAATCTTGCCACGTCAGCGAACCCACTAACGGTGTTAGTGATTTAACCGTTAGTGGATGTTAAATTCCAATAAGTTAATAGTTCAGGTTATATATGGCCAATTTTTTAGTTTGGGGTGCCAGTGGCCAATTTCAAATAGTTTAGGTTATTAAAATCTAATTCCCCTTAATACAAAACTAATTTGTAAGTGATCCATAAGACACTTTTCTAGCCACCTCTCTTAATCAAAGTAGCGGTCCAGATGAGTTCAGCATCTCACTGACTCGCTCATCATTCGTCAAGATCTTCTGAGTTTCGGCTTCTTTCAATATCAACTTTTATATGAACATCTAAATTTTGGCTTCTTTCAATTTCAAAATAACAAGCTCAAAAACAAATAGTGTTAAAACCCTCATATCTTCATAGTTGTATTTGTTACTACACCAGCAAATCATGAACAATGAAGGGCCTTACAAATGTTATCATGAGCTCTTTCTTGTAGAAAACCTCAAACAAAATCCAACACCGTTCAAATAAAGACAGCAAATTTCTAAGCATTTCATGAGAAGTTGATGATGCAGGCTGCAGAACGCTTTTCAATAATTTCTAATTCTAATTCCTTCCTGACATCTTTTCGCTTCTTTAGATCTCGTGCTTCAGTTTTACACCACCAGACATCCATCTTCTCCAAAACACGCGCATACTTCAAAATATGTTTAAGGAAACATATTTCTGAATCATCAGCATGAAAGTTCTTGAAAGTCAAGGCCTTGAGGCGTTGTGATATGCATATTGGTACTAGTAACAAGATCAAATCACTTGCACCAAGCCGCATGCAACGATCAAATCCCTGTACAGTGTTTTACAAAACCTTACATAAATACTGTGATCATCTACCCGATAATATTTTTATAAATATAACCTTAGAATTTGGTTCAAATGAGAACCTTTTCCCAAATTGAGAACTGTGAGAATCATTCTGGACCACAAATTTCTTTAAGGCAAAAAAAATATATATATTTTTTTGCTTTAATCGCTGCTTTATATGCAGGAATTTTTTTTTTTGTATTTTTTTTTTCAATATACACATATGTATAAATGAAAAAAAAAATTCAAAATAAAATTTTCTTGCATAAAAATGTGCGACTAAAGCAAAAAAAAAATTGTTTTTTTTGTTTTTGCCTTTATATGAAATGTGTGGCCCAGAATGCTTCTCCCAGTTCTCAAATAGGAGTTAGTTCTCTTAGAATCCCTACCCTCTAACCTTATAAATTATAGTATTCAAAAGATAAGATTATTAATATTGAATTAACTATTATCTTTTTTTCAATAAACAATATAGTGTTTGTGAAAAAAAAGAAAAAAAAAACCATCCTTGCCAGAGTACCTTACCTCAGAGAGATTAAGAGATTGTAGATTCGGACAGAAGTAGAGAAACTCTATAAACGCCTTAAAAGTGTAATTCCCAAGTTCCATAGTCAAGACTAGATGGGTCAAATTTGGAAATACAGGAAAACAATCCAACATGCTACCTGCAAATATGAGACACTTTGCATAGCAAAGAGAACACAATCCCAAAAATCAGTATGAACTAGTTCCGACTATTCATTGAAGTCATATTTAGCTTTCTAATTACCTCCATAGTGCGATTGGATACTTTCAAAAACACAACACTTTGTAGCCCTTTAAGTAAATCAACGGCACGACATGCAACTTCTTTTTGTCTCCCATGTAGAACAGGAATGTGGATGCTTGCTTTGACTAGTGCTAGTACATTACTCAAGAAGATCTCATTTGATAAGTATCCGATATACTCTAAATATGTAAGATTTTTTGCATCAATCTTGATCTTACAACCGTTAGGTTCATAAACCGGGAGGTCATCTATGGTCAACCTTTTTAAGGTCAAACTAGAAATTGTAAAATTCTTCAAGTTCGCACATTCACAATCCAACAAAACCAATTCTTCTAGAACCACACAGCTTGAGAAAAGCTTTTCTGTAGAATCATCATTTGGGAAAGTAACTAGAGATAGATGCAAAGTTTTTAGGCATGGAAAAGAAACACGAGGCGGGATTTCAATTACACAATCCATTTCGATTTTCAATATAACCAATGATTTGCAATCAAACAAAGATTGAGGAATTATAGACGAGTCCTCTGCAAAGATACAAAGATCAAGCTCCCGAACGTTGTGCATAATTGCGCTAGAAATCCATGAACTTATTCGCAGCGAATTAAACCAAACACGACATGATAAACGGAACTTTTCAATAGTTGAGGCATCTCGTAACTGGAGGATTCGTTCTACAAAGTTCATGAAGGAGGTTGTATCACGTGAATGTTGACAATCCACCTCACTTACATACAATAAAGTATCGTCAAAATCGAGGCTGGGAACTGAAGTCCACAAATTCTTCCATCTTTTGGATGATACGGAAGCCTTTACAACTTCTTTTGTGGGCAAAAACGATAGTATGCGATGAAGAACACAATCCGGTAAATTGCTGATATAATCAATCATATCATCTGTATGCTCAATTTCAAGTTGCTTGTTGTGTCTGCTCTCACTCATGGTTAGCCTCTTTGATTTCCTAAACACTCAAGAAATTAGTGCTACTTACTAGAGCAATATAAAGCAGATCGTAACAGTTGTATATCATCAAGAGTTCAATTTGATGCTGGGTATTCTTGTTATCTCAATACGAATTATCACATATAATCACTATAACGCATGCATTACCCTAGATGGAACAGAGTTTTGTTTTCTAAATTCTAATGCAGGTGATTGGAACAGGACTGTGATAATATAAACCGCCAAAAGAGATAATGAAGAGACAGAGTGGCGAGCTTCTGATTCATGGATGAAATTATAAATACAAGATAACACTGAATTAAAAGATTATCGACCACGTACTGTAATTCGGATGTGAAGGTGAATCAACATACATAACAATTAACCTAAATTCATATATCCAATATCCAATAGATAATATAAACCCTAACACTATAGAACTGGAGAAAAAACAGACTAATTGTTCATTGATTCGATTCAATTCGACTCCCTAAAAAATTCTACGAGTAGTGAAATTAATTCGAGATAACAGAAACCTTAATAAGCTGTACAGACCGAAACGATGAATCGGATAAGTATGATGCACAATATCCAGCTTCTATGTCATCAAAAACAAGGTTAGGAAGTTCGCACTAACGGTTAGCCTATAGCCTCTTTGTTTTCCTAAACACTCAACAAATGATCATTCAAGAAATTATTGCTACTTACTAGAACAACTTAAAGCAGATAGTAACAAATGCGTATCATCAAAAGTTCCATTTGTTCTTCATAATTTCATATGACGCTAAAGATTCAGGTTATCTCAATACGAATGATCACAACTAATCAGTATAGACTATAGTGTATGCATTGCCCTAGATGGAACACAGTGATGCATTTAGTTATTTAATTATTATAATTGAATTAATATTGTAATTCAGAACAGAAGGTGAATCAGGATACAATACAAGGTAAACCCTAGTTATATATAATCGAACAATAAACAAGGAAGATATAGGGGTATGGATCTTGAAATTAATGATTGTTTATAATAAGATAGAAGAAGGCTAACGTGTGGTCGGAGATTTGAGGGATGTTGCGTTCCATGGAAGAATCGGCGAGTGAGATTGAGAGCGTCATTGATTGAATTAATAATTGGGGAAAATGATTGGACTTGACTCACTCGTTTTATATGAGTTTGGTCTTGTACGAGTGCACGTTACAAAACTAGTCATTTAGAATCAGCAACCGGGTTTTGGGTTTGATCAACAAAGTCGGTAACCGGATAGGGTAGGAACAGGTTTCGAATATGCTTGGGTCTTTTTCGGGTTTTGACCAGTTTGGCCGAGCCTTTTTCCCCTTCTTTATCTCATTTTCCTTTCTTTTCACTTCTTAAAAAAACTATAAAACACTCTATCTTTCCATTTTCCTTCTTTTCCCTCTTAAAAAAATTCGGGAACACAGCGTTAAAGAGTTAAAATTTATTCAATTTTTGTTTTCACTTTAAATCTCTCTAGTTTGTAAGGATTTCCTCTCCACTTTATTCAATTAAAAACTCATAAACGCCACTCGAGAAGACAACGTCAACAAGAATAACTATAGTTATCATGAAATCTATAAATGTTACTTTATAGATTGGCTTGTGAATGAAATACTAATTAGAGTAAAGTATACGGATGGTCTTTACAGTTTATTAGATTTTCAGATTTGATCTCTAGCTTTTCAAAAATACGCAGATTGTTCATGTGATTTGCATTTTGTAACGCATTTAGTCAACACCTATGTGGGATGTGTATAGCATGTAGCGCTAAGATGAGAGTAAGAGATCATAGATGTATATAACATGCAGCCTAATGTTTTGAGATTTTCTCAATACTTCCCCTCTAGTTGTTAATTTGTTATACCCGTTAAATCCCCTCATATGCTTCGGACGTTAGGATGCGATTGCCTTGTTTTATTCTTCTAAGAATACTAGTAGAGTGCCTGCACGATGCAGCGGGGAACACAAACACTTCTAAGGGTGTATATGGTTCGGTTAAGTTCGATTATTAACCTCAACCGAAACTAAAATCAAAAGTCATCAATTAATCAATCTTATTAAACAATTGGTTCCTTGGTTCGGTTAGTATTGTTAGATTATCGGTTTTTAGTCCGGTTTAGTTAATTTTGTTGAATAACGAAAACAAACTTTGGCTAAATTTTTTTGCCTAGAAGTACATGAAATGGAGGTATAAATACATGAAATAGAGGTCAAAAAAATAGGCATGTAAACGAACCGAGTGTTCATGAGCTGTTCGTGACTTGTTTGGTGGGAAGTTCGTTTATGTTGTTTATTTAATAAACGAAAAAACACGAACAAAAAAATTTGTTCATTTAGTTAAATGAACAAACATGAACAAACGTTGAGTTAGTTCATTCATGTTCATGAACATCCGTTTATGTTCGTTTATTTATGTCCGTTTAAGTTTATTAATTACATGCGTAGTTATATTTACATAAATATAACCATAAATTGGGCTTTAGCTACTTGTATAAATATATAACCAATTAGTAATTGGGTTTTTTCAGTAATACAAAATCGTTCACATTTATTATGTTCGTGAACGTCCATTTATGTTCGTTGGTGAACTGTTCGTTTAGGTTTAAACGAAAGAACATAAACGAACAAACAAAAAACGAACAAGAACATGACAAATTCTTTAATGAACGAACATGAACAAAAAAATATGTTTGATTATGTGTTCGTGTTCGGTTAAAATTAAATGGACATTCGATTCGTTTACAGGCCTAGGTATAAAAGCTAAAAATTTCAAAACCCCCTCTATTTTTACCGCCACTACAATTCATAAACCTATCTACTCGGCTTCAAACCGTATTATAAGATAATTTGCTATATACTTTTAATTAAAATTTTGATTTTTTTACGTAATTAACAATATCTAGAGGTGAACAATAGTTGAAACTCAACCGAAATCGAACAAAAACATACAAAACCGAACTAAAAACTAACCAAAACCGATTTAACCTAATATCGGTTTTTTTGTACCCTAAGTTAACCAAAATTAACAAACCAAAACTGAACCATTCATACATTTATATCTTTTATACATCCATTATATGTATTTATACATTCATTTCATGTGCTTCTAAGCAAAATTTTAACCAAAGTTTGATTTTGGTTATTAACCAAAATTAACTAAACAGAACTAAAAACAAAAATCTAACCAAATAGACCGAACCAATTAATTTGTTGGTCAACAAGATTGATAAACCAATAATGTCGATTTTTGTTTCGGTTGAGGCTTATCACCGAACTGAACCTAACCCAACCATGAACCATTAGACGTTCCTGTGTTCCTTACCACATTGTGCGGGTATGTTGTTATGAATATATTAATGGGTTTGTTTCAGTTTAACTAATTTGGGATAACTAAGGGTACAAAAGAAAAAGATAGCAAAATATAAGTTAAATCGGATGTTTTCAGTTTTCAATAGATTTTGGTTCAGTTTTGTCAGTTTTTTGTTTTGCTTCGGTGAACGGTTTAGTTATTGCTCGTTCCTAGATATCGTAATCACGTAGCACATAAAGATTTTTAAAATAAAATAGCAATACTATACTCAAATTAAAGATAATACAATGCTCATTATTTTATTGTAATTTTTTTTTATAAAAGTATAAATGTATGCAAAAAAATATGACTATTTAAAAATCGTGGGGATGGTTTGTTTAAAATAAGAAAAAAAAGTTCAACTATAACTTAAATAAGCAAAGTTAAGTAAAGTTTAATGGATTAAAGTGTAACTAAGATAGGGTATTGAAATATAAATAATGTATGAATGACTATTTTACCCCCATTTCAAGGTTATTAATGAAAAATAAGTTCTTAACTTTTGGGTATCTTAAACTACTCCTCACTCATGCATTATAATATAGTATAGATATAGATAACTAATGTTTCCAAACAAAAAATTCACTAATTAACTTGTAATTAATATTTCTACAACTAGCATCCATTCTCATGGGGTAGACCATAGACGTTGGGGTGATATTAGTTATTTATTGGATCTAGAAAACTCAATTAGACTTGGGTCGTTAAAATAATATTACACTATCTTAGATACAACAATCAACTTTAAACAAAGAATTACGATAACTTTATAAACACCTATAATTTTTTATTTAGATAGTAATGTAACCACTTGCTCCACTCTCTTTCTCTATCTATTACATCTAAGATCGGGTGTAGTGGTAATGTGAAATGGGGGTGAATTGCCATAAAAACTGCCCACAGTGCCCCAACACCGCCTCCAGGGTTTTTTTTCTTCTTTTTTTTTTTGTTTTGGCGTGAAAATTTTCTTAGCGTGGAATTTCGTTTTTTTAGGGCCAATCACATTCTCCTATTTGAAGTGGAGGGCGTGTCACCACTACGTTTGATCTAACAAGCAATGTGCAGAACTAAATCATGCAATTCTTTATCTAAAAATTGTTCCGTATTTTGATCATAATCACTACAATATAACATTTAACGTCTAGAAGATCTTCCATACTAAATATCAGAACAATCACAAAATCTACACATAGTAACATACCATTACATGGGTTTAGACACTAGTAATTTACAGAACAATACCAAAACATGTGATTCAAACTTCATACCTCTAAACATAATCTACCTTTTCACTACTCCAAATGCTTGATATTAGTCAAGTATGATAACATCACTAGCTGCATTCCTTAATCCACTCCCCAACTTTTCCTTCTTACTCTGTTCAACACCAACACATGACTCTTTGAGTGAACTAATCTTCCTCTTGGTGGCACTACATATCTTCTTCAAAGTCAACAATATGTCATCACATTCATCTTCAACATTCAACTCAACAAACTCAAAACCACATTTTTTACCACACTCTTCTTTCTCAACCTTCTCACTTTCAACTGATGCATTCACCCTCTCCCCTAACGACGAATCTCGCTCATTTTCGTAACCCGTTCGATCCACGCTCTTCCACCAATCATAGTACCTCTTTGAAACCCCGGGTTGGACCAATCTTGATGGAACAAAAAACTTCCCAAATTTATTTCCTTTGTAACTAGACATGTCACCAGGGACGTCTTGATCAAACCCGAATTGCATAGCTACACGGTGAGGATAATACGTTGCTTTACATCCCAGCCCGTTAAGCTCACAAGGCGTTATAAAACGAACGAAAGACTGCAATTCATCATTGATTAACATTATCGCATCGGGCAAAATTTCTTCAGAATCTTGGTAATATACCGGCCGCTTCCAGTTTTGTAAATCAACAGCATATGGTCTCCAAATGAAACTCTCGAGATTACTCATATGCGAACTAACATTCGAATTCAAACCATGCCAACGCGCTAATCTTGGTTCATTCGGTTTAACCTCATTAGGCAGTTTTGGTCCTAAAACTGGAAACCTTTCATACCCCCAAATCTGAACCAACATAAATGGCCCTAAAAGATTAACACAACTATTCGAATCTTCTTTCAATTTTGTCAAAGTACAATAAATATAAGCAAGAACCGCGGGCGCAAGAGCCAGTTTAACCCCTTGAGATAGTCTAACCGCGATCGGGATCACATGCTTTCCTATCGAATCTATTCCTAAAGGAAAAACAAACCTAGACAACCACAATACCAAAAACGCAACATGTTCGTGTTCATGTTCTTGTTCCTGCCCCTGCCCTTGTTCGTGTTCGTTCAGGTTCGTCATAAACATTTGCATCCATTTCGAATGCGAAGCCTTTTTCGCTTTACTTCTCACTAACTCTGACCGAAACCTATCCATCACTTCAACTTTTCCCGCCAAATCTGTTACAGAATCAACAGAGTCAACGGAATCAACAGAATCACCAACAACTGAATAACCACCAATAACCATAACATCTTCTAAAGTGATAGTGACTTCACCCCAAGGGAAACAAATGTGTTGGTTTGTGGGGTCCAGAACTGTGACAACGTGGATATTATGTTAGGGTTACAAGGGGTGGTGTATACGGAGGTCATGATGGAGTTGAAAATACCAGATTTTTTCCAAAGGGTGTTGTGTTTTCGGGCCATTTGGTCGACCCATGTGGCCCATTTGGTCGGTGGGGGTCTCCATTGTTTGAAGTTGAAGTGTGGGTTGGGTTGGTTGGTGGGGTTGGAGATGGGAGTGGGTTGATCGAGGGTTTTGGCGATTGGGTTAAGGAATGTGGCGATTCTTTGGGTGAAATGGTCGGTTTGTGTTGAACCTATGAGGTCGAGCTTTTGTTGGTAGATGGAGAGTGGTGGGTCGTTAGCCATTGTTGTGTGGTGGTTTGTGATGGTGTGGGTGAGAGGGACGGTGGTGATGTGACATACATACACCGGCAGCCACTTTTGGTGGTGGTGGTGATAAGATTTTTTTTTTTTTTTTTTTTGGTGATAAGATTTTTGAGTTTCAAAGTTGCGTGTCAGAGTGTCGATGCGTATCCTTTTTTTTCTTTTTTTTTTTCAAACTAAGGCTATGGGGTGTGGTTACCCTTCCCCCTTCCTTCCCCCTTGTCCACGTCAGCGCCACGTCATTTTCCCCTTCCCCTCCCCCTTCTAGGGGAAATGGTTCCCCCTTCCCCCTTCCCTTTTTTATTGTTTTTCTTTTTTTTTCTAATCAAATAAACAAGTGATAATCCAGAATATTCAAAAAAGTTAAAAGTTTCCTTGGAAAATGGGACGGTGAGGTCGGGGAATTCTCACCGTTTTTGCCGAGATCTCATCGGGGGGGGCGGTGTTCCCCTTCGGCACCCACGTCCACCTCATCCACCGATCCCCCTCCTCGAACCCATACCCCTCAGCCTAATTATTATTTTTGGAAGTGTGATGTTAACTAAAAAGATAGCTTTTGGTAACTAGGTAAGTTAAATGGTAACTATGGTCCTTTTCCCCAACGATGTAAGATGAAGTTATAGTTTTTGCTAGGGGTATAAACGAGTTGAGTTGGGATCGAGTCTGTATGAGCTCAAGCTCGGCTCGTCATGTTTTTATGAAGCTCGAGCTTAGCTTGATACGAGCGTAATACTTTGAGCTTGAACTCGACTCGAAAGTAAAACCCAATGACTCGAGCTCGACCCGGCTCGAAATAATTATAGAACAATTTAAAAGAAGCTAAAAGCTTGGCTCGGGCTCGTTTTGATAGCTTAGACGAGTTAAAGCTCAGCTTGAGCTCGACTCACCAATGTTAAGTAGTAAGTATACTATATATAAAATAATAATAAAAAATTTGGTTGGGTTCGTTTATGCTGGTGGGTCTAAACGGTCTTTGTATGAAAAGCTTGAGCTCGGGCTCGATAACTAAACGAGTCATGTTTCAAGCTCGAGCTTGGGCTCAGGTTCGTTAAGGCTCGGCTCGTTTGAGCTTTGTACCGATCCGATCACAAGTAGCTCTCGAGCCGTTGCACATCGTTCACATCCCTAGTTTTTGCTTTCATATTCATATTGAATTTTAATACCCCTAACTATCACATATTGGCTCGTGTCCCTCCGAACTAATCGCTTGGTCATCATCACTCACAACTTATAACTTATTTTCCTGTATTACTCTCAAATTAACTGAACCTTAACCCAGTTAGTTTTTTTTTTTAATGTGACAGTTTTTCGTGCACATCAGCCAAAAAGAAAAAAATAACTTGGTTAGCATTCAGTTAGTGTAAGAGTGACAAAGGAAAATAAGTTACAAGTTGAAAGTTATGGTGATTAAATGGTTAGTTGAGAGTGACAACGACTAACATTTGATATTTGGAGTTATCAAAAATCCAATTACCGTTGTTTCTTTGATTAAAAATTAACCTGCTCCAAATCTTTTTAAATACAACCTTTGGATCTCGGATTCCTTTTTGTTTAGGTTTGGGCATTTTTGCCAAATCTATCCAAAGTAGTTTTTTGTTTTTTATTTATTATTATTATTATTATTAACGATTTAGGCTTGCCTATTGTTGCTAGTTCCATTCAATTCGTTAACTTCGTTAGTTTTTTCTGTTAATTATATGTGATATGATCAAAATACCATTTTGATAATATATATACATATATATATATATATATATATATATATAAACATAAGGATAATTCAAAATTTTATTATATTTTTTACTCTTTACCTTTTCTCTAACATAACTAAGAGCATTCACATTCTATCCACCATTTTTTACCCTATAATTTAACTAACAATCATACTTTTTAAAATTTATCTCTCATTTTAAAAACCCTCCACATCCAATCCATCATATTTATCTTTATCTTACTCACAAACACATATTTTATTATATTTGTCGTTAAAATACACTCCCAATAATTTGATGTAGGGTGCATAGTAGGTTTTCAAATATAAAAAATATGAAAAGCTAGGATAACAATTTTTCATAATATAGAGATTGGGTATGATAACAATTTTCACACCCCCACTTGGCTCCTTTAACCCCACAACCGCCATCAAAGCGCCTCGCTATAGTTATAGCAAGGCGCTTTGAAATACAACAACTGACAAAAAAGTCAGCGGCCTCGGGAATTATGCAAGGTTTGTTTTGTTTTGTTATAAGGTGAGTTTTTGTGGGGTTTGTGTGGGTTTGTTGGAGTTTTTTTTTAAGTTTTATGTTTATTTAACTGTTATAATTTTTTTTGTATAAACGTTTTATTGGTGTAAAAATGCTACATCACCCGATGACTTGAAAATAATAATAATAATAATAATAATAATAAAGTAGGGTTTGAGAGAAGGAGTTGGAAGAACAGTCGTCGAAGGTATGATACAGTTTTGCCTTTGGAACCAGATACGACGTCGTTGATGATTAAGAATGTTCCGAATAAATATACGTAAGTTTTACAAACTTGAGATTTTTTTCATGATCATACCCTGGTTTTAATTGTTTGTCTAAATCGTCCCTGACACTAACTCCATCCAGTTAAGTCAAGGGACGATTTAGACAAACAATTTAAAACTAGGGTACGATTATGACAAACAATTAAAACCAGGTACAATTATGACAAAAAATCTAAAGTTTGTACGTAAATGACAAGTTTCTTCAAACCACAGGGACGATTTTAGCATTTTACCCTTAGCTTTTTATTGAGAGAAGATTCTATGCGTCTCGCTATGATCAAAGCGAGACGCTTTGAGTGGGGTGAAAATAATTTTTTAGGGTTGAAATATAACGTTCCTTTAGTAAATAGTCGATTTCGCCTAGAAAGCATTGTAAAAATTCCAAATATTTAATGCAACAATTTAGGGTTGTAAACGAACCAAACGAACACAAACAAAGCGTTATCCGTGTTCGTTTGTTAAGGAATTAACGTGTTTGCGAACTGTTCACGAACACTTACCGAACGATATTTTTTGTTCGTGTTCGTTTGTTAAGAAAATAACGTGTTCACGAACTGTTCATGAACACTTACCGAACGAGATTTTTGTTCGCGTCCGTTTGTATTTATTTGCTAAATTTAGGTGACGGACAAAAACGAACACAAACACAAATGAATGTAAACGAACACAAATAGGCATTACTAAATCGAGCACAAACTAACACATTAAATTATGAAAATTCGCATTTTTCATAGCTAACATTATCCGCCCAGAATATACTAATCCAATTACCCAAATATACGTGACATAATCTTGATCACATAATGTCTTATAAAAACACAGAGGTATCATATTAAACTTGAAATCATCTTTTAATCCACAAAAAATAACAGTTAATCAAAATAGTTAAAGTAATATTAACATGTGATACACTAATATGTGTTAAATAATCTAAATTTGAAATACTCAAATTAAATATAAAAAATTAAAAACCCTAATGAACTATCGAACAAAAAAAAAATACACAAACACGTTACCGAACGTTCACGAACATAAATGAACGAACACGGTCTCTGTTCATGTTCGTTTGTTTAGCTAAACGAACAGAAATTTTTGTTTGTGTTTGTTCATTTATTAAACGAACAAACACAAACGAACTTTCCGCCAAACAATTCACAAACTGTTCGTCGAACGTTTGATTTGTTTATAGCCCTACAACAATTCAACAGAAAAATAAATAAACATTAATGAAAGTGGACCCGTACGTAGCCTCACGGGCCATACCCGGCCCATACCGACAACGACCGACGACCCGACTACCATTGCTACAAACAAAAAAAACCCAACAATGGAGCACAAATCAACAATGGCGAACCTCTTCATCACTCTCTTAATCTTCCCATTCATCACTACCTGCACCGTCAAAGCTTGGACCGGTGAAATTCACGGCAGAGTTGTCTGCGATGTCTGCGCTGATGGCTCCGTCGGTCCTGAAGATCATGTCTTAGAAGGTCCATACCAAACCCCATCTGTTGTTATTCTGTACTTCGATTAGCATATGATGTTTTTGTTTTTATGTGGTTGGGATTGTTTGGTTTGGTTTGGTGTACAGTTTGCTGCATTAATGATTTAGTTTTGCTTTTGTAAAAAAATGTCGGTGCAAGTTGAGTTAGTAGCATATGATGAATTTTGATTCTATGCTTATTGTATAAACTGTTTATTGTCTCTTAGATTGTGTGTTAGGCTGAAATTCATTTATGTCAATATGTCATCTCTCCTGCATACCAATTAAGGGTGTGGATTTTTGACACGACACGCACCTAACACGCAATTCACATGTTTTGGTTTTTACTTTTTAGTCTACACGGGTTCGGGTCATTTTCTAGTCAGAAAAACCAACACATCTATGATCTATGTACATTTGCATTTTTGGTTGTATATTTGTATTTTTAGAGTACTTAATATGCAAATAAGATAAAATTTCAGTTTAAACGGGCTGTGTTCACTGCAGTGGCGGATCTAGACCAAGATTTCATTGGTAACGTTACATAATTTTCACGGGTAACGTAATGCAAAACACAAAACACGTAAAAAAAATTAAAAATACACTACGCCAAAAAAGTTGAGGGGTAACGGACATTACCCCTGCTTACACTCTAGATCCGCCCCAGGTGTTCAGGTTTTGATGCTATTTCGGGTTCGTGTTAAATTACGCATTTGAGCGTACAACCCCATATCACATGAACATAACCCCACAAACACGCCCCATTTAGCACCCTTGGTTTTTTGTAATCCAACATCTATGAAACTTAACTTGTTTGACTTCCAATTCGGTTTAGCCCAATTATGGCCAAGTGGGGATTCTCATGAAACCGCGGGTTCATACATGATACATCTCAAGAATCTTTGGATTCAGTGAACATGGTTATGTTATGTCTTGCAATAACCAGGTGCATATACGTCATTACAGGTGCAGAGGTTGCGGTTCTTTGCATAACAAAATCTGGGGAAGTTTTAAATTACCAAGCTTTTACAAATTCAAGGGGAATATACACGGTCGCTGAAACAATGCCCGAGAGTGAAAGGTGGGATGCATGTTTGGCAAGGCCTATTAGCAGTTTCCATGAACACTGCACTCATCTTGGAGACGGGTTTTCAGGCGTCAAATTTAGTTACAATCATGTATCGGGCTACTCACATGCTGTCAAACCGTTTGTGTATCGGCCCGTGAGTATTCCAGTCTACTGTGGTTGAGTCTTGAATGTATGTTTATGACTTTATGCTAATAAAATGGCAGAAGTTGTTTTGTATGTAGTTTATAAAATGTAAGTGGATAGATTGGAGTAGGGATATGATCTTGTTTGGCTGGTTAATTCTGTCAACAGCTTGCCTGTGTGGAAGGGCTGCTTATTACTGAAATAATTGTAATAAGTGGTTTATATTGTCATCATCATCATACTCAATTAATCCCACCTATAGCAAAGCTAAGGTAGGGTCTGAGAAGGGTAAGATGTAGACAGCCTTACCTCTACCCCTAAGAATAGAGAGGTTGTTTCCATTGAGACCCCCGGCTCGTTGTGGTTTGGTATCAAGCCTTGGACATAAGGCACAGAACACTTAGCAATTGGGACAAACCCAATCGGTGCGTGTACCCCTTTGTCTTTTGGCTATACACGCAACCACATGATGCATGATTAATTGTCCGTCGTTTTTAACGTTATTTTCACGAAATTAGTAAAATAACGTTAAAACTAGTGCAACTTTAACTTTGCCCCAAGAGCCACACATATATACATTATATGCACACCGTAAATGGGGCGTAAAGTGGTTTATATTGTGAAGTTTGATATTTAGAAACTAGTTCTATATCTAAATTTCTTTATTTTGAGGTGCGTATAAAAGATAATATAAAAAACAACATAAACAAAAAGTTAACCCAAAAGTAAAAAAGGCTTTAAAAAATAAAAAGTTTGAAAATAAATAATTTATTTTATAGAAAAAAAATTGCTAACCAAAATAGTTACAAGCCTAATTCACCATGCATCTCAATTTTTTAATTGTTTATGCTAGTATCGGAATTCACTACTTAAATTCACTCGTGTATTAAACTATCTTACGCTCATATGTAAGAAGGTGGTCCACAGTGACTCGTAAAGCCCGAGGAACCAAGGGTTTGTATTTAGTAGAATAGGCTTTGCGATTCAAAAAGGGATAGCGGTGCAGCTTGTTGCTTGCTAACCAATTATCCAGATGTAACTTGGTTTTTACTTAGATCCAAATATATAAAATTAAAAATTAAAAAAAATATATGTATATTTTTAACTACGGCTTCTATATATAAATATAGAAACCAACAAGGATATGGACCTGACATAAAAAGCTAGTTGCAACAATTCAACAATATCAAAATTACACCAATAATTCCACAACTCGCAGGATTAATCTTCGATCTACTGGATAATCTTGTATGAAAACAACTTGTTTAGATGTTTTCCCTTGGTGTACACTCGCATACCATATGTGTTCAAGAAAAACTCTTGTGTTGACCTTGTTAACACATGTTTTTATAGTTTCTAACACATGTTCATAAAACCAACCACATTGTATGTTGTAAAATAAAGGGGATTAGACTACTTTTGGGCGGGTCTTGGCCTCATACACGCACGCATACACTCATGTGTATGTGTGTGTGCATCGTTTATGTCCATACGTGCGTATCTCAAGGTGTATTTACCATTGTACGTATACATGTATACATTGGCTATTCATTGAGCTTTGTATCATGAAACTTAAGTTGTTAAGTTAGTTAATTTCAAAACTAGTTGTTCTATAATGTGTGTGAGTATGTATAGGCTTCGGGTGAGCATTTCATGTAGCCGAATAATGTATAAACAAGACTAAAGGTTCGGGTGTTATACCTCACGTATATAGCCGAAAGAATAAGAAAATAATAAGCTAACTCCTCACAAGGAAACTCCTAGATGCTAGACGTGTACTTGGATCCCTTGATTGATGATGATAACCGATTGAACACGACCCGTTAGGAGTGATTGGGTCTCGGCCGAAGGTTAACAAGGAAGGAAGGAGAGGTTTCAAGTGTTAGTGAGTTTTTGAGAGAATGTGGTGTGAATGTCTTGTGACATCCGTCACCTTCGACTTTCATCTAATTGACAATATTAGTCCTTCAAATATTTCCATTATAGTCCCTATAAGTTTCGTCGTTTTCAAATTTAATTTTAGAGCGAACTAAAATTTTACCATTTATAATTATCATGGATCGGGTATAAGTTTTAATCAAATGCATATGTGAAACGTATTCGTAAAAGATTTTATAAAAAAATTAAGTTTTATAAAGTTTTAAAAACTTTAAGTTAAGTTAAGTTAAGTTAACTTAGTTAAATTTTTATAAGAGAAACTTAACCAAACTTGAATTTAACTAACCTAAACTAACTGCAGGGACTAAACTTGCCAATTAATGAAAGTTAAATAAACAAAAGTCAAGCCTTGTCCCGCTTCTTTTTTTTTCTTTTCTGTCCGGCACTATTCCGGCCACCGGAGTATTTTCCGGCCACTCCCTTATGACGATGTAACTACTTATTAACCGGATTTAATGCAATTATTCATGGGGGAGTTGTAACCCATGTCATATTCGGTCCGTTTCAATCATTTATGTGTGTTTAATCACATTTAATCGACTTCGAATACCCACCTTTGTATAACCGTCGCATTCATGGCCATCTTCCAAATAAGTTACGATGAAGTGTGGATAGTTTATAAATATAATTAAAATTCAAAATCAACAACATGTAAAGGCTTGGCCTAGTGGTTTGTGGTTTGCCTTGTGTGTGGGCATGACTGAGTTCGAGTCCCATGACCCACGATTTTGTTTCTTTCAGATTTTTGTTTTTATTTTTTTTTTTAATTTGTGAGTTATATTATTTATATAAATACATTTATCTTAGAATATTCATATTAAATTCATTTTTGCTCCAAAAATTATGAAAATTTAGGTGTAGCTTCTTGACACCCTAAAGAAAATTATCACACTTTTACTTTGTAAAAATTATTTAATTTTCGTTATTTTATTAATTTAAATTGTTTTAATCATAATTAATTGATAAAAAAATTCATTTTTAATGATTTTAATCTCAAACTTTTTGAGAAATTATTTCTAATCATTATTAACTGAAATAAAAATATTTGGGTCAGAAAACAATTATTTTTATTTTTAATCATTTAAACATGATTTAATTTCATTAAATCAGTTTTAAATATAAATAAGTTTATAAAAATTATGGGAAAATTATTTTCATTGATTTACATCAGAAAGTACCCATTTTCTATGAAAATAGTATTTTTGGATTGTGTCTTGTATTATTAGTCTTATTATGTTTAATTAGACATAATAAAACATTTATTTATTTATACAATTTAAACATCTATTTTATAAATATTTTTCTTATAAAATAGAAATACTCTTATGGTTTAATGTCTTTATTATCTTTTGTTGGATCATTGTGTAACTCAAAATTATTTATTTATATATTTATGATTATTGTATTTATTTTAATTTAATTAAAGTAATTAACTAAATTATTTTGTCTTAATTATTCAAACATATTTTTATCTAAATATTCAATAGGTAATAATTATATTATTTAAACCACATTTACAACCTTTCATATATTATTTGTGATATACAACTTTTACATTAACGCGACTTATCATAAAAACTCTAATTCCCCAAATCGACTTAGCAAACCCTAATGCCTTAGACCCTAGATACCTTAGACTTTTTAGACATTTCCTTATTAGTACTCTCATACATTATAGGTTGGATTCTTCGGAATTCCCATTACTTAGCTCACGACCGCTTAAGTTGGATCTTAATCGCTTTCGCAAACTGTGAGTATATCTTTCCCTTTTTTTTTACTGTTTTACTATTCTGGGGTGACTCATGTACTTACTATCAAGTTTCTATTTCTTTTACTAAATGCAATTCTCATGTGTGTTTGCTTTATGTTAATTGGTGTGTCTATGACTTGTCAAAATCATTAACCGCTGGGCGGCCTAACATTTCAATGAATAGTACTATGGTATACCCCTTGAGACTCTGTTGAGAGAATCTTGGTCATTGTCTTGTTAATTCATTATTCATTTGGTTAGTCATGTGCTAGTCATTATTCATAGGCTTGGTTTTGAACGGATATTACTTATTACATAATTGCAAATGGTACCGCACATGAATTGCTAAACACTTTTCCTACTATATTTATTCAAACAGGGTATGCTCACCAATACATTTTGTATTGACCAAATCATTTTCGTACATGTTTCAGGTTGTTTTGAGACGCTTCTTTTAGGCTTTTGGATTTATATTTAAGTCTTAACTACATTGTATTTTAGCTAGACTTGTCACTTTAGAATTATTGTATCCTGTAATTTCATTTCAATGTAATAAATTATTTAATCAATGTATTCAAATTTACACTTTAGTACCATGATCTATTGAGCAATCGTCACTACGTGACACCTCGATGTTTCCGCTATCGGTCGGGGTGTTACATGTCTTGTGCTCTCATGCCCTATATATAGCCGATATGGTGAGGGGAAGGGCTTGTTCCATTGGTTCACAATTAGGGTAAGTCAACCTCTTGATTTCATGGTGTGCACAAAGGTGATTTCCTTGTTAATGTAACTAGCTGTCTTGGCTTCTTGGATGTTTATGTAGGGTGGTATGGGCCGAGATTTTCATGGGGAAGGGACATGGTTGTTTTGGGAAGTTTGACAAGGTGTGGAGGCTTGTACATTCTATGTTGTTGCCATGTTAGTGCAATAGGTTGACTAGTGTTCTTGTTTGGTTGTGTGCTCACTCTTGGGGGCCGAAATTTATGGGGAAAGAAAAGAGTTTTATGGTAAGTCAACTTTTCTTAGATGGCCATGTGTTTTATGTTATTTCCATGTTTGTATATAGTCTCTAGTCTAGTGGTTTGATAGAACATGAAATGTGACCATATGTGTATGTATATATGCACTGGCGAAGCATAGTAAGGGCGGGGAGGGGCGGCCGACCCCCCCGGATTTTCGCCCAGAAGTTCCGATTATATAGTATTCGTATATAAAATTTTGAAAATATAGGGTTTCGACCCCCGAAACGGGTTTTCGACCCCCCGAAACTAGTGACTTCCGACCCCCCGGTGACTTCCGACCCCCGAACCTTCGGGTCAAGCTTCGCCACTGTATATATGCGTGTGGAGTGTGTGTGTGTGTAAGGTAGATTAGTGGTGAATCCTAGACAATACTCTTGGTTTCCTTGGGAACATATGAGCCGCAATTTGTCCTAGGGAATGGGCATGGAATGTTCTTGCAAGTCAAAACATCATGGAGATTAGTGATCATAAAGGTGTTTGCTAATTTGGGTAATATTCTTGAGGTTTGTGATCATGCTTAGGAGTGTTGAGGGAGGTTTGACCTTGGCCGATTATGGGGAAGGGAAAAAGAGTAGTTTGGAGGGTTCTAACATGGGTAAGTTGGGTGTATAGTGTCATGGATGCCATATTAGTGTAATGCATTGAGAATGAGAGGTCATTGTGAGTGTGAGAAAATTATGTGAACTTGTGTGTGTATGCGATCGTGTATATATGTATAAGAGGGATATTTGTCACTTTCCAAGCATAGGTTGGTGTTTGTGTGTATATATTGTCGCATGTATGTATGTATGTGTGAGTGATAATGTATTTGTTTCGATTCTAATACTCACACTAATCCTTGTGGATAATTTTTAAGGTTACGTGTGGACACATTGTTCGTATTTCACTTGTTTCCATAGAATACGCGTTGGTAACCTCATTGTTATTAAACATTGTTTGTTTTTGTTTTTGTTCTTGTCGGAGCAACAATTTGAAGTCTTATGTTCAATTGCATGGATTTCCCACCACTAGGGTTTTGCATGGGTTTCTTATGGTCTAGCATGAACTATTTGACTAACTAAGGCCTTGGGCTAACTAGTGTGTCTACTGTTAGACTGCATGCCTCGGGACTGACTATTTGGAATCCTGTATGATCCAATTATGACGAAATAGATGACATGGAATGCTATGCACAATGTGTCTACGTGTAATCAAATGTACGAATATGACCTGTGATTTCGACGGGTGTCACACTAGGCGGCGCCTAGCCCGCCTTTTACAACCTTGCAAGTCACCAATTCAGGAGGAAACTCATAATTATGAGAAAACCCCCCTTGTGAGATTCGAACCCAGAACCTTATAGTCCCTAAGTCTTTTCCCACCACCAAGATGCCGCCCACCAAGATGCCGCTGGGCTATAATGCCTTTCGCTTTAGAAGCACCTAAATAAATAAGGAGGTAATAGCATTTATATCGGGTCCTGCATATTTTAAAAAGTGACTGTGAGTGAAGGAGATAAAAATGTTGGCAAATTTAGCGTGACAATGTTTCTTTTCATTTATTTTTTTAATATTAGGGTAAACTGCTAAAATCGTCCCTATGGTTTGGTGAAATTTGCCACTTACGTACAAACTTTAGATTTTTTGTCATAATCGTATAATCATACCCTGGTTTTAATTGTTTGTCATAATCGTACACTGTTTTAAATTGTTTGTCTAAATCGTCACTTGACTTAACTTGATGGAGTTAGTGTCAGGGACGAGTTAGACAAACAATTAAAACCAGGGTACGATTATGACAAAAAAATCTCAAGTTTGTACGTAAGTGACAACTTTCAACAAACCACATGGACGATTTTAGCATTTTACCCTTAATATTATTTGAAAGTGGTTGTGAGCAGATGAGAGAGAAAAATTAAGGGCAAAAGTATAAAAAAAAAATATTATTTATTTGAAGAGGGGAGAGAAAATGTAGTGATTTTTAGTGTAATTTAATGGATGAAGATGGAAAACCTGATGTGAATGCTCTAATAGGTTCAAGTCCTGTAAAGAGTAAAATAAAAAAATTTCGTTCAAAATAATAAGATTTAAAAATTAAAATTGAATATTATAATGCATATACAGTAAAACCTCTATAAAGTAATAATGTTGGGAGCAGAGTATTTTATTACTTTTAACGAGATATTATTATATCTATAAATTAATAAATTATTAATTTAAAGAATTAGCTTATATCCATGAACAACTCTCAAATTAATGCACCGACCTTCAAAATTTTCATGTTCGTTCACTTTACCTATTTAAATAAAACAGAAACAAGAGCCTTCGAAATCCCATGTGCATTCACACATCAATGAACTTGTCAAGTTCAATGTACATAGATCTAGATTGATCACTATAAAATGTCTAATGATGAATTTTAAAATCACATCAACTATGGCTTCTAAACTAAAAAGTGTTAAAAAAACAACGATGACCAATCAATAACGAAAATTGTTAAGCAAGTATAAGAGAAATTACCAAGGATGAACTCAACAAGATTTGACGCAGTGGGTTGACAAAACTTTCGATTTGAAAGTTAGTCAATGAACAATATCAAATACTCTTAATAATTATTATTGTTTCGCTGAAACCAATATATTTACATTGGAATTTCAAATAAATTATTATCTTATCGAGTATAAAATTATAGAAGTTTTACTCGATATACAGTTATACATTTTTTTACATTATTGGCTCGAAAATGAAATAGAAAACATGTATATTTTAATTATGAGTAAATTGCCAAAATGGCCCCTGACGTTTGCCCCAAAATGCTTGTTTAGACACCAAACCTGTTTTTTTATCATTGTGACCCCTGACGTTTCCAAAACTACCATTTTGGACACTTTTTAACATCCCACTTAGTAACTCAGACTCCCAGGGGCAATTTTGTCATTTATGTCATCAGGGGCCAAAATGGCAGTTTATGGAAAGTTATATAAAAAAAAATTCAAACCCTTTCCCTCCTCTCTTTCTTTTCCGGTGAGAAAAACCGGCCAACTCTGGTACGTTTCCGGCGAGAATAAAACTCGGATTTTTATGCTTTTTATGATCTGATTTCGAATCCCATACGTTTTTCAGATACTTGCTCAAATCCACAGTGATAAAGTTCCCTTCCCTTTTATTTTTTACGTCAGCGCATTGGTCACAGACCTAGAGGGAAATGGTTTGAATTTTATTTTTTTATAACTTTCCATAAACTGCCATTTTGGCCCCTGAGGACATAAATGATGAAATTGCCCTTGGGAGTTAACTGAGTTACTATCTGGGACGTTAAAAAGTGTCCAAAATGGCAGTTTTGGAAACATCAAGGGTCCCAGTGATAAAAAACAGGTTTGGTGTCTAAAAAAGCATTTTGGGACAAACGTCCGGGCCATTTTGGCAATTTACTCTTTAATTAATTTGAGTTGGTATGTTTGTAGGGCCAATCCTAATGAAACGGTTAGACGAGGGAAGAAGCGAGTGGGAAATGTAATGTAATGCAACGAGAAACGTATTTGATCCTCCATTTGTTTGTACAGATGAATGAATTATCGTTAGAAAGATGATAGGATGGATTAAACAGCTTGTCATCACATTCGGTGCTTCCTTTCTTTGGCTTGTTTGCTTAATTTACTTTACCCAGGTCTCTTTTCTATTTCTATTTCTATTTCATCCCCATTTTATTATTATTATTATTATTATTATTATTATTATTATTATTATTGTTATTATTGCCTAATCATGATGCACTTAATCACATTCTGATGATTATCCAGCGCTTTACGGATCCTTTTTATTCTTACATTGAAATATTGTTAGAATCTATTTTCAATTTAGAAATGGAAGATATTCAGGATCAGACTAAGCTGATGTTTGGTTGTTTAGCCCTAGAATTCGAGAGATAATTGTTACGGACCGAAACGATTGCAATGTATGGGACTTGTCCCACCTCTGGTTGTATGGGCAGTATATGTGGGGTTTATAGACTGTACGGGCTCCCTCATCCACAAAACTAGTCTCTTCGGATGAGTTCTCCTGTTTGGACTGTAAAAACAATCTTAAGCAACGTAGTAGAGAGATTGAGTGTGTGTATGAGAGAGAGAGAGAGAGATTGAAAACGAGTGGAGTTGTATCTCTTTGATGAGAACAGTTTGAAAATAGAATTTATATATTTCTGCGCCATTTTGGTATGCCATGGGCTTCTAAAAGCGTGAGACGAGGGATAAATAAGCTTTAAAAAGGTTATTGTACAATATCTGGATGCACAAGTCCACATCCGCCATAGAAAGTGTGCCCACGCATGCGACTCACGCCTTTATTCATGTGAAAAATGTGCCTCGCCTGCGCCGTTTGTACAATGTTCACCTTGAACCTTGGCGTGCCTCATGAGTCATGCGTGTTTTTTAAACCAAGGATATGCCAATGGGTTGCTTTCAGTTTGATTGTTTATTTTTTAAATGCGAGAGTCTGTGATCGGAAAAGTCACGGAACCCACTCGCCAGTACCTAGCTAACCAACGGGATTGTGGTAAAACCCGGCGTGCACTAGACAAGTGACCTTCAAGGGGGCTAAAGGCTAAAAACCAGTAAAAACTATATTCGAACCTAAGACCTCTTCTAGAAGGAAGAGTGTTTACCACTATGCCACCCCTTGAAGCTATAGTTATTAATAGCGGTCGCTATGCTCGCTACCGTGAATAGCATAGCATAGCGTGAGCTTCCCGTCATAACGTTTCTAGCGCCTAAAAGCGATTAAATACGTCTTTTCTTTTTTGCTTTAATAATACAAGTATATACTGAAAAATAGGCGTATTTTTAGGGTTTTTGTAACTGGATTGAAATAAGAAAGCTTATATTCTTCCATATTACCGTTTTTTTTTTTTTTTTTTTTTTTGTAAAACATACATATAAAATATTTTTGTGAGAAGGGAGTGGCTACCTACTGGAGCTTCGACAAATTTTTCTTCTAATGTATCGCTATTTATAAAACAATGTCCGCTATTTCATCGCTATCGCTACATAGCATATAGGTATTTTGTCGCTATTTACCGCTATTCGCTATTAACAACTATGCTTGATGGTGTTAATTTGAGTTTGGTTCTACTGTCCATGAAATATATGTTATTAAGTTGTATGTTAATATGAACCCACTCAGTTTCTTATATAACTCATCTAGTGTGGTTTTATCTGATTAGGGGTTTGATCTTTTGTATGGACAACAATTTCCTACCAGCTAAAATACCAATTAAAGCTATCATACTCTGCTTCTCAGTTTGTTACATCCATATCATTTGTTCCATGGAGCATAAAACCAATATATGGGTATTGATCTTATTAATCATTTGTTTCTATGCTGATTAATTTTTTAGTTAATGACATCAGTTCTTAAGTTGAACCAAACCTTTGCACAACTTGGGTGCAGAATAATATCAGATTGTATCCCTATTAATGGAAGAAAAAGGATTCCTTATTTGGTCATTGCGACACTGTTCTCCCTCTTTCCATGGATAATTCTAGGATCTGTGGAATCCATAAGGAATTCCAAACATCAACTCATGAATGTCTTATTATTGCAAAATCTGGGCTCGGCAATGGCCGATGTTGTAATTGATGCAATGATTGCAGAGGCAGCTAGGCATGAAAAGTATGTCCCTTTTTTACCTTTTTCTGTTATTTTAGTTTCTTATTCCTGAGGTAAAGTTTGACCTTTGAAGGCAAATGATATAATTTTATGAATAATTAGCGTGTCAAATTTTGAGAAAAATGATCTAGGAGTTTTTATGCATTGAAAAAACATTTTCAATAACTTTCGACCTGTTTGACCCAGTTTGATGGGCTTCCTTTTAGTTATTTCTTTATATTTTCCGTTTGTACCGTCAGAGATAAAATGTAACCTAAATCGACCCATTAGTAAGTAAATTGGCCGAAATTGCCACCTCTAACGGAAATTGCAGTTTTGATCCCAAAGCGATAATGTACATATTTTTGTTATCTGTAAATTTTAAAACAAAGTAACTATATTCATCCGCAATTCACTTCCTTTCAGGGCTACATTTTCTGGCGATTTGCAATCATTATCATGGATGACAATGGCTCTAGGTGGAATCTGTGGGAGTTTGTTTGGAGGATATGCTCTAAATAACATTCAAATGAACAACATATTTCTACTTTTTATTGTTTTGCCAACTATACAACTTTTTTCATGTGGTTTTGTGGCGGATAGTTCTATAAGCACTTCGCAGTTGCCCGAATTTTCTACATCTAATGATTCTATAGGTATTCTGGATAAACTTAGATTATCAACAGAATCACCTCCTAAGCCTGGTACTTTGATGAGAAAAAGAAGCCACAAAAGTAGCAAGATAATTTCGATCAATACCAGTAAATATCAGGAGACTGAAAAAGATGAATCTTTGCCATCACAGTGGTTCCAATCTTTTAAAAGAGCTGGTTATACATTGTTCAAAGCTTTTCAACGCCCGATTATCCTGAGGTAGAACCTTGTAAGGTTTTCGTTACTTTTGTTTCTTATGAGAAGTTGTACATAGAAGGGGCAAAATGGACGGGTGTGGTAATGGGTCAAAACGGCCAACCTTTAAGCATTTAATAACGCTAGATCAGCATTTACCTACTTGTCGGAGATTTAATACAACCCTGATCTAAAGTACAAAATATGTGTGTATTTTATTTATCACTGTCAATTAAATAACATATCGTTTCCTCCATTATATATTTGGTGGGTTGCATCCTTGTTTAAAGGGGTCCCATAATTGGTTTCTTGTTTATAGCTTATTTCTGATTCAGATTATTGGGAAAAACCAGACCAATGGCTTGGTTTTTCCTATCACAGGTGACCGTTCCAAATCTCTCAGAAGTTATGTTCTATTACCGGACAGAAGTTCTGAATCTAGAAGCTTCGTTTCTAGGCACAACTTATGTTAATGGGTGGATAGGCCTCATGTTTGGAACTTTTACCTACAACCGTTTTTTAAAGAAGATGAAACTAAGAACTATTCTCATGTAAGTGTATAATGAAACAAATCATATCTGTAGAGGTGGCAATTTCAACTAGGATTTTTTTTTTTTTTTTTTTTTTTTTTTTTTTTTTTTTTTTTTTTTTTTTTTGCAAAAATGAGGCTACAATATCAATTTTTTTGTGCAACAAGTGCGTGTCAAGATTGAATTTAGGATAATGGTGAACCCGCAAGTTGCTGACTTGGACTGTGAACTATGCTGACTATGAACAACAGAGGAACGTGGCAGCTGTGTAGATGTGAAAACGCAAGTTGAACTTGCGGATTTACACATAGTCTGACAAAGTACAAAGCACTTTTTTGGCAGAATCCGCAAGTTCAACTTGCGGGTTTATGGGTGTTTAGCCAAGTCATCGTGCCACGTCTGCTTCGTTGTCCAAGTCAGCATAACTCGGGTTCACCATTATCCTAAACTCAATCCTGACACACACTTGTTGCGCAAAAAGATCACACTGTAGCTCCATTTTTGCAAAAAAAAATCTTTCAACTAGTTTACTTGTCAGTTGGTCAATTGTTTGTGTTTTATGTTATACAGCTAAACCACATATTTTCGGAACTTCCCAAACGTGTCAAGTGAGTTGAAATTTGCCCAAAGTCTGTTCTGTATCCATACAATTTTGGAACTTCCCAAATCTTTTTCTAAACAACATAACCGACATAACTTGCAAACAAAAACAGAAAAAAAAAATGTTTACACCCGTACAAAAATTACCCGTTTCTACCTGAACCCGCTTGCCATGTTACCAAGTACCAACCAGCTGATCATGCCCCCACTACTCATAGGCAGTGTTGTAAGAATCACTAGGCGCTAGTCGGTTGGTGAGGTACTGACTAGCGATTAATTGGATTGGGATTTTATATGTAAATTTAAGTTTTATATATATAAACACACATTTTTATGTAGTGTTTTTACTAAGATATGTTTTAACCCATTCCTCGACTCATATCTTTAAATATATATATATATATATATACATACTATTAATCGCCATAATTTACAGTTTTTGTTCGGAATCTGACCGAAATTTTGCAGATTTTGGCCAGAATTTGTCTGGAATGGCTAGATAGCCACCGACTAGCGATTAATCGGAGGCTAGTCGGGATTTTTACAACCATGCTCATAGGGCTTGTAAATCTGATATAATGCCTGCTAATTGATCCTAATCATATATTTAATGCAGGTTTGCTCATGTTGCTCTGACGCAATTGACTCTTCTAGACTTCATATTGGTTTCTAGACTAAATGTTTCTTTTGGCATATCAGACAAAGTAATGGTGTTGCTTGGGTCTGCTCTCTCAGATGCAGTCCACCAATTCAAGTGTGTGATTTAATTTCATGACATCCCTTTTAATCTATAAAAACGTTGCTAGCGATCCATCCGTTGACATCCATGCATACAAACACACACAATGATTAAAGTTAAACCTCATTCTATATGGGTTTTAACCATTGCAAAAAGCATTTTTTGACACTATTTTTTTTATTTATGGACCCAATCCGACCTTTTTCTCGGACGTGTTTGACTATCAAAGTCAAAGTGAGTAATAGCTTCGTTTCGTATTGCAGGTTCATGCCTTTCCTGATCCTATCTGGACAATTATGCCCACCTGGTATAGAAGGGACTCTATTTGCACTCTACATGTCAATAAGCAACTTTGGGTCTGCAATAAGTTCATTTGTTGGTGCTACATTGGCTTCTGTTTTGAACATTTCTTCGGGTTCTTTTGATAATCTTAGTTTTGGGATCGCAATACAAGTCACGTGCACACTTATACCTCTTGTATTTCTGTTTTTGATACCAAAAGATGCAACAGGTTTATCAATATAATTCATTTACATACACACATACATACATTACTAGAGATGTAACAGGTTTTCGTTTAAAATAAGTTGGTTTTAGACTTTTTAATTGTTAACGGATCAAAGACTTTTTAATTGTTATGTTTTTCGCTTTCTAACAACAACAATGCGAGTTTTTTGAGAGTTACATGAGTTTGAGATGGAAGAGATGTTGGCAAAACTTCGATATGTTCTTTACGTCTGGCAATTACAACACGTTTTTTATGCGTTGTAAAGTTTTAGTTTTAGAATATTAAATTTATAAAAAAAATAAGAAAACAAATTTTGTTGAGGCACATTTTTCATGTCTCGTAAGTTTTTAGTTTTAGAATATTAATATTTTTTAAAAAATAAGATAAATTTTGAATAAAACAGTTAGTGCTAACGACACCCCGTAAAAAGTAAAAACTCATGTCTTGTCAAGATCGAGCCGTCAATCCATCGACAAAAAAGGTGCATTCTCGATATCTTTTAATCTTTAAAAAAGACGATCATTGTTAAAAAATACATCATTTAATGTGTAGAGTAATGATCATTGTCAAAATAAAAAGTTAAGCAGAAGCCACTCCGAATATCAGAGCCAGGTTTCGATCCTGGGACCTGTGGGTTATGGCCCACCACGCTTCCGCTGCGCCACTCTGATTTGGTGATACTAATTCCGATATTATTTTATTAATAATAACGTTACTGAGAATTCTGTCAACGAAGATTTGCTTAAAACCATTTGCAATCATCATCGGAGGTTAATCGTTGTCTGCAATCATCATCGGAGTTTGCATATTATTATAATATCATACAACTGTTGAACCATGAGACGACGGCCAGGAATAGGTGGTTTACAGAATGCTGCAGCTGCTAGGGTTCGCAATAATATCCCTTCCTTTTTACTTCCATACATTAATTTACGCATCGTTATATAATTCTTCTTCTTATTATTATTATTATTAATATTATTCATCCAAATCAATAATACATCAGGATCAATACCGATTACTCGGAGAAAATGTCGCCAAATTACGAACCGATCTTATGAAAGAACAGCTCTCAACATTTCGTTCTCAATTAGAAGACTTTGCTCGCAAACACAAGGTTATTTTTATTATTAATTAGGTTAATGTTGCCTGGTTGTATAATATGACTGGCAAATTGTTTGTAATGAAAATATAAAAGTTAAATGCAGTTGTGAAGTAATGGTTGTTGATACTATGTTATTGTTATGATGCCTGCAGAATGATATCAGGAAGAATCCTGCTTTTAGATCACAGTTTCATGAGATGTGTGCAAAAGTAGGAGTCGATCCGTTAGCGTCGAATAAAGGGTTCTGGGCTGAGCTCTTGGGGATTGGTGATTTCTATTATGAACTTGGTAATGTTCTGCTTTAAGATGTGAATTATTTGATCATTGGCATTTTAGGTTTGGAGATTTCTGTTGGTAGACATCAGGGCACTTGTCACATCATACAGGCCGTATAGATGGGTGAAAAAAAGGTCATACGAGCAGTATAGATGGATAAAAAAGGTTATACGGGCCGTGTGGGTCATATCACTTTCAAATCAGTCATTTCTTTGTCAGGTCGTACTTTTATACGAGCCGTATGATTTGGGCGAGCACCCTCTCATATGGGTCGTATAGCCACTTCTACACGGGCCCTATGACCTATATTCGCCTTGTTATACGCCCCGTATGAGGGCTGGTGTATGCAGTGGCGAATCTTGACCCGAAACTTTGGGGGGTCGGAAGTCGCTAGTTTCGGGGGGTCGAAAAGTAAAACCAGTTTCGTGGGGTCGAAACCTTATATACCAAAAAAATTCTATACGAATACTATATAATCGGAACTTCTGAACGAAAATTCGGGGGTCAGCCGCCCCCTCCCGCCCCTTAAAAGGATCGCCACTGGGTGTATGTTCTATAGTGTGATAGTGGTGTATGTCACTGTCGTTTTATTATGAACTTCTCATCGTTCCATTGGTTTAATGTCTTCCATGTAGATTCAAATAAACTTGTATAGTTGTATGGATTTTCAGGGGTGCAAATTGTTGATATTTGCTTGGCTACTAGACCGATTAATGGTGGTTTGATCAATTTGGAGGAACTGTGTAAGATGCTAAGTCAAAGAAGAAAAGGTGCCCGTGAGGCGGTGTCGGAAGATGATTGCTTGCGTGCTATTAGTAAACTAAAGGTACTGTGTTTGTGTTATATATAAGTCTTCAGGATGGCGTTCGTTAACTGTGTTTTTCTCAGATGTTGTAGTAACATAACATGATTGTTCAGGTGTTAGGGAGTGGTTTTGAAGTGATTACTGTTGGAAAAAGAAAGCTTGTTCGTTCTGTCCCAACCGAATTGAAAAAAGATCACAATGAAATTCTAGAGTTATCTCAGGTTAACTTTATAACTTCTATATGCGAGCAATATTCCTTGTGTATTTTACTTTTTGACTGCTAAATCATATGTTTGAGTAAGAAAAACCGTTGCTGACAAAGTATGCAACTTCTTGTTTTTTAGGCTCAAGGTTTTGTGACAGTTGAAGAAGTAGAGAGGCGTCTATCATGGTCCACTGGCCGTGCCACTGATGCCCTTGAAACTTTATTAGATGTGAGCATTTTTTTTTTTCATTTTTATACTTCATTTTTCATTTTGGTGTCTAACCAATGGTTTGTTTGTGTCTACAGGCGGGTCTTGCAATGATTGACGATGGCCACAGAGATGGCAAACGGCGTTATTGGTTCCCTTGCGTGTCTTCTGTTTCTTCCTTTGTGGCATCTGAAACTCTTTGACTTTCTCCTGGTCAACTGTGTAATATCATGTGTGTAATCATTGAAATCATTCAGTGTACGATAAACAAATCGGTGAACTTTCATTTCCTTTTGGGAAATTCAAAAGCAGCTTTTAGTTTTCTTCATACCAAACTGATTTTATTACTATGAGAATGCTTATAATTTATAAACTTTGAAATCAAAAAGACAATCAATGCTTCAGTTTTCTTGTATAATTAACTGTATTGCAGAATATACAGAGCTATATGTTGTAAGATTAATAAGAATCAGTGCAGAATTTCGATGTCTGAACTATCTTTATGCAGCATAACAATTAGCTTCTACGGCCATGGATGGCTAGTATGCTGTATGCTAAGTATTGTTCTTTTTTAATGAGACAGCCTCAGAAAGGTATGTGTTTGTTCATTTCTTTATATATTATCTGAACCTGAATCACCTCTGGCTCTATCATGTCACTCTAGCTAAATAGAAATCAACTTCTTTTAATAGGTTGCACATCTCAAGTTAATTTGTGTTTCAGTTGTAATTAGTTTTTATTATTTTTATAAGTTGACTCGCTGGTTACATTTGGTGATGAAGCGTGCCAGACGTTGTGCAGCATATCCGACGTGGTGCCCCAAATTCTATAAAATTAACAGCCTGGATGTGTTAAAATTGCTAAAAGGACGTTGCCTCGACAATCTCATACAACTGGGGCACCAAGAAAGCTATTTTACGTAATTGGCACGCCAAGTCAACATATGTAACCTCTATGGATTGGTGGTCAATTTTCCAATAAAAAGTTTCGAAACATTGAAAGAAATTTGTGCCTTTTGCCATTAAGCCTCTTGAAAAAAGTTAAGTGGCGTAGGCGGGAAGTATGGAACAATGGTTAGAGCAAAAATAAGAAAACCAACATGGGAGGAACGGGAAAGATTTAAATTAATGGTAATAGGATCATGATAGTATCGTGCTTATGATGATCTGGTTCATTTTTGATTGAAAAAAAGTTTCCATTGCCGTTAAAAAAAAAAAAAAAAAAAAAAAAAAAAAAAAAAAAAAAAAACGTTAAAAGTATGTTTATCCTCTTGGCGTCTTCTCGTTGAGTATAGATCTATGACAGTTAATTTTTTCTATCATGAAGTTCATATGATTATAATACAAAGCAGCACCAATATTTTTTTCAGACAGGATTATCAACACCCTACCCTTGTGTTTGAAGTAGGTAGGTAACATTAATAGCATACAATATAACATTAATGTGGTATATTTGGTAGTAAAATTAATGCTTGATGGTGACATATTCGAATATCCCGGGCAGTCGTGCACACTTAGACTACCTTCAAGTAATTGGAGTTATCGTTAGTTTTGGCTTTTTCTTGTTTTGGTTACAAGTTTACAAATATATCCAATTCTATTGATACTTTCGCTTTGCCCCTCGCTTAATGAACACTATTAATATAGTAGTCCAAAACTTAAAAAAAAATACTAGAAAAAACCTAGAATTTGGTTTATTGTATGTCCAATAACATTAAAAGTGTTGGATCTTGAAGATGAAATGTTTTAAAGTTTTTCCGTCCAGAGAAGATTGTCGTGAGTGGAGTGAAACAAAGAAGCGAATTGTTACCAAACCGTCTTATCAGGAACAAAAAGAGCATATATGAGTGTTCAATGTTTTATTTCTAAACAAGTTATCAAGAAAGTATCATCCATTTAACTGACCAGCTGGATACCATAGCCCACTACTTACCGGATGGGTTGATTTAAGTAAAAAAAAAAATATGCATTCGGATATGAGTTTACTCACATTTGACAACGGATTAGAATTGGTTCACTTAAATTAAACAATGGGTTAGAATGAATCGATTCGCATTATACAATGGTCATGATGAGTCAACTTAAATTAAACAAGGGGTAAGAGTGTGTCACTCTTAAAACACTTAATATCTTAGAAAGGGTCCAAACGAATGAGCAATACCCACGACCATTGTTTGTCTTGACCACATGTCGGTCGTCGTCTCTACCAATTGGCTACCACTACCGCGACCGCCTACGACATAACCTCCACTAAAATCATTGTCGCTAGCCATACACAACGTCTCTAGGCACCATAAAAATAAAGCGATGCTTGTCCGTTTTGACTAGAACGCATTTCCACTCAAACCATTTCAACCCGAATCAAGTGTGAACCAAATCAAAACCCCTAATAAAACTTTAATCTATCCAACACTTGTAGCCTAGTTGGTTGAGGGCCTAAGTTTTCTATGGGAGGCTTGGGTTCAATTCTCGCTAGCTACATTTGGAGGACATTGGTGGAGGGGAAATGAGGGATGACCCAGCCATTGGCTTGGGTTCGAGTCCTGATCCTGACCGGTTTTACCGATTATTTCATTGTCGTGCCTTCGGGCGGGTGAGTGGTCGGGTTTTCCCGGGAATTGGTGGCAATTGGTGGCCCGGGTACTCTCGAGTACCTGATTCGCCAAAAAGGGTGCCCGGGAGTGCTCGGAAATTGATTCGTTGGCCGTTCAAAAAAAAAAAAATAAAACTTTAATCTTAAATAAAAAATGACAATAGATACAACCCTCAAGGGGGTTTCTAGCAACAACCCAAAACATCACCAAACAATAATGAATAACCCAATTTTTTATACAACCAAAGTTTTAGACTTTCTTCTGCAACCGCAACTTCACCTGCAATCAACAACCCCACATCACATCAATGGCACCACCTCCCTTCATCTCCTTCAAAACCCACTTCATACCAACCCTAACCTTCCTCATACTCCTCACTTGTACCTTAATTCCAAACGTACAAGCCCTTAAAGCACCAATTCACCCACAAGACATACTCCCTCTTTTACCCCATCAAATCTCATGGCCTCTTCTCAACTCTCTCAAAGGCGCCTCCGATCTCCTCCCCAGCTTCGTCGGCGCCGCCGCCGTTGCGAATAACTCCGATATGCATTGGAAAGGGTCGTGCTTTTATGATAATACTGCCTGGTTAGAGCTTCATAATAAAAGTGGTACTCAGTTTGGTGGAGGCACGCTTCATATTAAAGTTGGTTACTTTTTTATTTGTTTTTGATGTTTTTACTGTGATTTTATATGGGTTGTTGGTTAATTTTGATTTGGTGAAATGGGTTTGTCTTAATTTGATTAATATGTATTGAGGGTTTACTAGCTATTTCTGGAAAGTTAGTGACTTTATTGTTTCTTTTTTAAGTTTTTACTGTGCTTTGATATGGGTTGTTGGTTAATTTTGATTTGGAGAAATGGGTTTGTCTTAATTTGGTAAATATGTTTGTTTTCTTGATTGAGGGTTTACTAGATGTTTTCTTGAAAATTTGTGCTTAAATAGTGATTTTTGATACAGATGCTTGTTTTGGTTTCTAGCCCGGGGAACTCGTAGAATTCGTTGGATTTTTATTTAGAAAATCTGAAAATGAGTTAGATGGGCCACATAGTTGTAACGAGTAGATGGGCCTGCTGACTAAAAGGTTTTGGTTTCGCCACTTGGCCTAGCTGAAGCTGGTTTGGCTAACTAGTTAAGCAGCCCTATCTGTAGCATAATATCGGTTTCGTATGGACTATGGTGCGTTGTACCGTGGAGTGTGCTTAACTATATGCACTTTGTCCTTTAATGTGAATTTGATGTGATGTAAAGTAAGTTAAATTTTTATGTACTTTTGAAGTTTTTACTGTAGTTTCATTTTCATATGGGTTGTTGGTTAATTTTAATTTGGAGAAATGGATTTACCTTAATTTGGTAAATATGCTTGTTTTCTTGATTGATTCACTAGATGTTTCTGGAAAATTTAATGCATAAATAGTGATATATGATACAGTCATACAGATGCTTGTTTTAGTTTCGATCCCGAGCCAGGGGCAGAACCAAGGGAGAATTTGTTGGAGTTTTATATATAAAAGCGGAACATGATTCAGACCACATAGCTGTAACGAGTAGAAAAGAGAACCTTGTGATGATCTGCTGACTAAAAAGTTTTGGTTTTGCCACTGGCCTGAGGTGAAGCTGGCTTGGCTAGCTCGTTAAGCAGCCCTAACTGTAGTTTAACTGCATATATTCAGTTTCTTATGGTGCGTTGTGCCGTGGTGTGTGCTTAACTATATATACACTTTATCGTTGAATTTGAATTTGATGTGATGTACTTTTTAGTTTTTGGTATGTGGCACTAGGTATCTTGAAATTTGTGTTGACTTGTTTTTTGGATTGTTGATGGTTTTTGCTTTTCTTTTAGGTAAGCAATGCACACAGTTGGACATGTATGGATATTTATCTGTTTGCGACTCCATATCGTGTGACATGGGACTATTATTTTATATCCCGTGAGCATACACTCGAGTTTGATGAGTGGAGTGGGAAAGCTGAGTACGAATATGTAAGTAAACAGATTAACCTTTTATTAATGAATTTATGCATTGACTAGACTTGTATATTTTGATATTTCTTGTTGGGGTGGGTGTGGGGCATCATTCCAACAATAACTTCAGGTTTTACATATAAGAAACGCTCATATATTTATAATTTTATATACAAAAGAAAGACATATAAAATAGGCGACAAAGCAAAAAAAAAAAAAAAAAAGTTACAACTCAACTTTGATAAAGCACACAAATATAACGAATTTACAATGGAACCAAAATAGATTGAAGCATACAAGTATTCTTGCTTTCTAGTTTATAACCAGCCATTTTTCTAAGTATAGCGTGTTAGAATTGCCCCTGATAGAGGAAAGGTTTGTTCTCATCTCACCCTCACCAAACCCTACAAGTAGCTTTTGCTATTAGTGGGATTTTACTATTTACTAAGTACTTACGTAGTTTGCTTGTTTGTTTAGCTGTTAAGTATTTGTGTGACGGCAAGAAGTTAGACATCATCGTAAATACAATCCCCACCTCCCACCCCCACCCCCACCCAATGGATGGAACAATTAATCTATGTTTGTCAAGCTAATCTGTGTTAAAAGTTGCCCAATGTGTATTTGTATAAAAAGGTCAAGCGGGTTAAAAGTCGCCCAATGTGTATTTGTATAAAAAGTCTCCTAAATTATTTATGGTTAGCTGTGTAAAATAGCATCTTACTTTCTCACTTTTACCAATAATGGAAGCACAGTTTAAAAGTTATTAAATATTTTCAAAAATAGCTACAACACATTATTTTTTACTAGTCTACACTGTTTTTACCAATCATAGCCACATACTTTTATTAATAAGAAATGGGTTGTATGTTGCTGTTTTTTTTTTTTTTTTTTTTTTTTTTTTTTTTTTTTGTATAATTTTCAATTTTCTTTGCTATTTCTTTCCAAGCTTAAACATATGTTGCTAGTTGCACAATTATCCCCTCATTTTATTCAAAAAATAGCACTGCTGAAATAAATCATTTTGTAATCATATATGACGGTTGACGTACTAATTATTTATTTAAAAGGTTATATTTTTGGACAAAAAAGTGTCTAGGGTCAATATACCTGACCCGCCCATTTCTCAACCTCTAGTGCTAATTGAGCCTTGTCTTTATGAAAGGTAAAACGTAAAGGTGTTGCAATGTTCCTCATGGAAGCAGGAATGATAGGAACCCTACAAGCATTATGGGAGGTCTTCCCTTTATTCACAAATACGGGTTGGGGGGAGAGTTCTAATCTTGCTTTTCTCAAGAAACATATGGGAGCTAATTTTGAGGTGCGGCCCGAACCGTGGGTTACAAACATAACTGAAGATGATATTCATTCGGGGGACTTCCTTGCAATATCAAAAATCCGTGGTAGATGGGGCGGGTTTGAGACCCTTGAAAAATGGGTATCCGGGGCATACGCGGGTCACTCTGCTGTTTGCTTGAGGGACCCACAAGGGAAACTGTGGGTTGGTGAATCTGGACATGAAGATGAAGAGGTAAAAGTTAATCTCAATATATGTATTGCTTCATAGCTTTTGATTTTGACCTTGGGTTTGGATTTTGACCGTAGGGTCAAGATGTTATTGCTTTGTTGCCATGGGATGAGTGGTGGGATTTTGAGTTGACCAAAGACGATGCTAATCCACATATTGCTTTGCTTCCTCTGCATCCTGATCTACGGTCTAGATTTAATGAAACTGCTGCGTGGGAGTATGCGCAAAGTATGGTCGGGTTGCCATATGGTTATCATAATTTGATATTTAGTTGGATAGATACTGTCAGTGATAATTATCCGCCACCTTTGGATGCTAATCTGGTACTGCATTACCTTATTTTAACTTTTATCTCAAATTTTCAATCCATCACCCTAGTTCTCATTTTTTGAGTGTTGAATGATTCTTATGTTGCAGGTTGCATCTGTTATGACGGTGTGGGATCAAATGCAGCCTGCATATGCAGCTAATATGTGGAATGAAGCCTTGAATAAACGGCTTGGTACTCAGGTCTGCTCTGATTTGTAATTTTGTACCATTGGAATCCTTGGCCCTTTTTTCTTATAAGTTGGATTATTTTATTATACCAGTTATAGTAATAAGAATAGTGCCATATCAATCTGCTTTTAAGGAAATGGGTTGAAATCGACCCGCTTCTCAGATTTCGCAAGTTCGCAGCGGTGGCAACTGGAAAACAGATTAAATTTTTTTATTTTTTTATTTTATTTTATTTTTTTATTTCAAAATGGAGCTTCACATGTTTACCCATTTTAGGTATTTTCCATTTACATATTTGACCCGTTAGAGATATACATAACTGGAAGTTTGAACCGATCCATTCATAATAAAGTGTCAAAATTATGTTGATGCTAGTTTGACTTGTATTGCAGGGGCTTGAACTTGCTGATATTTTAGTGGAAGTTGAAAGACGTGGTTCATCTTTTGCTAAACTACTAACTATACCCGAACAAGATGATTGGGTATACGCTGACGGAAAGTCAACTTCTTGTGTTGCTTTCGTCCTTGAAATGTACAAAGAAGCAGGACTCTTTGGAGATCTTGCAGACCAGATTCAAGTTACCGAATTCACAGTGAGTCAACTACTATTCATGCACAATTTATATATTTACGTGATAGAACTTCTATCACGATCAAATAAAAGTTTTACTTAAGAACTATAAGAACTAATCAAGTTTTGGTTTAGAATCATAAGAACGACTAAATTCACAATTTAATATCTCCGTTGAATTGTTTGATAAAATTTTGATGAGTTGTTACCATTCATACAAATTTTTGAATTTTTTTTGTATGTATGCATAACTTAACCTTTTCAACTTATGCAGATAAAGGATGCTTACACGCTCAACTTTTACGAAAACAACTCAAGCCGCCTGCCAAAGTGGTGTAATGAAGGCGACACGGTTGACCTTCCATTTTGTCAAATTAAAGGAAAATATCGAATGGAGTTACCTGGATACAATACCATTGACCCGTACCCACATATGACCGAAAGTTGCCCATCTCTACCCCCAGATTATTCAAGACCCCAGTACTGCTGAGTCTATACAGTTAGTTATGGGCAACATAGATCATGGATGTAGACCATTTCTCCTTATCTACACCTGAAGGATATGTTTAGACAGTAGTAACACAAACTATTTGTATATACTGAATGTTGTCAAAAAAAATGGTAGTAGTACATTTGTATATTCTAATGAATCTTATATTTAAAACGTCTCGACTCCATAGTAATAGGTGTATATTTTGATGATTTTTAAAGACGATATTTATACATAGAGCGACAATTTTTGACATGCCCTGAAAGTAATCATGTTTGGGATTGGCTTGACATGTTTAACCCATTTAATTAAACAGGCTTAGACATAGAAGGTGTTTGGGATTGCGTTTTGAATCTGATTTTTAGATTATTGCGTTTTCAATCAGTTTTTTAGGCTACCAAAACGCAATAATCTATAAGCAGCTCTACCCCTGCTTTTCCAAAACGTATAATCTGTTTTGAATAATCAATCCCAAACACCCCCATAGTTACAATCAATTTACATATCAACTTGTCTAACTCTTTTAGACATATGGATTAAAAAATGGTCACTTTTGTGTTACAAGAATTTTGAGTCTGTAACGGTGTGGGTTATGTCTTTCACACAAATAAATATATCAATCACATTCATGGACAATGAAACCACATTAAAGAAATATTAATTGGATGTTACCCTAGTCTTCACTGGTAGAAGCACAACACAATTCTCTTTACACAAAATATGAATATTGTATTCAGTATACATGATAATCAGTTCAAAATACATGCACATTACAGATGCTAGATTTAGAATCAAGTTAAAGATCTCGGTCATTCAGTTTTGGCGGAAAAATGGTTACCGCCGGTGGCTATCTTGTACAGATAAAATGCTGTCATCAATGCACTGCAACAGAAAACAAAAGATAAAACAAAGTTCACAAGAAACTTGATTTATAGGATGGAAACTAAAACAGTGATTGAATTGTTACAAATATAAGAACACTGCAGATTCTATATGATAATATATCAATCAAATCATGATAAAAAAAATCCATGCAAGAGAGATTTCCAACATCGTGTACCTGATACCAGCAACAAGTCCTGCAGGCATTATTTTAGCAGTTTCAGCGTATCGCTGCCCCATAACCCATGTGAGTGCAGCAGCACAAACTGAAATCCAAACAAGATGATAAGAGAGCATGTTAATATAGTACCTTAATACAACAGACAAAAATTCAATAATTCTCTCTGGTAAACAGTCTTTTACTCTGTCAACGCGAATATTTTGACGATAAATATATGGCAGACTACAATGAGGATACTGGTACAAGAAACCAAACTACACTTTACATACAAAAGCATTCATGATGACACACTGTTAATGCATTCGATAATAGAAATACGAACATGTGATGTAAAGGTTAAAAATATACACTCATGTATATATATCGGACAGTGAAAGGGCAGTCAATGTACGGTCCAACCGTGAAAATAACGTATATCTCAAACAACGGGTTTTACCGCAGTGAGTCTTTGGGTGACGGGTTTCCTCGGAACTGGAGATGGTGGGCTTGGGATAATCAGCACTTTCTGCGATCACGGGCCTATGGGGTTGCCTTTTTTGTGGGTTACCCCAGGTAGCCGGGCTTTTATTCGTTGGCCGTTAAAAAAGTAAGTAAACTTATAAAACCAATTTAACCCAAGGCCTTTTCTAAATTATGCCCTAACATGAAAACATTAAATGCATACATATCTTCATCAATAAATCTAACTATCTAAGTCCATATTAATAATTTCCCTTATTTACAAACCTAACACCTAAAACCCAGAAATAAAATCCCCATAATCGTGCTTCAAACTTTCTAAACCAATTTAGAAATGGATCGTATTCCTACACGGGTCGCCCTTCGAAGACGTAATATTATGCTTCCTGATATTACGTGTGCCCTTTGTGATTCCGCAGATGAATCCTCGGCTCATCTTTTTACCGGATGTGGGTGGTCGTTTGGCGTTTGGTCGGCGATAGGATCTTGGTGTAATATAAGTCCTATCTTTGCTTTTGATATTAACGATTTATTACTCATGGGAAATGGTAGTTCAAGAAAGGAGGCTAAGAAGATAATTACTGGGATCATTATGATTACCATGTGGGCTATTTGGTGTTCGAGAAATGAAAAGATTTTTGAAGACAAAGATACGAAAGTTATGGAAGTGGTTGCTAAAGTTAAGTCTCTATCGTATGTTTGGTTAAAGTCTAGATCTAAGTTTAAAAATTTGGTTTGGAAGGATTGGGCTTTGTACCCGTTGTATATGATGTAATGGTGGTTGCTTCGGTCCTTGTTTTAAGGACCGGTAGCGTTTTTTTAATGAAGTTCACCTTTCAAAAAAAAAAAAAAACTTTCTAAACCAAACATAATAATAATAATGATAATAATAATAATAATAATAATAATAATAATAATAATAATAATAATAATAATAATAACACTTATTTCACTTTTCTACCAAAAAACCAAACAAGACATTTCATCAAACACCTTACATGCACAAAATAAAAACACCTACTTAACTGGTTTTACATACCAGTTTCAAGAATCAACCCGACCCATGAATTCTTTCGCTTGTGAAACGCACTAAGCGTGAGATACGAAGCCAGAAAGAGCAGTAACCCAGTGCCCACACCACCAGCCAACGACGTCGTACTCCCTTTTCTTGCAAACCCAATAATCCCACCAAAGAACACTATCATCCCATAAGGGATCGTAAAGCAAAAATCATGCATTTTTTTCAACTGTATCAAAGACTCAAGATTAGGGCTTTTAACTTTTTTAGTGATCAAGATCGAAAATCTTTAAAGGGTTTGATTTGAATTTTGAAGAGATGGTTAATGTTTTTAGGGTCAACGGGAGTGGTTAGTATTTGTTGGCTGATTAATAATTTGTTTGGACGAAGTTACCCTTTGTCTAGGTCTAAATAGGTTAGAACCATTTGGGGTTTTAGGGGTAGTATGGTAATTTTGAGTAGTGCATGTGGGCACCGACTGCACGATGTGATTGGGTCTGTTCAAAATAGAAAGTTCTTAATTAGGTGAGAAGGCCACGTAAGAAAATGCATCATAACATTTTTAAGTTAGTTTTCTTTTTTTTTAAAGCCCAACAAAATTCATCAAGAGCTCTCTTCAGAGTTTCTACTCGGCAAAATTCAGGACTCCTTCCATCCTGGAATAGCCAAAATTGTAAGGGAGTTTCTGGTTTCACCAAGTTCACCAGTTCCAGGGAAAACCTGACTATCCGTTCGCCCGAAAGCACGACAATGGAATAATCAGTAAAACCCGACGCTCTCAAGAATCGAACCCAAGACTAGGGCTGCAAATGAACTGAACTTTCAGCGAACAGTTCATGAACCGTTCGGCGGGAAGTTCGTTCGTGTTCGTTCGTTTAATAAATGAACGAACACGAACAAAAAATTCCGTTCGTTTAGTTAAACGAATGAACATGAACAGAGGTCGCGTTCGTTCGTTTATGTTCGTGAACGTTCGGTAACGTGTTCGTTTATGTTCGTTTGTATTCGATAGTTTATTAAGGTTTTTAATTTTTATAATTTTTTATATTCTTTTATTTTTATTTATTTTACTCAACAAATAATATATATGAGGTAAATATATGACTATAAAATATCAATAAATGTACTTTTTATATCAAAGCTCATTATATGTTTCCACGTTCCGGCGTTGATACCCTCCACCACCGACGCCCTCTGCCATCCACCTCCAACGCCTTTCTCCGGTACTAAGTATGTTTGGACAATAAGGTTATATTTTAGGTGGATCTAGCTGATGTCTTAATATATGTAAATTCTATGTTATTCAAAAGTTAATATATGTCCGTTTGTGTTTTTTTTCGTTCATGAACACTTCTTTGTGTTCATGAACACTTGTTTGTGTTCATTAATGTCCGTTTGTATTCGTGTGCATTCATGAACAAAATTAACAAACGAACATGAACATGAGTGTTTTCTTAATAAACAAACACGAACAATAAATCTCGTTCGGTAAGTGTTCATGAACTGTTCGTGAACACACAATTTTTTTAACAAATGAACACGAACAAGGCCTTGTTCGGGTTCGTTCGGTTCGTTTGCAGCCCTACCCAAGACTATTCAACCATGAGTCTTCTATCACTGAGCCTCCTTACCACTCCACCATAAGGTGGTGGTACATTTTTAAGTTAGTTGATTGGGATAATTGGTACCTAATCTATTCTTTAAAGTCTAATCCCACCTTTTTGCACCTCATCCTATTTTGTTTTTGACAAAACTACCACATATCACACATGTTTAATTTAATGTTTATAACTAGTGGCGAATCATGAATTTTTTTTATTGGGTGCAGAATCATACAACTTATATAGGTTGTTTATTCATTATGTGGCATGGGTCGGGTCGACTCGTATACCAAAATAAAAAATACTAAAATTATATAATCAACAAAAGGAAAGCAAAAGCGCAAAAGTAATTTAAACGTCATTACATATGCATAACAAAATTTGAAAATCTAAATTTGTTCTCTTCGGATCTTATTTTTTGTAATCTATCTATAACATCTTCTATCTCCACGTTTCTATGTAAGTCATTTCCATTAAAAGCAATTCAATTATCGTTTAAATTCTCATCGCCAATCCTATTGTGCAAATCGTACTTCACAAACTTCATTGCCGAAAAACTTCTTTCAACGGTCGTTGTTGCGACGGGTAATGTGAGAGGTGGTTTCGGGACAAGTTAAGCAGTTGTCATGGTTGGATACTACAGCACAGTGGAATTTGTTTTGGTCACAACCTAGACAACAATGTGAGGTTTATGATTACTGTGGGGCTTTTGGTACATGTAGAGAAAGTGGATTGCCTTTCAATAGAGAACTGTGAGCTAATATTTGTATACTTACACAGGTCAATTGCATATCTTTCAACTCTTCTAGAGAAAGATGACAGACCTGTTCGTATTGTTGTTGGCGAAGCACTTGCACTTATTTTTTAAATTGGAAATCTTGAAAAGTTTTCCGTACAAGATGTAACCCATATTCAAGGTCTGAAAGCTAAAGGCTCGGTCTATTCCCACCTCCCACCTTCTATTTCCACCCCCTCAAAGCGCCTCGCTTAGGCCTAAGCGAGGCGCTTTGAATTCAATCAGAGGAGGTCAGTACGAGGGGCAGAAAAAGCTGATTTTGAATTCGAAGCGCCTCGCTTAGGCCTAAGCGAGGCTCTTCGGATCAAATTTTTTTTTTTTTTTTTTTTTGATCTTTTGAGTTAGTTTTTTGTTTTTTTTAATATAATTATTATAAAAAATGTTCTTTTGACAAACGGCTGGCTAACCTGAATTTCCTTTGGATCAAAATGTCAACTTTTTCCTGCCACCCTCGTATGGTTTGTCTAACCTGTCCAGTTATCAATCTCACTGTCCAACAACTGAATTTTACTTGCTTGCATGAAAAGTAATGATCTGAATTTTACTTGCTTGCATGAAAAGTAATGATCAGGAACATTCCAAATAACCGTCCGATTTCAGCTTTTGTTTAACTCGTGATATATCCACCAAATCATTTCTTCAAGTTCATTTCACCAAAAAAGGCATAACTGTAATGATCAGAAACATTCCAAATAACTGTTCAATTTCAGCTTTTGTTTAACTATTGTAGCAACTTCCATAGAGAAGTTATCAATCTCACTGGGATGATATCTTCTCTTTAGGTTTTGGAATTAATGAGACAACTTTTCAGTTGTTATCCAAGAGATAGCGGTCAACGATGAAGACAACCTGAAAACAACCGGATACCATGGATCAGAGAGATTCAAGCTAATTAAACTCATATCTCAAGCCGGTGCAAGTTATGTTGTAGCTCATATGTTATTATCTCTTCTCTTATTCTCTCTTTCTCAAGTTCTCGATGGTTTATTGCTCTCATATCATGGATCAGAGAGATTTAAGCTAATTAAACTCATATCTCACTGTAATGATCAAGAATATTCCAAATAACTGTATAATTTAAGCTTTTGTTTAACTAATTTAGCAACAGTCCAAATAACTGTAATGATCGCTACGGTTAGTGGATACCATGGATCAGAGAGATTCAAGCTAATCAAACTCCGGGCAACCCTTGTTTGATTATACTCGTGTACAACCTTTATCTCTTTATGTATGAATAGTGACCCTCTGACAATGATCAGAAACATTCCAAATAACTGTAATGATCACTACTGTTGATTGGTATATAGAGAGCAAACCGACGATCATTCAAAATTTAAAGTTACCGCTAACCTCTGCGCCATCATCGTTGACAGATATCTCTCTGAGATGATAGCTTCTCTTCAGATTCTGATTGCACGGTGGAATTGGAATTGGAATTGGAATTAATGAGACAACTTTTCAGTTGTTATCCGAGAGATAGCGGTCAACGATGAAGACAACCTGAAAACAACCGGATACCATGGATCAAAGAGATTCAAGCTAATTAAACTCATATCTCAAGGTGGACTTAAGCACCTGAACGGGAAGTTGAAATTTTGAATGATGTTCGTCGACTACACTCACGGTATGTGCATCACGTATTTTCATTCTTTCCTTGATCTGCAATATTTGAAAATTATCATTTCTTGACATGCTTGGTAACACCTTGATCTGCAATATTTGAAAATTATCATTTCTTGACATGCTTGGTAACACCTTGATCTGTAATATCTGAAAATTATCATTTCTCGAAAAGTAATTAAAAACACTTAAAAAATAATTTTAATTCATTTTTGGTTCTTTTAAGTTGTTTCCTAGCCAAGAAAATTATAACTCTCCGTTTCGCTTCGTTAATTGCTCGTTTTGGTTTTCCAGTAAAAACATCCAGCTTTGTACAACTTTGATGAATCATTGTACGTGGTCCTCCGACTAAACCTAACTCGCAACAATTGTTTTTAATTCATTTTTAAGTGTTTTTAATTACTTTTCGAGAAATGATAATTTTCAGATATTACAGATCAAGGTGTTACCAAACATGTCAAGAAATGATAATTACCTTTTGATAGTCTTGATACTTTTTAACAATCGGATTGTTTTTCGAGAGAAAGGAACTAAGTTGCAAATACGATAATAATCAAACTCATATCTCAAGCCGGTGTAATTACTTTCAAGTTTTTTAGAATCATTGAAGACACCACATCATTGTACAAACCGACGATCATTCAAAATTTAAAGTTACCGCTAACCTCTGTGCCATCATCGACTACAGCAAACCGACGATCTTCCTCCACGGCACTCCTAATGGGCCTCTCTTTATTTCACGGTACGATTTGTGTTTTTGTTGCTTTATAAATAATAAGTTTTGTGTTTATCAAACCCTAACGTCTGAGCAATGATTTATTAAATCGTTTTACTAATTTCCGATTCTTGATACTTTCATAAATCGTTTTACTAATTTCCAATTCTTGATAATAATAAATTATTATAATAATAAAACAAAGGAACTAAATTACAAATATAATAAAAATAATAATAATAATAATGTAATATAGTCATTGTTAATGCTCAAAAAAGTCAACCTTTGTTGACTCATAGGAGTCTTGAAGACGAAATGAATTTTACAAGATACTTGAAACAAGGTATGGATATGGAGAATAAATATTTGACTATACGTGGTTGATGATGTCAAGTTTAAGTCGTTGATTCATTTGGAAATCGAAAACGCCTATCGTCACTCTGTATAGAGAAGAAAATCAACAACGAATATTTAGTTCTCTCCGAACTTCAGCTTCCAAAATACGACGTCGTTGTAGCTCATATGTTATTATCTCTTCTCTTATTCTCTGTTTCTCTAGTTCTCGATGGATTATTGCTCTCATATCGACTCTCACAATTATTCACAATTTTATACATACAACACACCTTCATCGTTGACCGTACTGTTCTTCTTGATCTTTTATGTATGAATAGTGACCCTCTGGCAAACCTACCTCTGTTTTGAATTTGTTGCTTCCATAGAGAAGTTATCAATCTCACTGTAATGATCAGGAACATTCCAAATAACTGTATAATTTCGTACAAGATTCCTATGCAAGCAAGTCAAATTCAGTTGTTAGACCAACTTGAGATATGAGTTTGATTAGCTTGAATCTCTTTGATCCATGGTATCCAGTCTTCAAGGTGGACTTAAGCACTTGAACGGGAAGTTGAAATTTTATACGTACAACACACCTTCATCATTGACCGTACTGTTCTTCTTGATCTTGATCTTCACACTTGCTTTTGACAAAGGTCTGGCTGACCTGAAGTTCCTTTGCAACCAGGTAAAAAGGAACTAAGTTGCAGATTAATGAAACAACTTTTCAGTTGTTATCCGAGAGATAGCGGTCAACGATGAAGACAACCTGAAAGTGGATACCATGGATCAGAGAGATTCAAGCTAATTAAACTCATAGGTAAGAACATTGTGGATGAGGATTGTTTATCTTCCCATTGATTTCAAGTATGTTGCCAAATAACTGTTCAATTTCAGCTTTTGTTTAACTATTTTAGCAACTTCCATAAAGAAGTTATCAATCTCACTTCTCACTGTCCATGTTTACCTTCAACGTCCAACGGTAATGAGTAACCTAGTAACCTCTACAATGATGTGATTTGTTTTTAAATAAGGAGGTATATGTACAATGAACTTTTTACGCTAAATAAAACCGATTAATGGCAGGTTTGCCAGGGGGTCACTATTCATACACACAACTTTTTGCTCTAGTGGTGTGCTCCACCTTTTTGACAAACACCTGGCTAACCTGTCCAGTTATCAATTTCATTGGCAATCATCCGCTGCATGCTTTTCGCAGCCTTCACTGAAAAGAACCCTAGTAGTGGTTTTCATCTCTTTACCTGTAAACTCATATCTCAAGTCGGTGCAAGTTATGTTGAAGCTCATATGTTATTATCTCTTCTCTTATGCTCTCATATCATGGATCAGAGAGATTCAAGCTAATCAAACTCCGGGCAACCCTTGTTTGATTATACTCGTGTACAACCTTTATCTCTTTATGTATGAATAGTGACCCTCTGACAATGATCAGAAACATTCCAAATAACTGTAATGATCGCTACTGTTGATTGGTATATAGAGAGCAAACCGACGATCATTCAAAATTTAAAGTTACCGCTAACCTCTGCGCCATCATCGTTGACAGATATCTCTCTGAGATGATAGCTTCTCTTCAGATTCTGATTGCACCGGTGGAATTGGAATTGGAATTGGAATTAATGAGACAACTTTTCAGTTGTTATCCGAGAGATAGCGGTCAACGATGAAGACAACCTGAAAACAACCGGATACCATGGATCAGAGAGATTCAAGCTAATTAAACTCATATCTCAAGCCGGTGCAAGTTATGTTGTAGCATCTTTGATCATCTTCTTTGTAATTACTTTTTATTGTTTCGGGTTCCCTTCCATCGTTGACAGATATCTCTCTGAGATGATAAAGGTAGATCATGGAAAGTTGAACTCAAGAAAACAAAGATGAAACCGATTAATGTTCTTTATATATGAATAGTGACCCTCTAGCAATATTTGTAATTACTTTCTATTGTTTAGCGCCGATCCGATTGTTAAAAGTATCAAGACTATGAAATTAGTAAAACAACTGAATTTTACTTGCTTGCATGAAAAGTTCAATTTCAGTTCAAACTTTTCAAACACCTGCAACATCTCAAGAGTCGAGGTCCTCTGAACTTCTTAGATAAGGAGATATGTACAATGAACTTTTTACGCTAAATAAAACCGATTAATGTTCTTTATATATAAATAAAACCGTTGTACATACCCTCTGGCAATCATCGTTGGTATTAATGGCAAGATATGTGGCTTTAGTCCTTTACGCAGGTTTTTTGACAACTTTTTGCTAATACACACAACTTTTTGCTCTAGTGGTGTGCTCTACCTTTTTGACAAACACCTGGCTAACCTGTCCAGTTATCAATCTCACTGGCAATCATCGTTGGTAGCTATAGGTAAGAACATTGTGGATGAGGATTGTTTATCTATCTTCCCATTGATTTCAAAGGATATTCATGTGAGAATGATTTTGTTACTGTAATGATCAGAAACATTCCAAATAACTGTAATTGATTTCCACGATCTACCTTGACTGCTACAACATAACTTGCACCGGCTTGAGATATGAGTTTAATTAGCTTGAATCTCTCTGATCCATGGTATCCACTTTCAGGTTGTCTTCATCGTTGACCGCTATCTCTCGGATAACAACTGAAAAGTAATTACAAGAAGATGATCAAGGATGCTACAACATAACTTGCACCGGCTTGAGATATGAGTTTAATTAGCTTAAATCTCTCTGATCCATGATATGAGAGCAATAATCCATCGAGAACTAGAGAAACAGAGAATAAGAGAAGAGATAATAACATATGAGCTACAATGACGTCGTGTTTTGGAAGTTACAACATAACTTGCACCGGCTACTTTTCAGTTGTTATCAGACGACTACTTTGATCAAGATGACATACACCTAATTTACACATATCCTTTGATGATGTCAAGTTTAAGTCATTTACAATGTTGAGGGTTATTACTTTGTTTAAGTCATTGACAATGTTGAGGGTTATTACTTTGTTTTTTAATTTTTTTTAACTTTTTATAATTATTAAATAAAAAAAAAACAACTCAAAACATCAAAAAACTACCAAAATAAATTACCCCCTCCAAGCGCCTCGCTTAGGCCTAAGCGAGGCGCTTGGAGGGGGTTTAAATAGAAGCTGGGGGGTTTAAATATCACCACCCAAGCTAAAATCTTGAATCAAGTGAGGAATCTTTCTGTACAAGATTAGTGAGCATCGAGTTATACTTGCGTTTAAACAATAATAACTTGCGTTTAAAAGTAAAATCTTGATATTACTTACTTGCGTTTTAGCATGTATAACTTGCGTTACTAGGCTTGTTCTGGTTCAGAAAGGTTTAAACGCAAGTAATAATATCAAGTGTTTACATTTAGACGCAAGTACTATCAACCCATCAAAAAAAATGTTTTTTTTTAAAGTATAGCAATATGGTATGGAAATGAAAGAGGATGAAAAGCTTGTTTTTATGGTGTAATTTTTTTTTAAAAAATAACGTCGTATGAAAAAGTTATGACCGTTTTAAAAATGAGGGTGAAACTTTAATGACGTTAAGAAATTACCATCGTGCCCCTGATTATCAAATTTACAATAACTCACTTTTTACGTTAGCATTTCCCAATCTTCTAGTATCACATCCTCCACCCTAAGCTTAAAGACATTCTAGTTGTAAGCTTCGGTGTATTTTTGGCTTCTAAATAGAACTCGAAAGGCATCATAAATTTTAATTCATTTAGAAGTTAGAAAAAAAAAAGGTATAAAAATTAAATACTATAACCACCACAAATTGAGCACAAAACCTTTTGTTAAAGGCCTCTAGTATTATTGGGTAACCTTATTGATAAGCAACAATCTATATTCTATATCTATTAATTAATATATATAAAAGAAAATCTATATGCTGAGCTAGCGTGTAATTGAGACCTCAACCTTCCTTTGAAAGTGCCACATGTCATCATAATTGAGAGTTTTTGATGTTTTTGAATTATTTCTTTTTTAATTAAATTGAGTTATTTTAGGAAAAAAGAATTTAAAAATAAATTTAAAATTTTCTCTCTCATATTTCCTCCCATAATTTTTAAACGTTTATATCTTTTATATACGGGATTTTTTAAAGAAAAAAATTACACCAAATTAACGAGCGTTTTATTATCTTTCCAACGAGTACCATAGTGCTGTATAAAAAAACGGAGAAAAATTCGACTATTTTTTGTGGGGTTTCGTTCATACAGGAAAAAAAACACACAAAGTGTTCATGTTATTCATTAATCATGTTTTTTCTTTTTAAACGAGGTTCTTATCTACGATGTTGAAAATCAGCCCAGTCGCCATGTTATCATTGGAATTTTACTAGGTATACTTCATCAAGAGAAGCTAGGAGAAAGAATCGCGCAACACTGCAACACATGGTGTCAGCTTATAGCAAGGTTATTTTTTTATTTATTTAATTACAAGAGTAATAATTATTACTATTAGTATTAGTATTATTAGAATAGTTATATTTTTCAACCCCAGGACGCTCCCGGGAAGAATTGATAGTTGCTGACGTGGTGTTCAACAGTGGCCTCAACCATCTCTTGATTATGCCACGTGGCATAATGAGATGCAATGGTTACAACTTTCAACTTAAGTGTTTGTTTAGTTGATTAGGTTAGGAATTATAAGAGTCATTAGAATGTGAGAAATTAGAGAGATGTGATGAGTTTTTGAATAGTTGCAGCTTACATAAGTGATTCTTTAGATGATTACTGATTAGGTTTTAGATTAGGAAATATGAGTTATTACTTATTAGAATACTATGAACATGCAATGATTGAGATATTTTGTGGTTAGTTAACTTGAGCAATTTGCAATAGGTTATCACGTAAAATTAGATTTTTCAACCCGGGACCCTCCCGGGGTAATCAGCTAGTATATATATATTGCAAAGGGATTAATCCTATATGTCATACTCTTATGTAATCTCTCTTTTGAGAGATGCCACATAGGATGTGATGTGGCAAGTGTAAACCAATTAAAAAAAATATGATTTAACCTAATCTATTATAATCTTTAAGCTAATCTATTAAATACATAATCTACTAAATCTAAATATTAAAACTTTATTTTTTTTTTCTCTCATGTTTCCTCCCATAACTTTTAAACGTTAATATCTTTTATATACGAGATTTTTTAAAGAAAAAAATTACACCAAATTAACGAGCGTTTTATTATCTTTCCAACGAGTACCATAGTGCTATATAAAAAACGAAGAAAAAAATGACTATCTTTTGTAACCCGACACGCTCCCGGGATAAAAACCAGTATATTATATATACATAGAGAGAATTGTGATAGATTGGTAGTTGTTGTCTAAACTTCATGTTATACGCTAGAGTCCAACTCGCATAGGTATTCAAAATTGTCATTTGCATCTGCATTTGTCGATAATTTGCAAGTGAAAATTGCATACGCAAGTGGTGTTGTGTGTACGGCATGATAATGTTTCCAAACTGAAAGGAATTTAGTCTATTACAAGAGAGAGGTCATTAATTGATATGTTAGCCTGTAAACGAACTGAACGAACATGAATAGAGGCGTGTTCGTGTTTGTTCATTTAACTTTAACCGAACACGAACACGAACTTATTTTTGTGTTCGTGTTCATTCATTAAGATATTTGTTGTATTCGTGTTCGTTTATGTTCGTTCATTAAACCTAAACGAACACAAAATCACAAATGATCAATATAAATTAACACAAATGAACATAAACGAACATAAATGAACATAAACAAACACAAACACCAATTAAGATCGTGTTCGTTTATGTTCGTTCATTTAAACATAAACCCTAAACTTGCAACAATCAGATTTAGCCAGAACAATCAATGGTGGATGGCATATGCCTAGCTTCTAATCGTGGTAAATGATAAAACCCACAAAGCTATAGAGAAAAAAAAACGATAAGAGAAGGTAGGACATACTTGCGGCGCTGTGGAGGTAGGAGGCTGGAGAGTGGAGACGGGGTTGTGGAGGTGGTCAACCGGAAGTGGAAGAAGGTAGGGTTGTGGAGTGTGGAGAATAAGGGAGGTGGAGCTGTGAAGTGTGAAGAGCGGCTGATATGTTTAGAATGTTAGGGTTAGGTTTAAGTTTTTAGAACATATCAAATATATTGTGTATAGTATAATATGAGCTAAGGTTACTTAACAAAAGAGAAATAAATAATAAAAAGAGGTAATTGCCAATTTAGTCCCTGGGTTTGTTAAAAATTGTCACTTTCATCCAAATGTTTTTTTTCTCACCTGTGTCCCTATGGTTTCCATTTTTTGCCATTTTAGTCACCTGCCCTAACTCAGTTAACAAAACCCAGTTAATTCAGGGGCATTTTTGTCCATACACACTGTAACACCCCAACCGATGGCGGAAACATCGAGGTGTCACATATTAATGATTGTTCAATAGCTCATGGTACTAAATGAAAGTTGAATAATATTAAACAATTTACAATTTATCTTACAAGTAAAGATTACAAAGGTTGACTTATATAAACTAGGTCCAAGCTCCTACGAATTTTCAAGACTTGTACAACTTCCAATAGCAATTAAACCTGAAACATGTTAAGTTGGAAAGATGGGGGGGTCAACTATAAATAGTTGGTGAGAATAGATAGGTTTTGCATGTAGTTGAAAACAATATGTTGTGTAACAATCATATTTGAAGCATAATAATGAGTAATGATAGAATATGAGTCCGACATGTAACAATGCGTCTTTTATACAATCAAACCTTGTGTCGACTGAGACCTAACTCGCAAGTTAGTAAAAGTGTAACTGTTATCGATCATCCCTGAATTTATGCGGGGGGGTGGGGGGTGGGTTTGTCAGACCTATAGCGCTATAATCTAAACAGGCGGCTTGATCAATGTTAATGATTGTACTGTGTCTTTTTGTTACAGTCAAATGATAGAATGAGTAAATGATAGTGTAACTGAATCATGAGTAAATGATAGTGTATAAAATGTTTAAACATGTTTCACCCCAAAATGTAAAACAGAAAAAAAGGGGCTATGTAAACTCACCTTAATGATAGTGTTGAATCCCTTGATATAGAATAAATGTGGCACAACGATTCCAAGTATTACCCTAAGTTCAAAGCAATAAAATAAGTCTAAGTTTTCTAGTCTACATGTATTTCTAGGGTTCCTAATTTGGGGATTGATAACTAATTATTCATTAACTAGATAAATTGTTAATAAATAAAATAAATTCGGGAAATAAATAATTAAAAGACTATTTGTAGATTTTTGATTAAGGATGGTCATATTATAAGATTTTAAATATGAAAATAATTTTTATAGAGTTATTTTCTCAAAAATTGAATATTTAGTGTATTTATTTCTATTTATCAAAAATATAGTTTTAATATCTAAAAATATTAAAATTAATGAAATTTTAAATTAAAATTTATATTTCTGTTCTAAATAAACAAAAATAATTTATGTAAAATTTTGGTATAAAAATAGTGAAAAATGAATTTACTATGATTTATTTATTATTAAAATAACAAAAATTAATTAAAAATATTAAATATACGATTTTCTGGAATAAAAATTTATTTCCAAAATTTTTAATGATTTTTAAGTTTAAAATAATTTTTGTGGGATTTTATAAAATCGTTTAGATATTTTTATAGAATTTTCAACTTATAAATGAATATACTTGTAATATTTATAATATACATTAAATAAATTATTTTTGAAAAACTAGAAATTGTTTAATAAACTTCATCATCGAGGCATCATAAAATAATTTTTATAGAATTTATAAACCACTTTTAGTATTTAGAAACTATTTTAAAAGATTAATAGTTAAAATATATAAATAGAAGGGTTTAAAAAAAAGTTGTTGCTTTTGGGAATCGAACTCGGGCCTACGGCCGGTTCTGGGTGTTAAGTCACAAGTCCAGACCAACTGGTGTGGACCCTGAGAACAGAATAGTGTTGGTTTCATATCTTATATGGTTAGTTTGAGTGGTAATATGGTTTCTTTTATACAAAAAAAAATAAAAACACTGGTGCCCAGTATCGAACCCACGACCCGGCGTTTTCACGTCTGCAAGCGTACCCATCTGATCTAGATCAGATATGTGTTTTAATTTGTTTCTGATATGTTTTTAAACTGATACGAACAGGTATCATCTTCCCCATTTATACAAGAACCCTAGAATTCTAATCGAGTGAAATAACAACCAAATCCCACAGAACCTTTAGGGCTTTCGATTGTATGACAACGACTAACAAAACAAAAGGATTGATTGGAACTTACAATGCGCAGATGTTCGTGAATCAACGGGTCAACGTGGAGGTCAAAATATGATGGTGCTTCTTGATTACGAAGAATTAACAGGAATGGGAATTGTAGGTGTGTTAATCGGCCCTTTTAGGTTGTAGGACAGGATCCAATTTATATTATTATGTATGATTAATCGATTTTAGAAGGTTTGACCCTAGATGGTCAAAACGCGTGAATTAAGCTCACTAAGAGCTGTAATCGTTCAATTATTGCTTCGAATTAGAGCGGGATTGAAGTGTTAATAATAATCACAAATCCTAATCAATGATCTTACCAAAAATATGGCTCAATTAAGTGATCAAAATTGTGATACCTCGCAAATTCAGGTTCTCACTTTAACTAAACTCTAGTTACGTTCCTTGCATTATACTTAACTAGGGTTAGCTAGATAGGACACACGTGCATTGTTGTGAGTTAATATCTGGTTACATGATTAGTGAACCTCGGACGTTGGTGAATAATGAACTTATGTGTCTCTGTGATATTTGATGAACTTATGTGAAAACCATACGTGATTGTGTGAACCTAAACCGAATACGTTAATAAAAATCACTAAAAGTGGAGCATGAGGTTGATTAGGGTCTTAACGCATGGGGTTGCACTTGTTACGGTCCGAAATAACGAAAACGTCGAAGGATAACGCGTCGGGTGACGAAACGGGACACTCACGCGGGCCTCGGGCCTGTGAGCGGCCGCTTACAGGGCCCGAGCGGCCGCTCGGTTTCACCTGACGGGTCTAAACCGCCTTTCACACCTATTTAAGCAACCTTAACCCCCATGCAACCCCTAAACTCAACCCTAATCGCCCCCTTACTGCCCCACACGAAATATTAACCCTAAAGCTCCTGCTAAGGCTCAAGATCATCAATTGGGAAGCTCCAAGGCGCGCGGTTGATCGAATCGAAGAGGCAAGGGTATAATCTTTGATTCCTCACACTTTTATCTTGTGTTTTTGTTATAAAAATCATGTAACAAAGTTTGTCCAGGTCTGAAAGTTTTTAATAATCATTAAAACATAAGGTTTTGAAGATTAAACGAATCAAACATAATAATAAACGATTAGTAACATCATAGGATACTTGTTGCGCAAGTTATTGATGTTTTGGTCTTTATAGTTGTGATCTTTGCATGTTTAGTAGTAGAATCTGATCAAAATAAGTATTAGGGATGGTTGGTAATGATGATTGATGTTTGTTGATTGTTTTTTATGCACACGGTAGTCGATTAAAGTATGATTTAGGCGAAACTAAAATCTGGACAGAATGATTAGACGAACTTGTAGGAGCTGTAACACGGCCTTAACATGATGATTTTGGTATTTTCTTTGCATGGTTGAATCAAACCTGGTCTTAGCTTTTCATAATGGGTAAAATCAAGTGTTTTGGACGTCGGTTGAGTCGTTTTTGGAATTTTCATTGAAAATAGGTCAGATCAGAATTTCGGGTATCAAACTGAGTCAACTTTGAGACATCATAACTCGAGTTTTATAAAGAGTTAGGTTGTGAAATTTTTACAGAAGGTTAATATTGGAGTAACTTGAGTTTTCCAAGTGGATTCATCCCGTTTGGATGAATACACAATTTTTGGGAATTTATCTACCAAACTGACCTGTTAGGAAGGTTTTCTGAACATAGTTGTATTAGACGAATTTTAATTATTTTTGTGTTTGGATTTAAGACAAAACAAAAATAGGTATTGTTAAGTGAATCCCAAAGAAAATTCAGTAAAAATTTGGGAGGTTAACTCACTGATTTTCTATTTTAAATAAATTCGTTTTGATGGCGCACAATCTGTCCTGAAAACACAGATTGTGTATTATGTGCTTATGTGATTAATTGAGGTCTTAGGTGGTATGGAATTGACATGTAACTGAAGTACACTTGTTTGAGACACATACGGAATGTAGAAACTAATTGTAACCAACACATTCACCAACGAGTCCGTAGGGTTTACTATTGCATGTAGAATCACTAGGCGTCACATACACACTTTTGAACGTTTAAAACGCCTTGGACAAACGAGTTATGTGGTGTAACGATATTACGCCTATACTCACTTAGTGACACTTATGTTAGGGTGTCGGTAGCATACTTTACTTGCGGTTCGGAATTCTTTTGCTTGCACATTAAGGTGAGTTTCACTACTCTTTTTCTCAAAAGCATGCGTCTCGGATTAGAGACAACTTTGGTAAACATTTTCTAGTCCAGTTGGGACTTCTCAGGTATGGACTCCTTGTGTGGGTCGGTTTTACGATTCCTTGTGTGGATCGGGTTTTCGGTCAGTTTAAAACTTATTGGTCCTTTGTAATCTAAACACTCTATCATTTGAAGTCCTTGCATATTATTGGGTTAATCGCTGGAGGCGAACGGGGTATTAGTTGATAGCGCTATTAGGTTGATGCAGCAACCTCATGTCTGAGGTGCTTGAGGCACGGGCATGAACTTCTGACCACAATTAACAACTGGTGTTGATAGACGCTAGTCATTGAGGCAAATAACTATTTTCCTGAAGGTGTCCCAATAATTTTGTTTAGTTACATTGAGTGGGCTAGCTACCCCTGACACACTTAAACTGATAACTCTTTAACTTTTTGGTCTGGAGGACCTATGTTAGTACTTACTTACGTGGTTTTGGAAACCAGCGCACTTACATATTAAATTACTTTACTTTGTGAACTCACCAGCTTTATGTTGACACACGATAGCATGCTTTTGCAGGTAACTAGGAACGGAGCACAGTTAGGTCATGCATCATATCATGGGTCACGAACATTAAACTATTTTGCACATTTACTATTTATTTGGTTTTGGACGCGGTGTTTTGCGCAGACTTTATTTACTATTTTTCATTCGCTTCCGCTATACTTTCATTGGTATGGTTAAACTTTAAAACTTGGTTTTTACAATAACGAACTAAATGGTTGGGCATTTAGAGTCGTTCATGTGACTTATGGCTATGGGATCCTGGTTTGTCATGCGCCTCGCGGTATAAACCCCGCAGTGGAAATTTGAGGGTGTGACAAAAATTAGAGGCTTTGATGGTCAAAGGTGGGTGTTGGCTTGGAGGAGTGCAGCGAACAAGAGAGGCAGGAAAGAAAAATTAGGTTGGGCCAGGTTTTGGATGATGGGCTGACAGTGGATTTGGCTTTGGTTTGGGTTATGGATTAACAAGTTTTGGGTGGGTTTGGTTTAGTTATTTGTTTGGTTTTCTTAAAAAAAAAATTTTGAAAGTACATATTGCCATTTTTATCCAAAACCCCTTTTAAATTTATTTTAATTTTCTTTTGCCAACATTTGGACTCATATAATCCACATCTTCTTCTCCAACCCTTTACATCTCTGATCAATAATCTTTCAATCAATCATACCCAGTATATCCCACGAATAGTAAAAACTATTGGTAGGGTCAGAGGAGGGTGAGATGTAGGCACACCTTACCTCTACCCATAAGGATAGAAAGGCTGCTTCCAGAGAGACCCCCGGCTCAAAAAGAGAGAACAGAAGACAAGCAAGCATACAAGTAAAGAGACAAGCACCACAGGGATATTTCGCTATCGGCTGATTAATAATCTTTCAAAATCCCACATCTTTAATCAATCAAAATTTCACCAAATACAATTCCCTTTTCAAGAATCACACTCTTTGCATCAACCCCATCCCTGTACCGCCGCTGTCTTCCTCCTCCATAACCGACCAACCCCATCCCATCACCGTTGTAATCTACTACCGTCGCCGTCTTCCTCCTACACACCCTTTTCCCACTTTGGAGAAACAATGCAGTGTTTGTGACAGATTACAAGATAGGCAGATGCAGGGGACGGTTAAATGGTACTGGAAGCGGCAGCCGAGTAGTGAGCAAGAACTGCAGCAGTTTTGCAGCTGTTGTACGTTTATTAAACAGGTTAATTTAACGTTTTCTGCAGACAGTTGGCGCTGGCAGGGCGATAAAAACGAAGAATTTTCAGTCGCATCGGTTAAAGGTTTGCTCAGGAAGGAGGTCTTAGCTATCAACGATGGTGAGTTCATTTGGTGTAAATTGGTGCCTATAAAATGCAATATATATATATATATATATATATATATATATATGTGGTGTGCGGCGCTTGATCGATTGCCTACAAAAGTGGCTCTTAGGCAGCGAAATATTGGGGTGGATAATATGGATTGCGTATTCTGTGGAGAACCGGAGGAGTCGACAATGCACATGTTTACAGCTTGTCGAATCGCAGCAGGCCTCGGCTTCCTGTTTCGCCTTTTGGGTTTTTATGGTTCAAACATAGGTTTAAGGATAAAAATGTTGATTGGTGTAACTTGTGTGTTCTAAACATGATGTAATCGGTTTTGGTTTGCCTCGGCTTCCTGTTTCGCCTTGTTGCATGTTGTCGTTGGTGGTTAATAAAATTATCTTTCAAAAAAAAAAGTTAATTTGGGGAAAGAGCATTGATGTGTGTGTGTATGTGTATAATTTTGTTGTTTATGTTTTTTATTTTTATTTTTATTAATTAAATATTTTTTTGGATGAAAATGGCAAAATAAAAACGTTTGGTGTGTATGGACAAAAATGCCCCTGAATTAATTGGGTTTTGTTAACTGAGTTAGGACAATTGACTAAAATGGCAAAAAAAATGGAAACCACAGGGACACAGATGAGAAAAAAAAACATTTGGATGAAAGTGACAATTTTTGACAAACATCAGAGACTAGATTGGCAATTAAATCTAATAAAAATAAAGTAAACTTTAATTAAACGAACAAAAATAAACGAACACAAATGAACGAACATAAGCGAACATAAATAAACGAACATAAAGAACGTTCATGAACATAAATGAACGAACAAAACGTGTGTTCATGTTCGTTCGTTTAATTAAACGAACAAAAAATTGCGTTCGTGTTCGTTCATTTATTTAAATAAACGAACATAAACGAACTTCCCGCCGAACAGTTCATGAACGTTCAGTTCGTTTACAGAAGCCTAGATATGTACCAATTGGATTCAATTGTCAAAAACGAAAAAAGAGAAGCCGGAAGAATTTTAGAGAGAAATTTAAAAATAATTCAATTTCATTCATAATCTTAAATACTTTGGGTTGTTTGGCAACTTCTGTGTCAGTAAGTACTGAACTAATAAGAGTTATGGCTAGGTAAGAGTCTTTTAGTCAAAAAGTAATGTTTGTTTGGACCTTTGAATGACTATTTTACTTTTCTCTAAACTATTTTGTGTTGAATGAATTATGTATTTTGTCCGAGCTCTAAATGACAATACTGAATGTTAGAATAATTATAAAAGTAAAATACATTAAGATTATAGACTACCAAACCCCTCTTACAAGAGGTTTATTATATAGCCTTTCTAACAACCGACCCACTACCATAAGATATAAAGCATGAAATAACTGACTCACTAACTTAATTTGTAAAATTTTTGATACAAGTACCATGAAAGTGTTGATAACTAATTGCATCATAAAACACAAATAAATAGTATAGACATGCATTAGTTTCTACAAAAATCATGTTTTCTCATATACGTTTAATAATTGTATACCGATTACCGAAGTTCAAAATAAACACAAATAACTCTAATTTGGTTACTGAATATAGAAAATAAAATCTTAAAAGCAAATCCATATTTGTCCCGACTACCGACTACCGGAGTAATCCATGGCCAAAGGCACCCATACACCTGCGAACGCAGACAGCGCTGGGTAGCCGAAGGCCCACGATAGTGCCACCGGCCATAGATTATATTTAAGTTCATTTAATAAACAAGCTCGAACTCAAACTTCAATCATCAAGTTTGATTTTTGATTAAGCTCTAAATGTGCCTAATAACTAATTGAAAAATTGGATTTTTAATAAACCAAACATTAATATTCCTAGAGTAATCCTAAGGAAATGTTTGAACAATCTCAACTTTGAACATATTTCCCTTCAACAATTCTATACCAACCCTAATTTAATCCAGTTAGTTTTTCCTAACATGTCCGACACATTTTTTCATATCATGCCCAGGTGAACGCGTGTTAGGCTATATGGTATAAAATGGAGCCCCTAAGGGCCTCATTGCGCAACATTGGTGCCACGTAGACAGGGGCTTCATTCAATAACACTCACGCAATCGAATAACGTGCTTTAATTAAAAATAGAAACAGAAACAAGAAAAAAAATCTGTTTGGTTGTGTCAAAGGGAGGGGGCACCTGATCTAGCCATCGTTATTATAAGTGTTGTGTATATAGCCTTCCAGGTTCAACACGCCACCACACTGATACCTTAACAGTACGAAAATCATAAGCTATGTGTTTCCCTGTCTTTCAAAACCATATAGATATAACAAACAAAAATGCAAATAAAATACACCTAACTTAAAAGGATGAGTGTTTATGAATTCAAGAGATCAAATTACCAACCAGAGTACATAATCAGAGTCTAAAACCAACACACAAAATCCAAAACCATTGGCCAGTTTTGAGATCACAAAAGCACAAGACCAAGTTCCCATGGTCTTAACATGTTTTTAATCCTATAATTATAAAGATAATAGTGAAGCTTACCGTCACCCGGCCCATACTTCAGCTCCTTCAAGAAAGTTTCATTATGCATCACATCCAACGCGTTAAAAACATCAAAGTCCTTCTGTTTGGCAGCAATAAGAGCATCGTTCATCAGCTGCACTAACGGAGTCTTGGTTGAAACATTATAATAAGAATAAGCCGCCTTAAGAATCGAGTGAGTCGGGTGCCCAAGAATTGATGACGGCAGTGTGTAAAAGCTGCAGAAATCAGTTATTTCATGATTCTCAGGGCTTTCAACCACAAAACTGTCAACAACATCCTCTTTTGGAAGAATCCAATGCTCCACATCAAGTTCATCAAGATCAGGTGCAACCACAAACTGCAATAGGTAAGCCCTGAGTAAACGGGTCACTGCAGGAACATCGCGGAGCTCCATTTTTCTAAACCCAGGTGTGAGCGGCGAATCGGGTAATTTATACAGCTTCAATGTCCTGCTCATAGTCATTCTCGGGCCTAGCCTTGAAAACCCAACATCAATGAGCTTTTTAGGGTTCAAAGATCTGTGCCAGTATTGACAAGAAGTTATCGGTGTGGGAAGAACGACCCCAGCTGTATAAGCAGCTTGCCAGATGTTTTCCAAGTGAACCCTTCTTGTGACCTCTTTGATCATGACAGGGGCCAATCTTTTTGACCTGAGCTTCTTATGAACGCACAAGAAATTAACCTCTGCCATGCTAACAATTTCATTACGAACCCGCATTCTTGCAGGGATCCCTGTTATGAAAGCCACAAGCTTTTCGAACTTTTTACACGAACACCAATGTGCCAGGTTTTATAATAGCCCGGAGGATGAAGCGCCCACCGGAGAAACTCTTTCGAGTAATTAAACCTGAACATGTTCTCATCATCTTCCACATAATTGTTCGAAAGGAGATTATAAACCTCAGCACATGTGTCTTCAGAGCTCATATCACAAGTGACCCATTCATAAAGATTTGGGAGATTATAAGGTTCTTGTTTAACTTCAGAGATAGGTGTCGGGGGTTCAATCGGGCCTTCGGGCAAGCTAGCATCATTTAGATCCTTAAACTGCCCAACAGGCTGTGTTTCCCAAAACTTGTGCCTTTGTGAAAGAGAAAGTGTTTCTTGAACCTCTCTTGATAACTCATCAACCGATGACTCGTTAACAATCTCCAGATTTGAAGAACTTTGCTGTTTAGCATCATCATTCCCTGACCCATTCTCTGACATTGTGAATCTAACCCTACATACAAGTGTAACATGAAAACATCATTAGGCCTACAAACATTATAAACGAACCGAACAAACACAAACAGAGGCATGTCAGTCTTCGTTCATTTAACTCCAACTGAAGTACTGAACACCAACAGCTAAACAAACGGATCTTCTTGTTCCTGTTCATCCGTTTGGAAAACAAACATGTCTGTTTGTTGTTAACATTCTTAGTAAACACTTCATGAAAATAAACAAACACAAATGAGGCGACACGAACGTAAATGAACGAGCGAAATATTAAATATAAACATATGTGTGCATAACTTTTTTATTAAAATTAAAACAAATATAAACAAACATAAACGGACGTTAAACAAACATAGCGAAACATACCGAACGGCTCACTTTAAGTGTGCATAACTTTTGTATTAATATTAAAACAAAAATTAACGAACATAAACAGACGTTCACGAAACGAATGTGGTTACGTGGCGAAACATACCTAACGGCTCACTTAAGTTCATTAAGAGACCTAAGCATCATAACAGAACCAAATTTCAACTTTGAAGTCAAATCTAATAATTGACTTTACTTAGTATACTGCTGGATCCAATTATCATCAATTTACATTCAGAATTTAATAATCTTATATTAAATACGAAAAAAATAAACGATTAATAAAGGCATATGATAGATCACCGAAACAAGGAACATACATCGGGATCGAATAACATGAATTGGTATAAATCTAGTGAAATTGTTTGTAACAAATTATGTTAATGACGAAATAAGCTTACTGTTAGCGTTGACCTGAAGCGATCGGAGAAAGGTAGGGTTCTGATCGGACGGCGAGCAACCCAATGTCAGACGACGGCGAGCAGCTGAATAAATAGCCCTAGAGGAATAATATCTGAAGAGGATATATACTCAACATACATCCACCCGAGGATATTTTTGTACTTTTAGTATGTTTGGCCCAATTACTTTGGGCTGGGCCGATTCTATAGTGTCATTGTGCTTTGAGATTTCTGGGCTAACCGGGATAGCGGTGCAGCTTCTTACCTGCTTACCTCACATCCTTCTGATTTTGTGATTGGTTCTGTTTTTCTAGTTTGATGAAAGACTTGTAAGATTGAAAAAAAAAAAAAAAAAAAAACTTTAATAGGTATGTTTTACACTTGTGTTATAGTGTCGAGGGAAGTGGAAGGAGGTGGAAATAAAATGGAAAAGAATAGTGTGTGGTTGTTTTAAATAGTCTTTTCTTGTCGCTTTTCTACTGAAATAGATGGGAAAACTAATCAAATACATATATAGGATTTTGTCATTTACTACTGATTTACCACTTAATAATGAATAAAAAATTGTAAAATGTATAGTTGTAAGATTGTAACTTTCTTTTCTTTTTTTCCATTCGGGAGCATATAAACTATGAGCATGAAATTAATTATATCTTTCTCTTCCCCTCACTTTCTTCTCTCCTCAATTCTCTTTATCTTTATCTCTCTTGTATAATAAACTCGTGAACACTTGGGCCTCAATGCGTGTTGCCATAGCCGGTACCATACTCGACCCTATCTGTTGGCTAAATATCGGTTCCAATCTGGTTATAATCGACCCGTTATACCCAACCAAGCATACCGGAACCTAAAAAAATAATCACTTCCTCTCCTAAAAATGGTTCCATACCAGACCCGCCTTTTGGCATTATTGATCATACCTATAACCAGTTTCGACCAAGTATGACCCAATACATGATTTGTGGACAACCAGTTCATGGTATCACTTTAGTCGCATGAACGGTTTGATTTAAGAATTAAACCAAAAAGCGGCCACAAAAACTATCAGGACCGTGACATTGTTTATTTAAGTAGCCTATTGTTAGGCATTAAACCATCTCAAATAGTGAGGCCACATTGTTCTTATGGTTTGGTTTGGTTTTTAATATGCAATGATTTGGTTTTTTATTTAAATAGTTAAAAAATCGTTAAGTAACTATAGTTGACTAAGTGTGATGGGGTCTCGCTCCTGATGAGGTGATCGTAACCCCCCCCCCCCCACCCCCCACCCCCCTGCGGTTAAACACCATTCCGGCTCTCGGTTAAGGGGTGTTAAACATTTCGGGGTTTAGCAGCATAACGGATTGACGGGGGTGAAAACATTTATGGGTGGTTTTTTTTTTTTTTTTTTTTTTTTTGCAGCCAATTTGAAAATTCCAAGCGTACCCCTAGCCACGTTTTCTTTTTAAAGCTTTTATATTTATATAATTTAAATATTATTTTAATAGGTGGTGGATAATTAAAACCATAGCAGACACGGTGAAAAAAGTGAAAGAAAGTAGTCTGATGATGTGTACAGACACTTTATGACATCTAAGTTAATAAAAAATGAAACCATTACAAATGGCCTGTGTGATAATATAAGGCATGGGTAGTGGATAGTGGTGGCTTGATTGGCTAGGTGTAAGCGGGGTTTTAACCATTGCATTACGTAAGGTAGGGTGGTGGTGTTGGTGGTGGATGTTTAACCAGCACTATAAGATGGTGATTGTGAACCATGGTGGTGGCGTGAGGGTAAGGTGGAACAGCCGTGGCAATGCAAGGTAGTACTCGTGTTGACATTAGTTTAGACTGCAAAATTCATAATAACTATGAACTGAAAAAAAAAAAAAAAAAAAAAACATTCAAATATGTACACAAGAGAGTAACATCAATGTAAATGGATACAACACAAGCAATGGTAGGTAAGATATGCATATTGCCATATTGTTAAATAATATGTCCAATTGATAGTTGCGTATTTACACAAGTTTATGGGAAACGTATGCGACTCATACTACCGGTGTTTACCCTTTCAAGGAGACCAAAGTATTTTTCTACCTTCTTTTAGCTTCTTTGCATCACAACCTGTAGTTGTGAATGAGGTTATCCACGCCTCATCAGACCTCACTGGTTCATCATCATCGTTCCTGTGCCAGCTCCAAAAGGCATGAGTCGAGTTCACTATCTTCAGCTCACCATGCCCAAAACTTGCTTCACGGAAAACAGACCACTCTGGTGACGGGTCCTTGTACCTATTCATGGGCAACCAAAGTCAAAGGCCACGTGTGAGCGGTGATAACATCTCCAGAATATATGTTTAGCGCAGTTAATGTAAATAACCAAAGTGGGATTGGTATGAAAACTTCAATAAAGCTCAATAGAGAACATATACCTCAACCAAATACACAAATGAATTTAAATGCATGGGAGAGGATGAAAGAAGGGAAACTTATTTAATTTATTGGATTTGACAAATTGTTCCCTTAAACCGATTCAACTCTTTTCTTTGTGTCTAGGGAGTCGAAGGATGACATGTTATATAGCCTTACAATTCTAAAAAGAAACCACACCAGTAACCCACGTACTACACTACTAAATTAACTGCAAATAGAAAAGAGTAAACAAAGGAATTGGAATTGCATGAAAGACATGGGGCTGTATGCAAGCAGACGTGGGTAATGGCTTGTATCAAGAGATCAAGGTGCAAAGGGTGAGTTCGTCACCTACACGCAAGGCGCTTAAAATGCACGTGCCCAAGACAAGCAAGGCGCACAGTGTAAACATGCATTTTTTAGCTGATTAAGGCTGGTGTAGACTAATTTAGACTGTTTTTTCTTTTTTTGGTTTGTTTAGAGCATGCACATCTCATTCCCCATGTCATCCCCAGGACCCCAGCCCCGTTATTTAAAAATTAAGGTTTTCACCTGATTTAACACTCTATTTTATTCCGTAAAAAGGGATGAAATTTAGGGCCTCACCTTCCATTCCCCGTGTATGATTCACTATTCATCCCCCATTCTATTCCCCACAATAGTGTGAGTGCGAGAAAGTGAAAATTTGATATAAAAATATATATTATTTAATTGGATAAAGATAGAAATGGGGAATGATGTAGGGAGTTTGATAGCAAATCAAACACGCAACGGATAGATAATTTGAAATCAAAACGAAACGGATAGATCTAACGGTCTCTTGTGATACAGAAACACCACACAAGAAACGATTAGGGCAAACTAAACGAGAATCAAGATACAGATACACCACTTGACTCTAATTTAGGCTCCAAGAACACCATTCAAACATGCCAAGTTTGAACTAGCATGGAATAATATTAACTCAACTCATAATCCAATGAGTAAAATTAACACAAAGAAATTTTCATTCATAAACACACACTGACTTCCTTGATTAAAACAAATGGTACATATAGAAAATGGAAAAAGTAACTACCTACCATCACCTCCTAAACTCTAGGAAAAGTAACTACTAATGTACTACAAACATAGCATGAAATACAACTTAGGAAGCTCTTATCTTTTTGAGAATAATTAATTAACATGCAAACATAAAATTGGAAAAGTAACTGCATGAAGACCAGACGTGGGGCTATCAGAGTTTTTAAGAGATGAACAACTTTTAGAATAAAGGTGAATTTTAACTAAACTATAGAGATGGACGATGAGGAATCCTATGCAAAATACTCTTAGGCCGGTTCAGACAGGCTTTTACCAGAATTTGGCGATTTTTCACGTTTTTTTGTGCCGGTTTGGCTGCACTGCGCTTTAGACACCTTTGACTACATAGCTTTGATTAACAGCAAAATAGTAAATAACCAAGAACTCAGTTATTTGGTTGTGTACAAAGCAAAAAATAATTTACGAATCACCCATCACCCATGTATTTGAAAGTTCAGTGTTTCGCAATTTTGACCATTTACTTGTTAAAGAACGCGAAATTTTCTTAACAACAATTAAATACATAAACATGATATGCTATAATTAATTTTTAAGCATTTTATTGACATTTTAAAATATGTATTTAGTCAAATCTGAAAATCACTTGACCAATCAACTAGCACAAATAAATCATGAATAGACTACCAAGTAGCCGGGTTGTATCCGCATCAAGATCAGGTCGTTGTTATTTGCTTAAACTGGATAAAGTTGGGTTTTATCATATGAGTTTGGTTTCAACCTAAAATTATGGGTTCTAGTGTTCTACTTATAGAAACTTGAAAAAATTCCAACCAAGAAACTGGAACTTATTTAACTAACTTGACTAATAAACAAATTTGACACGGCCTCTTTTGACCCGATTCTATTTTGATATAATGATAATGTTCCCTAATCTGCCAGTATAGGCTCTTTTTATAAACTTAATTTTATTTTATATTATATTTTGGGTTATTGTTTTGTGCGCTGCCTGTCTTTACTTGTTACACAAACGGCATAACCCACCCATTTTTCCACCTCTAATGATGGGATATTAGCAAGTCCCGTGAATCATAACTTACTTGTTTGCTAGACCTTCTTTGTTTCCTCCATCTCCAATCGTAATATGTACAGCACCACACGGATCAGATTTGCCATTGTACACGCGTTTCTGAGAAAGAAGAATAATAACCACATGAAAGTTATGGCTTAAATGATTATAAATAAAATTAAACTAACATGAGGTTACAAGGATACCGAGCGTTCATAAGCATGCACATGGCCAGCAAAAACTATATCAACACCAGCAGCATAAAGTAACGGCTCCATTGCTTCCATCATCTCATCACCTTCACCTTGATGTGCATGATTACTGTTATACCATGGCACATGAAACAATGCAAGTAACCATGGTGTTTTTTTACGGTCTACTGTTGAAAGATCAGCCTGTTGCCAGGGATTGGAGAAAATAAAAGAAAATCAGGATGTGAATGTAGACAGAACTTATGTTCCAAACTTATGAGATATCAAGACATAAATATCCATCCAAAATATTAAAATCCAGTTAGAATGGAAACAAAATTGTGCGTTTTGGCGCATCATATGACAAGGAGGGGTTAACTTTCACTGGATGTGATTTCGACCCATTCGCTTATGAATGGGTTAGATTTATCTCTAGTTGGGTAACATAGGACAGATTAGCGAAAAAGCAAATAGGCAGAACAGGTGGAACGTCTCTCAATTTGTAATTTGAATGGACGTAACCTCCTAGATCATTTTATTCAAAAAACTAGATTAAGAAAGAAATAATTATAACTTTTGTGATCTTATTTGACACACACACACACACACACACTAATTGTTTAAAAAGTTTTAATGTTTTGACAAAAAGTAATTCAGGTCAACATGACTCAACCCGTTGTTCAACTCATATAAAAAGGTGCATGATCTAACCGAACCCATGTTGACCCGTTACTCAACCCGCCCTACCCAATCATTTTTTGACCTCTTAACTTCCACCAATATGATATCAAATAGGATCAGGATTTAAACTTCCGTAAAATTTGGGGACAGAGAATAAACAACTAAGATTCAGGTTTTGGTCATAGGTCTTCTTTTTATACCGGTGGTCTAGTGCGTACAAACCAATTTTTTTATAAGGTTATATTTGTTTCATGCCGAAAAAGAAATAATGATAAATCCCTGTTTCTTTGGTATTGCTAATAAATTCCATAATCATTAAATCTGCCAATATAGAAACAAACTAACCTTCAACCAGTTATATTGGTCAGAATTCTCATCGTAATCTGTATAGGAACCAAGCATAACAACATGAGCCCCTGCAACTTCAAATGAATAATAAAGATTTGAAGTAGATCCACTTTCCTCATAAGGCATTTTCCATCTAGCATTATACGATTCAAAACTATCTATAAAAAACGGTATATTTTCCTTCTCATGATTTCCTTGTGTAACCATCCAAGGCCTTGCACTTGCAAGTGGCTGCACCAGTTCACCAAACGTGTCCCACCTTCTCTGTATGTAATCAGCATAAGAAAGGTCACCAGGTAGCAGGTGCACATCATATTCACATAGATCAATGTGGTCCAAAGTTGACTTTGTCCAGCCTGTTTGACCTAAATCACCAGCCACGGCAAATGTAACTGGGAACTCTGATGGTGGGGTCTTGAAATGGAGTTCAGGTCCTTGTCCTCCACATCTATAATAGTAAACCGTGTTATGTTCTAGTGGCCCGATAACAGTATGGTGTATGGTTCCTGAACTGTATAATATGTAGCTATAAGAGGTTGTATCTCCATAACCCTTAGAAGTGTATTCTCCCGGTGATGTACCGTACTCCACAAGTGAAGGAGATGATTTGTCGCTTGTGATCCAAGTAACACGCATGTGGTTTTCCCTTGCCAAGGAAATATGCACCTGCACAAAAATAAAATTTGTTTTTCGCAAGCACATTTCAAAAAGCCTGAGAACAATATATCAATACTTACTAAACAGGAGTTGCAACTTGCAAGCAACCCTATAGGAAATAAATATATAGAGTTGCATAACAAAAGAAAGATCTGACTCAGGTGTAAATAAAGGTTTGATTAAATAGGGTATATTCCATGACACCAATCTTCCATGAAATCATAGCAATCGTCACTATTGTGATATAGAGCTTATCGGTTTGTCCTACAAATGTTAACATTGCCTGCAAGTCCTGTAGGTTTTGTAGCTTGAAGTAGCCCGGATATCTTTCTAAATGTGTACGCATCACTCTCAGATTGAATTATTTTCGTATATTAATGGTACTCCAAAAACAATAATCAGATAATTCAGAGAAAAACATAAACGAGTGTATATCATCTGCATGAGAACGTGTCAAAACTCTAAACCAGACCAAAACCTTTCATTTTATAGTTGGGAAACCATCACAACTTAAGTTGAAACGACACAATGCTTCGTGAAAGAGTGTGTTAGTTACTTAGTTGGCATTTATTTGATTACCATCAGCAATAACTTCCATTCAACAGGAAAACCTTTAGTGGAAGCTCCTTAAACAATAACTTATTTACTTACTGCTTATCCCATCGACCAAGTTGCTCTCGATGCACATTTAGTGCAGACCGCCTAACTACCGCCTAACTATTGATCGCAGTTACTACCAACAGTATAGCTTCTGCCGATGAACTTACTACCGATAGCATACATGTTTGCTGATCACAATCGCTACCGATAAAGTAATTTCTACTAATAATCAATCAGTTACCAGTAATGAATCAAGCAAGCAACTAGACCAGATCAACAACAAGTAAAAAATGTAGTCAACGGTTTAATAAAAACCCTAGTTATTCTATAGTAATAGGGGAAAGACATGCATTTGGTATGTATCCAGAACAATCTATTCAAACAACAGATAGATAGATAATAGATTACTTACACCTATATCTACAATAATTATAAATAAATTCACAAGCATAATGTTAAAAAAATAAATGTAAAAACAAATAAAATTTACCTGTTGAGGATAAGATGAAGGTTTGGGATCCCAGGGGAAGTGTAAGGTCTTACGAGCCGGCGGCCGGACGTAATCGACGGTGGCGGTTACGGCGGTGATCACCATAACCACCGCCGACAACCGTAACAGTATTTTGAGCTTGTTTGGCACCATTTTTAAGCTGTGGTTTCGTATAGAGTGTGAATGGAAAACAAAACAGGTTGGTTTGGTTTGGTACAGGTATTGTCTTGTGCGAAGAAGGTAGTGTATTTTTTTTTTTACATTATTGACATAATTATCCTTGATGTTTGTGTTTGTTTATAAGTAGACCCTTTTTGTTTGTGTATTGCAGCTTTAGACCTCAATCAATTATTGTCCTAACAAAGAGACAACAATTGACTCCTACTACTTTAAGTGGTTATCTTTTTTAAGTTTTAACTAGTAGATTACCCCGTGCTACGCACGGAGATATACGAAAGACATGTGGATGCGACTACGTATCACACATAACGCAAATTGATACGCCTATTTCATTTGTTTTAGACGAAAAACATTACATGTAGACGCAAAGCACTCTCGTCCGTCTTTTGCTATACAATATTCAATTACCAATATCTAATAATATCGTGTTTCACTATGAACCTAAAAACGACATAACGTCAGTCAGCACATGAAACACATGTCACATGGCACCCTTGCAATGTGCCCTAGCCCCCATGGCACCATCCTTCCTCACAAACACCTTATAAAAACTCATAATATATGTTTTTTTTTAACTCCTTACATATACAAACTATTTGGTTAGAGTTTTATCCAAGTAAAAAAGTAGTATAATATAAAGAGTAAATGAGACTGCCCACAGGAAAAAGAAAACCAACTTGTGGCATTCCCCAATTGTTTTTGTTTTGTTTCTTTAACCATTTCTCTCATTTCTTTTTTATCTCTACGCTTTATCTGTCTCTGTCTACAAATACATCTTTTGCATCTCTATACACATCATGTCCTTCCACCTAAATGCCACCAAGAAAACACCACATACGGCCATTGCCACAATCACACTATTTGGAGTAGGAGGATGTTACTGCAACATCTCAAAATCTCTCATCAACCTCTTTCGTGGAGGCACCAATTCAACAAAAGAATAAAACCATTTAACTTCGGCATATCATATCGTCCACTACCCGTCGTTGCCACCTCCACTACCGCATCGCCTCCACCATCTGTGTAGGCCAGTACACGATGTTGTCACCGCCGCCACTTCCGGTAACTCCACCGCAACCACCATCTCCACCACCACTACCACCTCCGCTTCCACCGCCACTTCCGGTTTCAACCGAAACCATACCACCGGTTTCTCTGTCTAAAGCTCATGCGCCGCAGATGCATAAGGGTTTGATTCGAGAAAGGATAGGGTTGGCGGAAAGGTTCTAGCTGACGCACATGGACCATGGTGTTATAAGATTGAGAGGCAGCTTTTATTTTGATATGGTCTCTAGAAGAGAGAGACGATTAATGTTGTTGAAGTTACCAAAGTACCACTTTTGCCCTCAGTTGACACATGATATTACAAGTCTGCCATCCATTCACATACTATTGCACCGACAGTTAGAAATTAATATATATAGTAATTTGAATTTTGCTGTCAACAAATTACTATTACTATATATATTAATTTGTAACTGACGGCGCAATAGCCGTCTTCACGCTTTTCAAATTTTTACCACAAACTTTTTGTCTTCCCGTTTTAGCCACAGTTTTAGTTTTCCGGTTTGCTTCTTAAACGGTGGCCTTCGATTCCGACGAAGACGAAGCCCGCCACGACAAAGCGACTGTCGTGGTGGTCAGACCAGAGACAGAGACAACAGTCGGTGGAACGGCCGACTGTTTGTCTTTCGCTTTAACGGCCACGGACGCCGTTAGGAAGGGTTGTACGTTGCTGAGTCCCCATCGCATCGTGTTTCCATCTGTTCTCTTACCTCCCGCCTCATCCACTTGCTGTGGTGCGATCATAATCGTCATCACGGATTCAACCGGAATCCAGGTAACTCACGTCGTCACTTTCTCTTTCTGGTCATTGGTTGATACTATCTTGCTTTCCGCTTGTGGCTAGAAGATGTTGCTTTACTGTGTCCCGGCGGCTATCTGTAATGGCGGACGCCAGCCGTCAGCGGCTGGTGGTGGTGCTGGGTAGGTGGTTATCGTGGTGGTTGTCATGTTGTGCTTTCGCGACGGCGGTTGATGTTGGGGCAATGGTGCTGTGTAGGTGATTTTCCTGAGAAGTTTAGTGTTTCTTGCAAGAGAATATATATATGTACAACAGTATGGAGGTGTAGTCTTTCAAGGTGTGATCTGGAAAGTTGTTTTAAATAAATAATCGTTTGATGGTTTTGTAAAAAATAAACAACATAGTGGTTTTATCAACAATATAAAAGTATACTTATTTTAGCAAAGTTAGTCATTTACATGTTGATTTATAAGGAGTCATTCACATGTTTTTTCATCATCAAGGTATGTTGACAACTTCAACTATTTCCCATTGACTAACTTTGTTTCGATTTATGTATATGATATTCTTTTTATCTATTTACAATTTTTTTTATTTGTTTCTCTTTTTAGGTTTCTATAACGAATGCTGGTACCGTAAACACACGAATCAATATTGACCAGCGCAGGGAATTCTCAGCGTAACGCGCCGATTAAATTACCTACGCACGCCCCCTGGAAAACCACTAGTTTATAAAAGAATAAAATAACTCATATGGACTCCCTGTTATTTGGTGGAGTGGTATGGAAAAATGATGATAAAACAGATATCTGGTCTCACGTTTGAATTCAATCCAAATGGGGTTTTAACGCAGTGGGTCTTCGAACTGCCCAGTGGGCACCAATTTATCTGATGTTAACCTACTAGCAGTTCAGGTTGTATTTAGTTGGTCGTTCAAAAAACTCATATGGAAATACTTAGTAAGAGGTATTTGGTTCGCATAATTAGTGAGAAAAAATATTGAGTCCAAGGAGTATATTCAAAACATTTATGACGGGTATACGCGAAGTTTGATAGACATGGACCAAGTATAAGATTAGTTTTATTTTTTCCCGAGTATATGATTAGGAGATATCTGGCCTGATTACCTAATCATGTGCCCGCAAAAAAAATATACATATTGTACATATTGTTAAGTTTTATATAAATATAAACTAGTGTGATTAAAGGCGCGCGACACAATTTTGTCGTATCCAAAACACTAAGAAGCTATTAGGCCTCAAGGGGCGCTCAACTGGTTTGCTTTTCACTTCACTGATTTCTACCAATTATACATTGCCACATCATTTCACTTATTTACTTCACTGAAACACTTTTTTGTAGGCAACACTCCACTAATTCACTTCACTGAAATCTTTATTTTTTATTATTTTTTTTAAAGAAACATTAATTAAACATATTATTAAACTAAATAAAATAAAATTACATAGTATTCCATAAAATAACATCAATACATGACATCAAACAATATTTAAAGCCGTAAATAAAACCGTTTAATAATATGTTTAATTAATGTTTAATTATAAAACGCCCTCTCATAGCTCTCCAAACCTCGACCCTCGGGTAGTTATCAGTGTGTAGGTTTCGGTATTGGTTACGGGCTTCTTCAAGCCACCCATCTGCGTTTAAAGCCGGATTGGCGTCCATCGCATTAACGAATAATTGTTTAAATATTGCGGACTTCGACTTTAACGATATAAATTTTTTCATATATCGCGTTCGTTGAACGAGTGTTTTCACCCGGGGTCCTTGCTCTTGAACATCAAGATATTTATTCACCAAGGCGAGTTCATCCTCCAAGCTCCAGATTGGTGCTCGCACACGGTTTAGCGGGGGCGGGATTGGATTTGGATTTGGGTTCAAGATGACCAATTGATAAAAATTGGCTATGGTTTTATACTAAATTAACGGTCCAAAAAATTGTTACCGTTTTATATTAAATTCATTCAAACGGTCAAAAAGTAATAAAATAAATACTAAAAAATCGACCGTTGTAATTATTATTAATGGTTACCAGCCCGTTAACTATAATCAGAAAACGGTTCACGGGACCCCTACCAGCACGAGTGGCGACGGTGTTACCGTGCTGGTAGTGAGGTACCCGTGCCCAATTCTGGTAGCGCCCCGTCCGCCCTTATCAACCAACTAACTACCAATTTTCATATCATAATTTAAGAACGACATCTTACGTAAACATTTTAGATACAAAGATACATATTGAATGAAGACGAACGTGGACAAATTTGAGTTAAAGATTGGGTGTTGCAGACGGACGTCAAAATCAGCTGACCCACGGCGGCGACGCTACATGTTCAGTGAAGGCGGGGGAAGGAAAAATGGTGTAAAACCAAACCTAAGAAATCTCCTATAAATATATCACCCTTCAAAAAAAAAAAAAAAAAAAAAAAAACCCGAACTTGAGACCTCTCCAACACAAAGACAAATTGTGATTTATTATGAAATCATTTGTATTTGTTACTTAATAACATGTTGTGAATGAAAAAAATGAAGCCATACCTCGCCTTTCCCATGTCTTAAACCTGAGACCTTAAACAGTATAAATTCACCACAAACCACTCCACCACTAAGCCATCTTGTGATTTATTATGAAACATTTGTATTTATTACTTAATAACATGTTGTGAATGAAAAAAAAAATAGAGCCACACCTTGTCTTCCCCATGTCTCAAATCTAAGACCTCAAACAATATAAATATAAATGCACCACAAACCACTCCACCAATAAGCCATCTTATGATTTATTATGAAATCATATATATTTATTACTAAACTAGTAGGTTGCCCGCGCGATGCGGCGGGAAATAAAACCACTTCTACGGGTATGTATTGTTTGGTTCAATTTAGTTATTAGCTCCAACCATAAACAAAATTATCAGTTAAATAATCTTTTAACCAATTGGTTCGGTTTATTTGATTAGATTGTCTTTTTTCTGTCCGGTAAAGTTAATTTTGTTAACAACCAAAGCCAAACTTTGCCAAAGTATAATTCTACTAAAGCATGGCTTAGGGACCCATCTTTTTTGGCCCCATTCTAAGCTGTTATTTTATATTTGTATTGGGCTTGTTTACGCAGTATGAACTGTAGTTCGTTCTTAAAAAAGGAAATGCGGTTAGGTTAAAAAATGAAAATGGGAAAGTGAGGACTTGAACTTGAATCTTGTAGTAATAGTGAAAGGTCGTGCATTTGAATCGTAAAATCACGATCGTCGAAGTCCAACTATCTTCTGTTTCATTTTTGTTCTGATTCTTTCTACAATCAAAATCGAGATCGAATCCAAAATATAAAATGTTTTAATTAGCAACTTAGCTCATTCGAGATCGTCAATCAAAATTGTAGATTTGCTACGCATCACTTAAAGGTAAATTGATAATCTGTTAATGTTTATCACTTAGATATTGACTTGTGTAGCTTACGAAATATGTAGATAAATTATGACATAATGTGAATGATAACTTAATGTTTTTAATAAAAAGCTAGATCTTTATTGATATTTCTATGTAAAGAAAATTGAGATTGAAAATAAAAATTATGATTAAAATTTGTTAAGTTTATATTATCATAATCATATAATCATATATGATACTTAGAGTTTAGTATTCATATTCTGCTAACAAACATATCAGGTTTAAAAGCAAACTATTGAATTTTTTTTATAGCTAAAAGGGGTCAAAATTCGTTTTCTAACCTCAAAATGATCAATTTTTTTAAAATTAAAAAAAAAATAGCAATACTATAATCAAATTAAAGAGGATAAAATGCTCGTTTTTATTATGTATTTTTTTTTAAATATTAACGTATGAAAAAAGTTATGACCGCTTAAAAGTTGTGGGGTGGTTGCCTTAAAAAAGGGAAAAATTTAACTATCATTGAAATAAGCGAAAGTTGATTAAGATTGAAGGAATTAAAGTGTAAAATTGTTTGAATGGCAATTTTACCCTCATTTTAGGGTTGTTTATAAAAATAAAGTTCTTTACTTTTAGGTATCTAATATCTTAAACTACCATTCACTCATGCATTATATATAGTATAGATATTGATTAGTTTTAAATTTTATTTACGTGACACGTGCTTGTTAATAAAATTACATTGCATTAATGATACTAAAATATAAATTGGGTATGACTCTACGGTTATAAAATTACTTAGTACTTTAATTAAATATATTATGCATTTTAAAAATGAAACAAAACAAGTTGTGGCTGAATTGCCGAAGATAGGTATTACACATTTGATGGTTAGTTTTAATTTATTTGATTAGGAAATGGGGACTATGGTTTGAAATATTACAAACTTTAGATATTACAAGTTATGAACTTTATATTTAAAACATTGTTTGTATGAGTAGACGAATTAATGTGGATTGAAAAAAAAATCACGTAAGATTATAATGATATAATATGATTTAAAAAAAGAATTATATATTAGTGGAATGATCTCTAACAATTTTTATATGACCCGACCTTGACCAGAAAAAAATTATTATACAACGACTAATAGACGAGCCCTATAAATTTCTGCCCCTCATGAAGAAGATTTCTGGTTCCGCCACTGCGTATACATTGCTACTTTTATTGATATTAGGTTTAGTTTTGACTTTGGAAAATAAATTGTTTTACATAAATGCAAAAATATGTAATTATGTGATGTTAAAATTAGTGATTTTGGATGTATAGTAATCATATAGATGATCTTACACACAACTTTTGGTAACAAATAGCTTGTTTACGTTTATGTTTACCTTTTAAGTAAGGAAAAGTATCATGATATATCTTTATAAAAACAAAATTTTATTATTCACAATCAAACGTAAAATATAAAAACAAAAAATCACATATCATATTCAGGTCTTTGAAGTATACATACCTGTGTAAATTTCTGAAAGGATAAATCTTGATCAGCGAAAACAACTGAATATTAATTTAGATTAATGACTGTTAGGTATGAATATAGAACAATAAAAAAAAGTTATGAAGAACATATGCAATAGAATTTTAGTACCTGTATGTGTTTGATAGGAGCAGGGAATTATGAAGTACAGATACTCAGAAATAAGATCTTATATAGAAAAAATATTCGAATAACCTGCACCTAAAAATGTGCAACTTACATAGGATTTTAGTATTATCTATAAGAGTTTATAGATAACATTAATTCAAATAACATGCAACCTAAAAGGGTGCAACTAAATTAGGATTTTAAGATTATCTCTAAGAGTTTCTAGAGAACAATTATTTGAATAACATGCAGTGTAACTAACTTAGCATTTTAGTATTATCTCTAAGAGTTTATTATCTCTAAAAGTTTACAGAAAAGTAACTAACTTAGGACTTTAACCTAAAATGGTGCAAGTCACTTAGGATTTTTGAATAACTTTATCAGAAAATATTTTAAATTATTTGAATTGTCCATATACATTTATAATTAATACTACATATAGTTAGTTTATTTGTTTAATCTTATGTCTGCTATTATTTAGAAAAATGCGAACGGTGTTGAAGGGATAGGGAGCCTAATCTGAAGGGCGTCCCTATCCCCGCAAGGTAACAACCCTGCGCCAGGTCACGGCGCAGGAGCATACTCGCGCGAGGACAGGCAATCAACATCCTCGCGCGCCGGCATAGATGATAAGCAACAACTAATACCTGATACGCGCGTGCCACCACACGCGGAATATTCCCTTGGCACGACAGAGGAGGTACAAGGGATGACAAAAGGAAGATTCATAAGGATCTGTGTCAGAGCATACACCAACAGAAGAAGGACATGTGGCAGATAGTACAAAAGGGGAACGGCTGCACTGTACACGTTGTCGTGAACAGTGACCAGCAGGCATTACCTCGCCCACTGTCAGATGTCAAATCAGCCAGCAGAGATAGCTTGGACACTGTAGCAAGTACGACGTTACTGTGCACCACCAGAAAGCCGCCACGTGTCCAACTACAACAACGACCATACTGTAGCCTGATGTCATCAACAGTGCATCGTCCGTTCCCGCCATTTCCAGAAGGACCGTGGACTTGGGCCCCGGTTGGGCCCAAGCCAATGGTGTCACTTGTGGGCCTCTCCGTGTAGCCCACTACTAAGCCTATAAATAGCACCAGATACAACTCATGTATTCATTCACAAATACAACCATCACTACTATACCCTCTACTTGTAATTCTCTCTTGTTAGTAATAATACTCCGGTGTACTTACAGTGGACGTAGGTCATTAACGACCGAACCACTTAAATCTCTTGTTCGTAGCACACACAATACCTATCACACTCACCTTAACAAACTCTCGGTTACCATAATGGTTTGGGTAAAGGATTAAACCTGTAGTTACATAAGTATTAACCCCCCGGAGATTAGTCTTAACCTCCGGTATACTTATTGTTTCTTCAGGTGTAAATTAGCAATGTATAAAATTTGAACTTTTTAAAACTTGTCAATTTTAAAACATGTGTAATTTGCTATCAATGTCATTATTAAATTTATATATTTTTTAAATTGAACACAATTATTATCAACAATATTTTGTTTACTCTTTTATAGAATTAGTTAAAAGTATGTGGTTTGGCTTTTTTGGTATATAATTCTCATTTCAAATGATTATCCCTTCTTCTCTTTGTCTCTTAATTTTGTTCAATTAGTTGTTTAATTTTTTTTTACTATGCATGATTCTCTGTAAGAAATAGTTTTATAGTTGCATTGGGTATATAATTTACTGGACTTTAGAACAGATTGACAAGAAAATCATAACTCAAAATGCACGCTTCTAATACAAAAAAAATTTTGTACTCGGTATATGTATTTAAAACAAAAAATGCAATAATAACTTGTACATAAGGCACTGTTTCTTGTACATTTCAATCTACACATCGGTATTAACTACGACAAACACCGTAACGTCGACAAAAATGAGTCGGTCGTCATGGTATATTCGTATGTTTTTAAAATATAATAGTTTTAAAGTTATGATATAATTAAATAAAAGAATTATAATTTTATAGGGGAGGGGAGGAAAATGTAATTAGTAACTAAGAATTGGGGAATTAAAGTGTAAATAAGATAGGGCAATAAATTGTAAATAATGTATGAATGACTAATTTACCCTCATTTTAGGGTTATAAATGAAAAATGAGTTCTTAAGTTTTGGGTATCTTAAAATACCCTTGCCTCATGCATTATAATATAGTATAGATAAGTGTTTGAACCTTAAAAAACCGCCTTCCCCATGTCTTGAACATGAGACGTCAAACAACATAAATGCACCACAAACCACTCGAACACTAAGCCATCTTGTGATTTATTATGAAATCATATATATTTATTAATAAATAAGTGTCTGAAAAAAAACCACCTTCCCCATGTCTCGAACCCGAGACCTCAAACAACATAAATGCACCACAAACCACTCCAACACTAAGTCGTTTTATGATTTATTATGAAATCATATATATTTATTAATAAATAAGTGTTTAAACTAAAAACAGAAAAAGGTGTTTGATTAAAAAAAACTAATATAGTTACTATTCATTTACACCATGAATAAATATAAGTATAATTATACTATGATAATAGTAAAAAAAGAAATGTACATAGAAATCTCAACGGTCTAACGGGTATACATGATACCCACAAGCATACTAGATAGCCATCGGGTCATTACTCGCCCTGTATTAGAATGGGTATGTGACACAATTTTACAATCATGTATGGAATTAGGATTACCCATCCATTGCCCGAACCTGGACTGTTATCATCCCTAACCATAATTGTCGTGAAGTAATTGGAATGTTTAACTAAATTTGAATTTGAAAGAACTATAATTAATTTAGATGGAAAAAAAATTAGAGTTAATGGCCATTTTCGTCCCTGAGGTTTGGGCCAGTTTGCCACTTCAGTACAAAAGTTTTTTTTTTGCAATTCCTTCCCTGAGGTTTGGATTTTTTTGCCAAATTCGTCCTTTTCACTAACCCAGTTAAAAAATCTCGTTAAGGTCAGGGGTATTTTTGTCTTTTTACCTGACCTTTTATTTTTTAATATTTTTTATCAAATGGGACCCACCTGTAATTTATAACACAACCTTCTTCCCCAAATATCTAACCCTAACCCCTTCAATCAATAATCTGATAATAGAACAACTCAAAATATACTCCAATCCTCCAATAAACACAAATAACATTTCAAATCTCATCCCTTCCGTACCAAACTTCGTCTTTAACATTATTACAATCAAAAGAGATGGGTGTAAATATGGTGTGTTCTTGTTCTTGTTTCTCAGCCTTTTGTTTTCTTGTCTTGATGATCTTGTCTTCATCAGCAGCAGGTGACTGTTTGTGTGTTCTTGTTTCATGAACTTTCATGGTTCAAGTTTAAGGTTTTTTTTGAAGTGTGATATGTTATGTTATTATTATTATTGTGTTAGACAGAAGGTGTGGATTAGTAATGGTGTGGTTTAATTTATTATGATTGTGTGATGAAGAGGTGGTGTGACACGTAGGCGGTCTGTGTCTCATCCCTAGGATTGAAGAAAGGGAAATAATTGTTAGGGATTCGAACCGGTTTCATCATTTTAAAGATGGTGTATGCTCTTGTGGAGAATATTGGTGACCATCTCTAGGAGAACTTCATGTTAATATGCATACATACCAGGCCTGAAAGAGGCGACTCGAAAGATGCAAAACAGATTTTGGGTTTCCATCACTAGATCTGGCTGCCACATACACAGATCTAGGGTCTCGGGGATGGAAGGTGATGGTTGGTAGTGAATGGAGATGGTGGCTCTTGTTGACTCAGCGATGGTGGACAACGGTGGTGCGGGTTAGCGGCAGAGATGGTCATTGGTGAAGTCGTAAGTTGGTCTCAGCGATTGGGAGTGGTGTTGAAGGTGGGAGACAGTGGATTATCAGATTATTGATTGAAGGGGTTAGGGTTAGATATTTGGGGAAGAAGGTTGTGTTATAAATTACAGGTGGGTCCCATTTGATAAAAAATATTAAAAAATAAAAGGTCAGGTAAAAAGACAAAAATACCCCTGACCTTAACGAGATTTTTTAACTGGGTTAGTGAAAAGGACGAATTTGGCAAAAAAATCCAAACCTCAGGGAAGGAATTGCAAAAAAAAAACTTTTGTACTGAAGTGGCAAACTGGCCCAAACCTCAGGGACGAAATTGGCTATTAACTCAAAAAATTATATTAGATTTTGTATTGGGGTAATAATGGGTTTGGTGCTAATGATAATTTTGAGAAACAGATATGATCCCTAGTTCGGGTGTTTGCACTACAAGAGTTTATTTACTTTGATATTGTATTTCTGATTTTTGTTACCATGTGTAGCTAAACTTCTGTAGCTACCTTGGTTGTAGATGAATATTATTTAACGTTGGTATTTGACTTGGTTATTGAATTTTTTTTGTTGGTTTTCCGTATTAGATAAGACTTGTTAACAATTGTTATGATGTGTGTGCATGCTTATTGCTAATTTATGATCTTTGAATCTTCTATAAGGGTCTTAGCAAATGTCTTTCATGTTTGGACACTTATTAGGGTTACTTGTTTTGTGCTTGCGGCTTATTTTATGGTATTCCTAGCGAATTCAATAGGAGCATTGATTGGGAGTTTATAGGTAGTATTCTTCTTATTCTATGGCGGAGAATCCGGTAAGTAGTCATCTTTGTCTTTAATATTAGGAGTTTAGGTTTTCATGCTGAGAAATCGGTTTGCCTAGGTATCCTTTTATTCTTTGCCTACCAGTGTCATAGTGAGAATTAGCAAGCTAGTCATTGCACTTTAGAGTGTATTGAGATTGATAAGTGAGAAATCTAAGTTAATCTAGTGAGTACTTTAGTATGTTGGAGATATGAGAGTCAATCTAACCATACAGTGAGTTTTAAACACCTTTAGGTTTCCTTATAGGCATGGCCGAGAAATCAAGGATTTATTAGGTTAGTTGAGGAAATAATATCTTTAGATCTTGGTTCCAATATAGTTTCCATAGTCAAGTCAGTTCCAACTTTACCACTAGGATTCGATGTCTAGGTAGTTGTCTTTCCCATCATGATATATGTCTTAATGATCCTTTGTCTTCTACGCGTATGAGTCTTATCATTATTCAATATAACCATTTTAAAACCACTTTGTTAAGTTTTAGTTGAATCTAGTTTTGTTTTGTTTACTGACAACGCTTGTGGGTTCGATATTTTAGACTTAGTCTCTACTAATGTGATAGGTACGCTTGTCTGTCTCGTGGTCTAGTTTTTGTTATTAGGTGTCTAGCTTAGTTTATTATTTTTAGACCATATTTAGCACATCAAGTTTTTGGCGTCGTTGCCTATGACACTTGGCAATTGCGAAATTAGCTTGACTAGGATTTGTTTGTTTATGTTTGATTTTGTGTGCTTGTGTGTTGAGTCGTCGTCTATTATTTTGCATGTGCTTGGGTGTCTTTTTGTTTTTGTGTGTTTTATTTTACGTTTATTTTAAGTTTATAATTTTCTTTATATATCTGGTGCCCGTGATCTTGCTTGTTTAAGTGTTTGTGTATAGTGATGGTAGCTAGAAGAAAGACTATAGCAAACCACATTCGGGAGAGTGGCCGGAGTAATACTGAGTCGTGTGAGATTTGTGGATAATCCCATCTGACTCGGTATTTTTCTTATTCATTGGGGTACTCCACAGATTATTATGACAGTTATTATCCGCAGACACATGAGAGGGTTGAACTTGGTTTATCAACATTATTGGAAGCCCATCAAGCTCATGGAGTTAGTGAAAAAATGTGTTTATATATGTTTATAGCCGTTGCGCAATGTTCAAAATGACAGACAAGCAAAAGGCAAAACCCGGCGCTCCACGATCGGGACCAATTTTTTACACTTACCCATTTTGCTATAAACTTTCTAAATAACAATCTAGGATATATCTCTATAATTTCCATGATATTTTGACATTAAATCAAAGATAGATTAAAAAATGATAGAAACAGTAAAAAAGAATAATTGTTCAACAACTAAACATTATTCGTTCTTTTGTATTATCAGCTTGTAAAATTGTAGTTGTGAGGGTTTTGTAAGCGGCATCACTAAACTTGTTTGGTGATTATATATAATGGTGATCATTACCACTTGAGATTAGTGACAACTGGGCGCAGCCTTTGATTGGTTGAGGACTCTGACGGGCAGCCTGCTGCGTCAGGGACAGTTTTGTCCAGGGCACTGCCCTGGGGTGTGTGTCTCGATGATGCCATGAAAGCTATGTTTCAATCGTGTCGACGAAAGTTCACTTATCTTGTTGAAGAAGCTTCGTCATGCGTCAATTGGGTTATGGATGCGTGGTAGTCCGCTAACGTAAAACGGGCGGTAGACCATGCGTCCATTAGGTCATGGACGCATGGTAGTCCGCTGACGTAAAATGGGTGGGATAACCAACGTCATGTTTAATGGGCGCGGCTTTGTGTAAGTTGATTTTTTATATGGTATTACTAGTATTTGGTACCATATCCCTTCATCTTCCTATTTAATGCGGGCGTCTTAAAATCTATCAACCATTTTAAATGAAGTTTTTACATGTGTTCAAATTCGTAGCAGGTAATTAGTATTTAATGCTAGTAATTGATGAAAGTGTGTTAAATACCATGCATCCGTATTTCATGCGACTGTTATTTCCTGGTTGAGAGTGTCCTTTGATTATTTTATTTATCTAATGTGTGCATTGCTTGACAAGAAATATTTTATTTGCAGACTCATCTTCATTGTTTGGACTTGAGCTTGCTGATGTTGTTGGCTCGAATACTATTGTCATTCTTGTCTCTTGATGTTGCCTTCGATTGTTCTTCAACGACCCCCTGTCTCTAGGTTTAGTCAACCTCTATAGGGACCATAGAGCCACTTATAACTAGAAACTACTTGAACTATAAGTAGTAACACAAAACCTGCAAACCATGAAACTGTGTAAAAAACATAGCATAATCTTTACCAAGATATCAAGCCATCAGCCATCAATGTTGGTGTCATCTTGCCAACTAATAGTCAAATATACATTTAGAGGGTGTTTGGTATTAAGTTGAAAAAACAACTTATAAGCCAATAAGCCGTTTGGCTACAACAGGAACACATTATGTTTTGGCTTTTGATATGAGTTATAAATCTTGTTTTCAAGAAGTCACAAAATCATGCCCTTTTGTTTTGGCTTTTGGAATGCAAATTATAAATCTACAAACCAATACAACGAATCTTCACAATAAGCTAAGCCAAACACTTTTTATAAAATAACTTACTAACGTATCGGCTTTTACCATTACAAAAGTTAACTCAAACATTTTTTAGAAATTTCTTTTAAAAAAAAGTGATAAGTCAATAAGCATAAGCAATCACCTAAGGCTGGCATAACAGGTTACACGAACATGTTAAGACACGAACACGAAACCTATAAACACAAACACGACACGAAATCTAAGCGTGTCATTATTTTCAAACACGAACACGAACGTGTGTATAACAGGTTAACACGATAAGACACGATAAGGAACACCTAGTAAAACAGGTTAACACGACAAGACATGATAAGAAACACGATAATACACGAACACGAAACAGGTAAACACAAACACGACACGAAAATAAACATGTCTTAACATGTCGACCTGTTATAGACACGACACCTGTTAAGGTCAAACACAAAACTTGTTAAAATCGTATAGGTTAGGTGTTCGTGTCATTGCTAGCCCTACATCTCTTAGTCTATGCCTATCACCTATGGACTTTGGTCACTCTATTAATGGGCTTTGTACTTTCTTAGCCCACATCAGCAGCCCAAAAACATTAATCAAGCCCTATAAAACACAGTCAGCTCCGTCAAAAATATCCTCTCGCTCAAACCAACCCTATCTGAACATACGTTCGATCTAGGGTTCATATCATTCATCACCCAACAAACCCTAATCCCAAACTATCCAGCTCTTATTATTAGGGTTTATATTCTATCCAATCCCATCTCCCTTAACAATAATAATAATATTATTATTATCAAACAACATGATGCAACCAGGAAACGGTATGGTCCCACCACAAATGGCGCCGCCGCCACAACAGCAACAGAACTACCAACAACCGCCACCTCAGCAGCAGTGGATGATGCCTCCACCGCCTCAACAACAGCATCAGCAACAACTGCCGCCTCATATGTGGGCCCAGCAACAGCAGATGATGCAAGCTGCTCAGCAGCAGCAGTATGGTGGCCCTCCGGCTAGCTCCGATGAGATTCGGTCGCTTTGGATTGGTGATTTGCAGTATTGGATGGATGAGAATTATGTTACTAACTGTTTTTACAATACTGGAGAGGTATAGTTATTGTTTGTTTGATGGGTTTGGTTATTGGATCGTAAATCGATACGGGTCGAATACTATCGGTAGGCTTATCAATAAAACTAATATGCTGTTGGGTTTATACTTTTATTTATATGAGTGTGTTCTTGGCCAAAGTTTATAAGAACCAAATAGGCGTTTTCCCTTCGCTCCTCCGGGCGCGAGGCAATCCGAGGCTGAAGAAAGTCTGAAACATGAAAAACACACACGAGGCGCACCTAAGGCGCAAGTTTCTTAGCGCCTCTGCCCTTTGAGGCGCACATACAAAATAACCGCCTCCAATATGTTTTTTCAGCGCATCGCCTCACCGGTTTTTTAAATCTTTATATTGGAAGTTATATTGTGTAAATCTTAAATTGATGCGGTAAAGATTGCAATATGATTAAATTTTGTTGCTTTTGAATGAAAGACTGCAGTATGATCATGTGGGCTTGTCTTTTGTGATTGCAGTATGATTAATATTGTCATGTTTCTTGAAACCTTAACTTTTGGTTATGTTTTATTTAAGTTTTTTTAAATATATTGGTTATGAAGTTTTAGCATGATTTGTTCGCAGGTGGCTTCAGTGAAAATTATTAGAAACAAGCAGACTGGACAACCGGAGGGGTATGGTTTTATTGAGTTCAGGAGTCGTGCGGGTGCAGAAAATGCGTTGCAGACTTATAATGGAACTCTAATGCCATCTACTGAGCAGAATTTTAGGCTTAACTGGGCTACACTTGGTGCTGGGGAGAAGCGAAATGATGATACTCCTGATTACACTATATTTGTTGGTGATCTGGCTGCAGATGTTTCGGATTACGTACTGCAGGAGACGTTTAAAAATGTTTATTCGTCTGTCAAAGGAGCAAAAGTTGTCACTGATAGAGCAACTGGACGGACTAAGGGCTATGGTTTTGTTAGATTTGGAGATGAGAGTGAACAAATCCGTGCCATGTCTGAAATGAATGGTGTTCTTTGTTCTTCTAGGCCAATGAGAATCGGGCCTGCTGCTACCAAGACTGGTGCAGGAGGTGGCATGCAAAAAGGTACATTTAAAGGTTCTTTAATGTTGTGATACTTTTGTGAAGATGCAATAAAGTTATTGCTTTTGTGATTGGAATACTTTATTTTTGTTGGACATCATATATAGATAGACCTGGTTTAGTTTCCTTTTCTACCTGTTTCGGATCTAGATATCGCGACAGTCATTTTCTGAAGATAACTTATATTTAGTCATTTCATTCCGGTATCTGGTTACATTTCTGGACAAGTGAGCGCTTTTAATTATGTAAATAATATGAAAAAGACTTATAAAAGCTCATGTTGTCTCAAAAGCAGGACCCAGAGAGGCTCTCATTTTTGGGTGCCTGGAACTGATATCAGCCGAAATGTTTCCACTTAATTGCAGTGGGATTGTTTAGGTCAGTGGTTATGTTTATGTAACGAGCTTCTTTCCTTATTAAAGTTCTTTTATCCATTCCGTTTTCTACATTCCCCTTAGCTTTCGTTTCCGTTCCTTTTATCTTTCTGGTTATTTTTGTCTTTACTTACCAGTATTAACTATTAAGTAAACTGCTATTTACCTTTCTGAAGTGAACTGCTTTGATTCTTTCTGTAGTTGCATTTCTTTCCTTTCTATTTTGCGTTTTTACAGTTCTTAGAACCAAGTTTTTTTCCCACATTATGTCATATTCGTTATTTTGGTAATGGCAATTCCGTTTTCTTATCGTATATTTCTGCGTATCAAGTCTAACGGCATCTATAGATCATCTTAGGATACCAAGGATTACTTTCCTTACCTTTTTCAGTTCATTGTTTTTGGTGGCTTGATAGAAATGCAGTTTGTTATCCATCAGATGAGTTTAAACTTTAAATTGCAGATCTGTTTTTCATTTACTCTTGGATCATCAATCCTAGACCACAAGAATTTCTAGAAACGAATTATATGTCTTGTCTGTCGAAGTACGTGTTTTGCCAAATGGTGTGCGAGGATAATACTAGTGTATCTCTTGTCTTGAGGCTATTGAAGTACCTTTTTTATAATTTTATGACCTCATGATCGTGATTTCCTTCAAATTGTGTGTTTGTGGATATTAATAATTGATGATATTTAACATTGCGCTCAAAATTTTGTTTTAAGTGTATGGCTTGCAGTTTTTTTGTTGGCTATCTTCATTACATAAAGCTAACTTGCACATCTGTAAGACGTGTGTTTTTATTAAATTTTGGTTGTATTAGAATACGTTTGTGTTATAGTTCTTAGTATGTACTATTGTATAGTTTTATCAGTAGCTGGCTTGCAGGTATTGCTTTCTACCCTGGTAATGGTACAACGTTTATATAGGTTCAATTGGCTTGGCTTGGCTTGGTCATTGGTTCTTTTGGTAATAGGTCATAGTATACTTTGTGTTGCTTGTGACATAAATATATTTACAACTATTGTGCTCATGTTTTCTATGTCTGTGTTGAAAAAGACATTCTTGGTTTCGCTCAAGAGACTTCTGAAAAGTTGTTTTTTTTTTTTCTGACATTTGAACGTTTGCAGCTCCCTACCAGAGTGCTGAAGGGAGTCAGGGAGAGAGTGATCCGAACAATACAACTGTGGGTGTTCAAGTGTTTTTATGTTTATCTTTTGGTAGCTCTTGGATTATATTCCACATTGTTAACAATCCATGATTGCAGATATTTGTTGGTGGGTTGGATCCGAGTGTTTCTGATGAAGCCTTGAGGCAGGTGTTTGGCCAATTTGGAGAACTAATTCATGTGAAGATACCCATGGGTAAACGTTGTGGCTTTGTTCAGTTTGCTAACAGGTAAGACACCAAAGTTATTTACAATTTTTTTTGTTTGTTTTACTTAATATATTATTGCATGTTGTGTTCTAGGCAAAGCGCAGAGCAAGCGTTGGCCCATCTAAATGGGACTGAGTTAGGTGGCCAGAGTGTTCGCCTTTCGTGGGGCCGTAGTCCCGCGAGCAAACAGGTTTTAGTTTAAACTTTCTTTTTTTGTTGGCGTCAGAGGTTACAAAATGGGTGCGGAGAGCACACAAATGATTTTCAAACGCTTTTTCATTTATGCAATAAGAATACATTTGAATCTTGGATTTGTTTTCAGGGGCAGCCTGAACAAGCCCAATATGGCGGCGGCGGTGGTGGTTATTATGGTTATGGACAGGGATATGGGTATGCTCCACCAGCTCAAGATCCAAATGCATATTATGGAGTCTATGCAGGAGCAGGCGGGTATGGTGGTTATCAACAACCACAGCAGGTAAACCTGCCTTGATTTTTATTACCGTTTGTTTTACAAAATCAATATTATAGTAGTTGAATATTGATCTGGATTTGTATTTTTGCTTGCAGTGATGTGGAGTTGTGAGTTGTGACAAAAGTGGGTCTGTAGTATAGTGTTTGATAATATGGCTAAACAAGGGAACCTACTGTCGACATAGTTATTATTATTATTGCTATTTGATCTTTTGTTTGTTTGTTTGATTGAAGATGTTTGTTTGAGAATATTGGAAACCTGTTGCGTTGAAAATGGTGTTCTTTTATCATGTTTTTATTTTATTTTGCATGTAGTTCCAACCTAGTAAACGAATCATGTCATGTTCTGTTGGGTGTTTATTTCGATGTTCAAGAAGACGGGTTATTGTTGTTTGATTGCTTCAATGATCTTTGATAGTGATTGTATTTTGCGGCTGTAGACTTTCTCATTTCGAGCCTTTAATATGCTAGCAAGCAGAATTCTAAAGTTGGAAGAGCAACGTTTATCGCTGCTCTCCAACATAACAATTCTCTGGCGAGTGGGATCCATTTTAACCAACCATTTGGATTTAAAAGTATTATTTTCAATGTCCAACCTGCTGCGCATAAACTTTGAGAAGGCTGATGCTAAGCTCTTGGCTCTCTTTCCGCTTTGTATGGTGCAATTAAACGGGTATGAAATCGTTAGCGTTTTCTACAATGCCATGTGAGGTGGTAACATGGATGTTTGGCATGTTGGGTAAACGAGTCTAATGATTCAAAAAAATGTGAACATATTGCCTACATCTTTATAATTTGTATATGATTAGTTTTTAAGAACACTTTGACCCGTTCCCTTTTAACTTAACCTTTTTAGTTTCTATCACCTGACTTGTATGAGATATAACACAACCCAAACGAACTATTTCATAGGTATATGGATCGAGCATACATCTCTAACATTCAATGTAGTGACAGCTAGGAGGTGAATCTTCCTGACTCTTAAAAAGTAATAAACTTTGTTGCAAAACATTAGACTTAAAAGTTTATTACACACTTAAAAGGGTCAGAAGATCCGCCTCCTAGCTTTGTCACGACAAAAGCCATTGGAAACTCTTCAGGACCAAAACTAGCTCATCATCGGTTGTACAGCAATATTGAAAATAGTACAAGGAAAATTTTGATCTTATAATATGCATGAAATTCTATATCTATTTTCACTATGACATGTTTTGAGTTGAATGTTTGACCATAAATAAAGAATTAAAGACGACGACGTTTCAAAATTGCTAACTTACTTCCACAAAAGTCGATAAACCATTAACGACATTCTGTCAAACACAATAATTAGATCGGATCAAAAGCTCATGAGTTCATAGAACTCAACAACTTGAGGGCAAGTTCTTCTTGTTCAGCTAAAGAGATTTCATTAGTCTTCAGAGCCGCCTTATCTTTCATTTCACCATCACTATCACTATCAAAGTACACCTTTGATCTCTTGCCTTTCTTAGAGTCTTTATCTGACCCAGAAAAGTCATCTTCGTCGTCATCATCTTCTTCTTCTTCTTCTTCGTTTCTTGCTCTCTTATATTTCTCTTTTTCCTTTATTCTCTTTTCTTTACGTCTTTTACGGTCTAAGAGTTTGTCCTCTTGGTCGCGTGTTTTCATTTCTTCTCTCAATTCTGCAAACCTCTCCATTACTGCAAAAGTAATTTAAGAAAAAAACAGGTCACATAACATAACATATAATATATCACTCATTTTCCTAAATATATACCAAGTTTCACATGGGATATAAACAGACTGGGTTACACTGGGCAGACCCGCGGAAAAAACCCAGAGTCCAATTCTTATTATGTTTCATAAACACTTAAAACACTTTGGATGACTTTCGACCCATTTGAATCCATTTACCTTTTAGTTATTCTTAACCCAAACCAACCCATGTATGGTTTATACGGGTCAATATGGTCTTATGTAGGGTTGTAAACGAACCAAACGTTCATCAAACAGTTCGTGAACTGTTCAACAGGAAGTTTGTTTGTGTCCGTTTAATAAATGAACGAACACAAATACGGAATTCTGTTTGTTTAGTTAAACAAACAAACATGAACAAAGGTAGTGTTCGTTCATTTATGTTCGTGAACGTTCGTTTATGTTTGTTGGTGTTAGATAGTTCATTAGGGTTTTTAACTTTTTATTTTTAATTTAAGTACTTGTGTTCTTTAGGGTTTTTAATTTCCACTAATGGATTATTTAATATATATTAACGTATTACCTATTAATATTACTTCACCTGTTTGGCTGCTTTGATTAAATATTATTTAGGGTGGATTATACGGGGATTTCAAGTTTAATGTGATAATTTTGTGCTTTTATGAGTCATTATTTTATTGTAATTATGTTATCAAAATTATGTCAAGTATGTATGGATAATTGGATTAGTATATTTTGGTTTGATAGTGTTTCTGTTTGTGATGAAAAACGGCAATTTTATTTGAGATTTAATATGTATTAGTTTGTGGTCTTTTTGTTCATTACGTTCCTTTGTGATTATTTGCATTCACATTTAACGAACAAACACAAACACTTTCCTTTCGTTAACAAACGAACACGGACAGAAAATCTTGTTCGGTAAGCGTTCATGAACAGTTCGCGAACATGTTATTTCCTTAATAAACAAACACACACAGTGTCTTGTTCGTGTTTGTTTGGTTTGTTTCCAGCCCTAGTCTTATGGTCACTATACTATGACTATACACAATTACCTTTTTGTTTATCAAGGAGGCCAGAGTCGGTGGTGCCGATGTCGGCTAATCTTGCAAGTGGTGGCAGCGTGTTACCTTCTTCATCAAATACAACGCGGGTCCCCACCGGCCTATGAACATTAATTTTCAGCTTCTTTTTCTTAAGAACCCTAGTTGTAGGCCTACACAAAAAGTTAGAAAGTATCAAAATATTGCACCAATAAGTTTTGAAGAATGTAAAACCTAATCTAATTATCAACTTTGAATATAACAACAATCTAGAAATTTACATACAAAATGTTGTCAGCTGCAATTGCTTTCCCTTCATCACCATCTGTAGTTTCCTTGCTACGAAGTAAATCAAGTGTCTCTTCATCTTCTGATTCCTCAAGTAAATCGTTACTTGGCTTTGGTCTTATCAGATCTTTCTTTGCTGGAATTTGGGGAACCAAAATGGGCTCTCCAGTGGTACTTTTATCAATATCTTTACGATTTAGGTAACGGAGTTGTGGGGTCATAGGCAGACCCAATGAAGCTGAAAAGTCATCTATGGGGAGCTTTGCCACATCAAAAATTTCTTTATCTTTTTGTTTGTAAATCGATTTTACATATGTTTTGAAGGCCCGTTGGGCCAAAGGCTGCAGGTCTGTGTACTTAGCTAGCAGAGCAGCTAATAAACCAGAGACAGACTGCAATCGTTTTGTGTTCGGCTGCAGCACATTAACATTGCAACATTAAAAATACAACAAATTTCAAGAACCAACCTAAAAAAAGAAATACAATAATATAAATTATAATATGATTATTTATTATTATTATTATTATTATTATTATTATTATTATTATTTATACCTTATCAAATTCAACAGGTATCTTTTTCTCTTGTAATTTCTCAAGCATTTTCATCTCAGAAGGCAAAAGAAATAAGACAGACCGCCCTACGGAATCATAACGCGCTGTGCGACCAACTCTGTGTATGTAGCTTGCCACATCATCAGGGCAATCCATCTGAGAAAGGAAAAAAAAAACAAATTTATACCCCAAATAGTGCATGGTAAGACTGAAAATTAGAGGTGGGAAATTCGAGCCATTAAATTGTGAATGGGATGGTTCGAGTCTAACATGAAAATTGAGTTACAAGCAAACAAGTTGTGATGTGTCCAACGTAAACTTCTTCAGATTATTTTTGTCATTTATTTAACCATTTATAAATTTATAATGAACGAATTAACAACTTAAACATGAAGAAGTATACCCGCCAGCTCTGTTCTGTTTTGACTTTTGACTCGTACAAAAAACAGAACAGCATGTTTCAGCTGGACACGTTATGCCAACCCACCTAACCTACCCATTTTGCCACTTCTACTAGAATTTCAGGTCACCTGAACAACCCAGTCAACCTTCTTGTCAAAATCCAGGCCCCTTGAACATACATCAGTTGAAAAAAGAACCGATCTTTGTTCTTCGTTAAATTGTTTCATAATGAACTTTCTTTTATCTTGATTGAACCTTCCATGAATGCACTTTAAAGGTATCCCAGGACGCAGTTTCTTAAATGCTTCAAATACAAACCTCACCTATCAAAACAGCTTTCAAATTATAAAAAAAAAACACATAAAAATTGCTAAAAAATCAAAACAACAAAGGGGGGCAATAATAATTCTAATAGATAAACAAAAAAGAGCTGACTGCTGCAGCTGGAAAGAACATAAGAAATTCTGGAATTTCAATGTTTACCCCTGGGGTGAACTAAGTTTTATACTGCCACTTCTATTATAATATTATATATTTAAACAGTTCTTTGATTGATCATAATTGTTAATGCGTTAAATCTTGCAGACCCATTCTTGGACTGCCAGATTAAAAATACAGAATCACACAGAGCTAAAGGTACTGCCTGGAGCCGCCTAAAGTGCAGTAAAGTAACAGAGTGATAAATTGGCCAAAATGGGCAAATTAAGAAAATTTAGCTAAAAGAGAAACAAGTCAAAGAGGTCGAGAGCAGATCACACGGGCTGAAAGTCATCTATATTCTATTTTAAAGCATACAATCTCCTACATTTATTTAACGATTCAAAGTGTGGCTGGACTGCTTATTTAAACCATATTAGGAAAGATAATTAGAATTAAAAACAAAATAAAAGATACCTGCTTGCAGCTAGTAAGAAAAACAAGAATTTTTGAATTTAAATGCGCTTTTATGAAACTCCATAGCATGTCTAGCTTTTGGTCAAGGGGAACAAGTATGACTTTTTGTTGCAGACGATTTGGTGTAGCAGATACAGATTCTTCATCGACAGCAATATATTCAGGGTCTTTTAGACTAAGTCTTGCAAGATCTTTGACTGATTTTGTTTGTGTTGCAGAAAAAAGTAGTGTTTGTCTATGCTTAGGAAGTTGTGAAATAATCGCGTTTACTTCTTTCTTAAAACCAGCATCAAGAATCCGATCAGCTTCATCAAGTACCAAAACCTGTTGACTGACATGGAGTATACCCAAATCAGTGGAACTTGTAAGAATGTTGGAGCATGTAATATTATGTGCAATAGACACATTTGACTTGTTTACAAAACGTGGGTCGATTTCGGGTATACTCAGACACAATAATATAAAAAATAGCAAGAAAGAAAACAGAATAACAGATAAAATGGATTGAAGGTCCTCCAAGTGTCCCAACATGTATTCAAATACGTACACCTACAACATCCTAAATTAGTTTGTTCAATAAATTGAAAATATTATCTAGAGCCCACTTCCTCACACACCAATGGATTCATGCCATGTGTCATTAGCAAGATTTTCAGGAGGATATATTAATCTCTAAATAAAAAAGGCAGCTAGGTGCCTTTCAGAAGAAAAAAACCCACAGCAGAGATGGGCCACACTTCTTGATGTGGGATTTCCAACTTCAAACATTTGAACCTGTTTATGTGAATGATAATGACACATAAACAAACCCAGACTTCCCAAATTGCTGCCCAAATCAACCCAATTTGCCAAATTGACTACCCCCAAATACACGCTATAACACCAATAAAAAGATTGACAAAGCAAAAGCACGGCATGTGAAAGAGCAAAAAAATAAAAATAAAAAGTGGAAAAATAAATTATGACCTGTAGTTGTGAACAATCAAAATTTGGAGTTGTGTCCATGTGCTTGAGAAGCCGTCCAGGTGTACAAATCAAAATGTTCATCCGATTCACATGATCCTTCTCTTCATCGTATTCATGTCCACCAATTAAAAGACCAGCGCTGAATCCATGGTGCTTTCCAACTGCTTTCAGTACACCAAAAAGTTGGTCTGCTAACTCCCTAGTTGGAGACATGATAATGCTACCCACTCCATCCTCTAGACCCCATCTAGCCTTGTATAACTTCTCCAAAACCTACGGAAAAAAAAAACAAATTTCAAAAACCATAGAACATGATATTAATACTCCGTAATGTAATAAAAAGAGACTGAATTTACAGTGAATCTCTAAACCTATAGTGTACATAGTTACATATCTTAGAGCCCACCATCAGAAAACTATGCTTTCTTGTATATGACCACACCTTAGTTTTGGATTGGAATTATGACAAAAACATAAACCTCATACACCAAGATCTAAAAAAACAAACATACCAAGTAAAATCCCAGTCATAACAAAACTACCAGTAGGGTCTCGGGAGGGTGGTACGAGGGCAAACCTTTCCTCTATCCCAAGGGTAGAAAGACTGCTCCCTCCAACACCCCGAGCTCTAAATAAGCCCCCTTTTGACATGTATAGTGGGTCAAAGTAGGTAATATAATGTTTTATATAAAGTATGGGTTAAGGGAAACATAAACCAACAAGACATAGGAGTGCTAACAAACATTTATGGCTCCTACGTAAAATAAGGAGCTGCACAACAGCTACAAAATGGGAGTCTGACACTCTGACTATAAGAGTAGTATACTACCGACAAAACATACAGTGATGAGAGAAGAATTAGTATCAGCTTTATAAGCATGACTAAAGAAACAAGAATAAGTAGCACGGCTCCCTTAGAAGTATCTTTAGACTCCCCTAAGAAAGTCTTTACGCTAAGACAGATGTAAGGCTAAGCTGAAGCAAAGGTAAGGCTAAGGAAAAATGACAGTGTAAGAGAAGCTACATGTATGCCAAAAAAAACCTTGGGTACCAAAATAGATCTACACAAACCTATACAATCCGCAAAAGGACCATAACCCTTGTCCTACGTCTCCAATAACCTATGCGGTTAAGGGACGCTACTTGAGATATCGGTTATAGCGGTGGAATATCGGTAATTTTAATATCATGCATAATTCATATATACAAAACATAAAACATACACAATATTAATGGTAATATCAAAACTCAAACACAAAAGTGTCCATATTTGAAATCTTAAGCCATAGTTCACCAAGGCTGCGAAAATCTTCCTCCGAGTCCACATCAACCAAGGACTTTTATAGCCTTTTCTTAATTTTGGCCCAAAAATATAACACCTTGAAAATTGGTGCTCTGCTCGGACCGCTATCCGGGAATCAAAATAGCAGCCTATTAATAGCACAGATAATAGCGGTTTTGCTATTATGAACCGCTATCATGACCGCTACTTTACAAGAGGTCGACTAACCGCTATAGCATCACTAACTACATAGAAACCCTCCTATCCTCAATCATGCCCACACCAAGATATATTAAATTATAAACATTACCACTACAAACACAATAATAATAATAATAATAATAATAATAATAATAATAATAAAAGTATAAAAGCAATAACTTACAGGAATAATAAAAGCAAGAGTCTTTCCAGAGCCAGTTTTAGCAGCACCAAGAATATCCCTACCACAAAGCGAATGAGGCAAAGAAGCTCTCTGAATATTAGTCATGTTTTTAAACCCAGCTTGTCTCAACCCATCTTTTAAATTCTTTGATATAGGAAGCTGCTGGAACTTCGTACACCCTGCGTACTGTGAGTACGTGGTCTCATCTATACGGCCGATTGTGGATTTGGCGGGAAGAGGTGGGAGAGATAATGGGTTGGAACCGGATTCGGGTTTTCCGAATTGGATCCAATTGTTGAGTAATTCGATTTCTTGAAGTTCTGTGGTGCGGTTTTGTGAACGGAATTGTTTGGATTTGGGTTTCTTCATTGTTTGGTTAGGGTTTTTGAATTTGTTGTTGAGTATTTGAGTGACGAAGTTGGGGTTTTAGGGTTTAGGAGGTTGAAGATGGCAGCTAGGGTTTATTATGTGTTCCTCCTGCTAAATAAATAGCTCAATGTTTGAAATAATATTAGAACAAAACTTTATTCATCTATCTATCTATACATATAATAAACCAAAGCCATTTTAATGACATGGCTCTCATGTTTCCTCCCATAATTTTTAAACGTTAATATTTTTAATATATGAGATTTTTTAAAGAAAAAAATTAAACCAAATTAACGAGCGTTTTATTATCTTTCCAACGAGTACCATAGTGCTATATAAAAAACGGAGAAACTTTTTTGTGGAGTTTTGTTCATACAGGAAAAAAAACACAAAGTGTTCAGGTAAATCATTAATCATGTATAGACAAGTCACTAATTATGTTTAAATCAGTAAATACAAATTTTTTTCAACCAGAGCCGAATAGGTTAATAGAGTTATATGTTGTTTTAAGTTAGGTATCAATATTAGTATGTTAGAGTTGTACATTTGTTTAGTCTTTAGGATATGTGTTAATATTAGAGTTACATTAAAGTTATACATTCTTTTAAGTTAGGTGTTAGCATTGAAGTTGTACATTGTTAATTTGTTTTAGGTTAGATATTAATATTAGAGTTATACATCAGTCTATTTCATATGTAAAATTGATGTATCATGTTAAATTTCTCAACCCAGGACGCTCCCGGGGTATAATCTAGTTAATAACATATTAACATAGACTAAATTAAAATGAAAAATCTTTACCTTTAAAATCTTTGGTTTTTTAATTAAAAATCATTTTGTATATTCATCGTAACTCGTTAATTTTTTTTCCAAAATCAAAATATACAAGATTATACAAGGGTAGTTTAGTCTTTTATTTAAAAATAATTTAACAAAATAAATTTAAAAAATTAATATATATATACACACACACAATAGTAAGGAAGCCTATGATTCACGATGGGTGTGAATTGTGAAATACAAGCACATTACTTATGGATTTAGTATTTTAGAGTCTTACATTCTCGCTAAATTCAATAATTTTCAATTGAAATCAAGTGACGAATGAATCCCGGTCATCTTGGTGATGTGGGATAGATCCCAGCCATGTGATGAACACTTTTGATCATAAATTGAGTATACTAAGTTAAGCATGAAATCCATTTACATAGCTCATCATTTTTTTCATTTTTGTTTTTCACCGATATGAGATAAGTTATGTGCTTTGCTTTACTACATGGGCCAAGCAACAAAAATAAGTTAACTGATAGCTTTACACGCATTATCCTTTTATAACCACATTTTCTTTGCAAATTATTTTAAAATGACATTTGTACTTTGTATCAACTTAAAACTTGCCCTAAGTTGACTGCTATTTATTAACATTGACCTTTATCATATGATCTCATTTTTTTTTCTTTGTGATGAATTGTTTATTGTAGACAACATGGTTGTCAAACTAGTTCATCGGAACCTTCAGTCACTTCATCAGCACCAAGTGAACCTAAAACTGTAGAAGTCTTGAATTCTAATCAAACCGTGAAGTTATCTAAACATAACCCTGGAGCAAAACATTTTCTCCATCATTTCCAAATAAGCAATCAGTCACCAGCCCCTCCAACAATAGCAACGGGTGCAAATCCTACATGCATTCATCCTGGCGTCCCGGTTTCCAGGCCACAACCGAAGTTGAAATCAGTCCATTTCTCCCCATTCCCTGCCCGTTTTAAGCTTTGTTGTCACCATGTTTAACTCGCTTAATCGATGTTAGTGATAGCCAATAGGTTAGTTATTTCACTTGTTTAATATATAAGCACTCTTGTTTTGACCATGTTGTTACCCATTGTGTTTGAACATGAAATAGTCAACATAAAACAAAACCAGATGGAAACATCTTCCATTGCATACGGAATTTCTACTTTTTACCCAAGTTAAAACAACCAAGTTAGCAAAGCCGATCTTTTCTTTTTTAGAAACATAAATTAGGTAAAAAAAAATCTATGAAATCATGGCGAAACAGAACACTAGCTGTTCTGTCGATTGTTGTGCTGTAACATAAAAAACAAGATCCAACAGTTTCCGCATGTAGACCTCACTCGGCCAGTACCTAGAAACTTTGATCATACTCCGTAACTGAACTCACATCCTTCCTGCCTGACCACTTCCATTGTAACTTGCAGTTGGATGTCCATTTGGAGAAACCTGGTCATTGCTCATCTTCTGCTGAACAGCCTACAGAACAGATTTTCAATATTTAATGTTAACTGGTTTCTGGTAAACATTTTGAAATAAAAATAAATAAAAAAGAAAGAGAAAAAAATACTACACAGTAATCAAGTTTCAAAAAATTTCATTTAGGCGGTTTAAGCTAACAAATAACAAATATTAAAACTTGAGTGGTTAAAGCGGTTCAAAAAAATAATAATAATATTTAAAAAATGGGACTGGAACAATGGTTAAACTTGGTTACTATTGGATGTTTTTTCCACCATGATATCTAACCCTTAAAATATGTTTGTATAATTCTGTGTTTCAAAATATATATATGTTTTAAATGAAGGTGGTAACTTCGACTTTTTTTTTTTTTTTTTTTTTTTTTTTTTTTTTTTTAATGAATGGTCTTATTCAGATTATAGTTCATCTCAAACAGGTCAAATGAGAAGTCAAGATACCTTGGCTTAAAAGATAATTATTGAAATAATACACTTTTTGTAATCATATATGGCACTAAGCCACTAACTATTAATAAAAAAGAGTTAGCTAGACCCAACTCGCACCAAATTATCCGTTTTGACATGTTAACCAACCCGTCCGACCCATCGTGTGAGCCGCCGCTTATACTTTTAACTGTTTAAGAAAACAATGACTAGTGTCAACTGGGAGCACATTTTACCTGCAAAAGCTCTGTCATTCTCCCTGTGCCACCATGCATCATACCTCCCAATCCTGGTGGAGGTTGGAAATGTTGGACAGTGTGTCTAGTTCGCAAGGGTTCAACAAAAAGAGGCTCGTTCATATCACTAATATCTGATTCTTTTTTCACAACTCGATCTTGCACATCACTTGATTTCACCGCTGTACCCCCTTCTGTGTGTTTAAAAGAGGCATTCTCATTTCCAGACTCAGTGGGTGTAGCTGCAAACTGTGAGCTTGCTTGAGAATCAGACACTTGGCTAGTTGACCTGTTTGGCGGGTAAACAGACAATGGCAGAACTGAGTGCACCGGTTTGCCATGTGAGGCCCGTAAATGAGGTGCAGGTTGGTTGGTGGATAAACCGTTTGATAGGTTAATCGGTTGAAGAACAACAGGGACCACGCTTCCTTTCGCACCAACCTGTGGAACTGAGGGGGCGGTTTTAGGTGGTGAATTTCTAACCGCGGAGTCTGGCCCATTCCCTTCATAAGTAACAAGCTGCATATTTTTCTCTTTTGATCTTCGTTTACGCCTACGTTTGGGCTGGAGTTCTGTTGGAAATGGAACTTCAGTTCGTTTGATCATGTCAACATGAGGTGCCACGTCATTTTCAGGTGTCACAGGTGCAGTGAGGCCAGGTTTGAAAACTGCACCCGTTAGTGTGATCTTTGAGTTCCCAATCCTAACCGCGAGCAGGTAACCCGCATCAAAAGTTGCTTGAACAACGCCAGTTACAATCTGTCCAACCATGACTTCAGTTGGATCATTGATCGGGTCAACTCGAGGAGTTTTGTTGGTCAGTGGTGCAAAACCAGGTGGCATGTGAGCAGCGGCTTGTGAACGAGCTCTTTGGGCACGTTTCTCACTTGGATCCTTACGTGGGCGGCCACGTTTTCGTTTTTCAGGACCAACTAGTGTGGCATTTGGACTTCCTTCTTCGTTCACTGGGTCCATTTTCAGCAGCTCTGAGGATATATGTGGTTCTCCGTCAAAAAATCTGAGGCAGTATCTG